>NW_020769309.1:382945-399137 GCF_900518735.1 Pseudonaja textilis
TAGATAGATAGATAGATAGATAGATAGATAGATAGATAGATAGATAGCTAGGGAGGTAGGGAGGTAGTAGGTAGACAGACAGAACTTTTGGATGGATGGATGGTTAGATAGATAGGTATATTGGTAGATAGGCAGGTAGGTAGACAGAAAGACAGACAGAGAGACAGGAAGGCAGAGGAAGGGGCCTTTGGCCACATGCCCAACATCCAGGATCCCGCTTCCCAATGTGCTGCCGCTGCAGGCATATTGGGGCGGCACCTCTCGATGGCAGTGGCATGTTGGGAAGCTCTACTTTCCCAACGTGCCGCTGCTGCCTGCCCTGGGCTTCCTCAACCCTGCCCTGTACTGGCTCCAGGAAGGAGGGAACAGCACCGCCCTCTTCAACATGAATACCCCGGGAGCGGGGGGCAGCTTGAGAGGCTGATCTCTGGTGGGAGGGGCAGCCTGTGAACTTGCTGTCAGGCACGTCAACTACAAAGAGGGGTGGGCTTGGCTGAGTGAGATCCTGGATATTGGGCATATGGTCAAAGCCCCCCTTCCTCTGCCTCCCCCTAGGTGATCCACGGATGCAATTGATTGTTGCACTAGAGTGGTGCAAGGGGCTCAATGGGGTGAGCCTGCGGAGCTGGTGCCTCAAACACCCTCTGCCACCTCTTAGCAACCCCTGCCGGCCCCCTTGCTTCTTAGCACACCCCTAAGGCATCCCTTCCCCCCAGAGGGTGGTACCGCCTACTTTGGGAGCCACTGGATTAACACATAAATTCATTCAAGTATTCATTACATGGATATTGTCACAAGTTTAATGCCCCAGAGAAAGAAAATGGGAAATTTCTCTTAAATATATAGCAGACTTTGGACAAAAACATGTTAGAAAGGATCGGTTTGATCACTCTGAAGGTCGATCAAGATTCAGGGCAGCCAATTAGATATCAGTGAGAAGTCCTTGAGTAAAGATTATTTCTATTGTTCTTTATTTATTGTTCTGGTATTCAGAAACATTTCCTTCAGACATCGCAATCACCTCAAAGCTTGACTGCTTCAATGTGTACTATGTGGGGCTGCCCTTGAAGACCATACAGACACTTCAACTCATCCAGAATGCAGTGTCATGGGCAGTGATGGGAAAGGTATATCCATGTAATATCTCTTTGCAAGATGCAGTTTGTATAATTGTTATTTATAAAGCGCTTCTTGCAGTTTGCACTAATTGTTATTTATAAAGCACTGCATAGAATACTACCTGGTTACTTGAGTATTCCTATAGTTTCCTACAGTATCTGCCTGGGCAATTTGATGCTGTGGAATTGGTGTATTCCAGGTTGCTTCAGTTAGCAATGTCATCATCTATTGGGATCCCGGGAATATGCTTTCTCTGTAGCAGTACCTGCCTTCTGGAATTGATGTTTTCCACATATCTGGCTGTCTCTCATTCCTGTTGTTCAGAAGAACAACGAAGACCCGACTCTTCTCCCAGGGATTTAGCAAGGGAGAGTAAACTCCCCTTGGATCCTTTTCTCTGTTCCAGTTCATTTTTGTCATTTTGTCATCTTTATTCCTTCATTTTGTTTCTTATTGTTTCTTTTTAAAAAATTTTTTTACTTGTGAGTCACCCAGAGTCATAGGGAGACAATAAATGAATAAATAAATAAAATATCTTGATACTTATCTCTGAGGTAACATATAACCATCATAATTAAGAATCACTGATAGGCTGGTTTCTAAATTTTCTACTTTTTCAAGCTGTTTTCAAGTTGTTGGCCATCACAACATTTTCTTGCAGCAAATTTACTATCTGGTGAAGGACTGATCAGCTTTTTCTGCAGTGCCTGATGAAATATTAACCAATATTTTTTTAAGCAGAAAAAATATTTTTTGAAATTTCCAGCAGGCTATGAGGCTTTATTCATTTCATAATGAAACCTCTTGGCTGTTGCTACTTGCCTCAGTACTTCAGACTATGCTTCAATCTAGGCCACTGCAGCACTGGAACTGCTAAATATATCACAATAAAAATTGTAAGCAGAAAGTTATTCAATTGTTTTTGCTATGTTCTCATCCCACTTTAGCATACAATTAACTTGCTTTGGTTTAATGTTCTGGCTTCATCCTTCCCTCCTCTTCCCTCCCTCCCTCCTTTCTCCCTCTCTCTCCTTTCTCTCTCTCTCTCTCTCTCTCTCTGTTTCTTTCCTTTATAGATGTTTATATATAGGACCACAGCCGCCCTGTAAGGCACCTTTGTGCAAAAAGTTCTTTTCCAGCAGAGCATCAATTCATGTCACATAGTAATTGTGTCAAATGGCAACTGTAGTTTCCCAATGTTTTGCTTTCCCTTTTCTACTACAGTTTCTGGTCAGATGGACAGAGTAAGTAACTGGGCAGGCTTCTTCCCCCAACCAGGTACCCTACAATGTAGCACTGGGCTACTACTGTTTCCATCATTTGGTGCCCCAGGAGTCATGGTGCCTTTGTGCACCACACAATTTGCATCCCTGCTTATGGCATCCCTGTTTCTATATAATTTCTCCCTCTTTCTTTGGCAATATGTTCTCTGAATCTTTCCCCCCCTCCTGCTTTCTGCACTTAGTGCTAGCATTTTTGAGGCATCAGCAAGGAAAATGTGTGTGCTTTTGTCTTCTGATTTCCTAATGAAACATACCTTGCCTCAAATAGATTCCTTGTCCCTGCTAATTAAGTGTCCTGTCTCCTGGAACTATCTGGTACCTTATCAATGGAACACCTTTAGCTGCTGAACCTACCTTATTGTGGCTTGAGTAATTACCAAGCTTTGCGAAGATATATACCTTTTCTGGAAAAGTGTGGTTTTCATTTCAACCCTTTTTAGTGCCCTGATTCTTTTGTAAAGAGTCTCCCTATTTTGAAATGAAATGTGATTATATCTGTACCTATTCATTTTAAGTAAGGTATGAAGCTATCATACAGTTTACATTTAATGCATTCAGTGCTCATTTGGGAATAAATTAGATAGTGAGCTTTGGTATGAATAAAGGAAGTAAGATTTGTTGTAGACAAATACACACTCACACATATAGACAAACAACAGTTTATTTAAAAAAATGTACTGATCAAAATACAGGAGAAAAATTGCTTCTTCTTTTGTTGAAAAAGATAAAAAAATATATATTGGCAAGTCATACAGATCAGCAACTTATTACTTCAAATTAGCTATAACATCCTTTCAGAGATGTTAATAATTTATTTGGCTATCCTTCATATGTAAAAAAACCCCACATTTATTGATATCATACTAAGAATATACAATAGCTAACCAAATAGGTGTTAATTCCCATGTTAATTCCATAACCTTGCAACAATTTTATTCAAAAATCCTTATTCAACATTTTCTGGATTGTGAAATATACATGAAACAAAATTTTCAGTTCTAATCACCTCATTTTAACATCTAAAGACCTTATTCTCACATTCTTTAAAGCAACTTTTTATTGATTTACAAGAACAGGACATTTGAGCTCATTATTTCACAGGTGATATAAATAATTAATGTCAAATTCTTTCAAACTGTTATAATAATGATCAGCTGGCTGAAAGGATTTTTCCAAAACATCTATCATAATCAAGGTAGAACTTTATAAGTTGCAATAGTATCAGGATAAAATAGTCAAATAACAAATATATGAACTGAATATACGCTAAGAAATACTTGCAGGTAAACTGAACAGCATTATCAGAACTACATGGGTGCAAAGTAATAATAATACTAATACTAATGCCCACCACTTGAACACATTGACAAAATTGGTCAATTGCAAAATGCAACTTTATTTGGAACAGCTTTCATCCTGTGATGAAACCTTTAACATCAACAGACAGCATCCTGCCTATCCCATGTGTTTGGGAAGAATTCAATAGGCGAATAAAAATTCCAAATCCAATCTAAACATTTGGCCTACTGTATGACCAAGAACAACAGCTCTAATAATCTATGAGGTTCACTTTTTCCCCTCTCCCAAAGATTAATTGGCTATTTTTAAATTGGAGTATTCTGTCTAACATGCGTTTTCATGGTGAAAGAGTCAGAGTTATATTGACAGCCCAATATTTTCCATATGGATTTGCAGATTTAAGTCCAGAGATTCATATTGATCCCAAACCAGGAAGATGAACAGTAGCAGTACTGAAGGTAAAGGGATTCTGGACAAGATTGATTTATTATTGCATTATTAAAATTATACCAATAATTACTGATGTTATCTGGGTGCTGACTGTTTATGTCTGGGAATTATACCACTACTTTTTTCCTCTGCCTGTTGCTATTTCACTATTTTTCTTTCATGACACTCCCTGTTTATGTTCTCTTTTCCCTCTTGACTAATCAGGCAGCATGTTCTTTCATTTCTCTAAATGAAATGACTTAGAGCTAAGGAAAAATTTTCGGACAATTAGAACAATTAATCAATGGAACAAGTTGCCTCCAGAAGTTGTAAATGCTCCAACACTGGATGTTTTTAAGAAGAGATTGGATAACCATTTGTCTGAAGTGGTGTAGAGTTTCCTGCCTAGGCAGGGGGTTGGACTAGAAGACCTCCAAGGTCCCTTCCAACTCTGTCATTCTATTCTATTCTAAATGGACAGTAAAGGAAGGAAAGGTGAGAAGGAGCAGGAGGAGGAGGAGGAGGAGGCAGAGAAGGGGAAGGAGAAAGAAGAGGTGGAGGGAGAATAGAATAGAATAAACAGAGTTGGAAGGAACCTTAGAGGTCTTTTAGCCCAATCCTCTGCTCAGACAGAAAGTCATATATTATTACAGACAAATGGTCACCCAATCTCTTCTTAAAAACTTCCAGTGTTGAAGCATTCACAACTTCTGGAGGCAACTTGTTCCACCAATTAATTGTTCTAACTGTCAGGAAATTCCTCCTTAGTTCTAGGTTGCTTCTCTCCTTGATTAGTTTCCACCCATTGCTTCTTGTACTGCCCTCAGGTGCTTTGGAGAATAGCTTGACTCCCTCTTCTCAACATATATTGATTATATTGATTATCTCTTTATCCCATGCTTGCAGTAGGCTACTCAGTGGACCATAATCCCATGTTTGTATAGAATGGGTCTAGTTGGTGGCAATGCACCAAGGAATCCCCTGATAGTACTATAATTTTGCAGCTCCTAGTGCCAACTGAATGCCATATTTTCTTAGTTCCCATCTTATTTGAAATTATTTTTCCCTAAGGTAGGTAAAACTTCTGGAATAAAAGGACATTTCTTAGGTGTTTTTATATTATTCATGACATATTTAGAGACTCAGATTGTTGGGGGCAATATGCTGACTCTGTAAACTGCTTAGAGAGGGCTATAAAGCACCATGAAGTAGTATGTAAGTCCAAGTGCTATTGCTGTACTGGAATAACATCGGTATGCTCTCAGTACTCAGCGTCTGCTAATGGTTAAGTTCCTTGCCTCAGCTAATGTATTTTACTGTATTTCAATCATGGTCCATGAAATTGTATCTGTGAAACACTTTTAATGCTTAGTTAGATAATATCAATTCTATTTTTCATAATAAAAACAAAGATATAAGTATAGAAAATTATATCTGTTTCCAAAGGTTCTGTTTATATCCTTACAATGAAATCCTTTATATTGAAGCGTTGTGCGCTCCCAGCTACAGAAAATACATTTATAATAAGTTAATAAAATTGCATTCCTATTCCAATGTACTTCATTTCTTTCTCCAGAGAACCGTACTGATTTGTAAAGTTAATAAAAAGGTTGATATAGCTTAAAAAATGTCAGTGTGTGTAATATTACAGTTTTTGATTGGCTCTTCCAAGGGTCTCTTGCTCATACAAAACATTATATGAGATTGTAAACTAAGGAATAAAGAAAAGGTCACAATACTAAAGTTTATTGCAGCTTCTGCAAAATAAATTAGATTCTAAAATTCTGATGCCTCCATTTTGAGACCAGAGACAAAAGTGGAGTAAAAGGAGGGAAAAGGCTGCCCATATCTTCATTAACAGCAATGAAAAACCATGAGCTGCTCCATAAATATTAATATCTTAATTCTAAATATAGTTAGCAAATCCATGAAACTTATTTATGTACCGTTTCATATTGCATCACTGTTTTATCATAAAGGTCTTCTTTCACAGTGGTACTCGTGCACTAAAAAAGAAATGGAGCAGCAACAGTTCCAATACAGGGAGTCCTTTTTTTTTTACTGTGCATATGATAAATGATAAATCAATTTAATGAGCAGAATTCACATATTCTTAAAAATCGTATTATCATTGACACATTGAATAAATCGAATTCTATAAGTATACCAGTATTCATTCTGCATTGTTTGGAACTTTTCTATTGTTTGTAGCAATATACAGTAAATAATAAACATATTACTATTAAGTAATATATAGAATTTGTGACATTGTGTACTGTACTGAAATGCCACTCACGCATCATCACAAAGTCTCCAGAACTGTAAAGCCTACAAACTTGAAATTTGGAACATATGTTCCTCTTGGTTTCTAGGTCGCTAAGAAAGGATTTTTTTGAAATGACCATTAGAGCATTAGTAATTCCTATATCATTATTAACACACTCAGATGCTAAGGAGTTCTACTCACCCTCCCCACCTAAAAAGAACTCTGTTCCAACTGCAGTTCAGTTAAGCCACATCCAGGCTCCTTGCTGTCTCCTTACTTACACAGCAAATACTGTTTCAGTTTCCAAACAGCTGTCAACTCTGTCACATGCTGACAGGACACTAGCCAGATGAATACTGATGAATGCTGGAAGGCAGAGGCAGTATTTTTTCTCCTTATTTTCTCCTCCATGCTGCATCGAGAGCCCAGGATGGGTTGACTCCTTCCTATGATGTCATAGCTGAGTCTGTACTAAGATATAAAAGCCAGCCTCTGGGAGAGACCCCGGCTTTTGACTCAGCTCCTTTCAGTCAGTAGCTGTGTCTCTGAAAGCGTTCTGTTAGATAGCAATCTCCAGCGATCTTCAGTACTTTTTTTCCTCGCTTCAAGCAGCTCCCAGGGATCTGGGCAGCTGCTCTTCCAGGAGAGCAGGGCTTTCTCCTGCAATGTTGGGAGCAGCATTACAGAGCTCTGTTCAGGCAAGCTGGGCAGCATCTGCAGACCTCCCCCACGCCTGCAGTTTGGAGCGATCATAAAAACAATCGGCAAACTGATAAGAGCTCCAGCCAGCTGATCGTGTGGCTGATTGCTGCGTTTTTCCCTTGCTGACTTTGCTTGGGGCTCTGTATAGCCTAAGGAGTGATTCTTCAATCTTGGAGCCTGTTTTCCTGCAGTCAGCAGCCCTGTTGGATTCAAGCCTTTCACCACGAGGTGACCAGCCATTTTGTAAACCCGGAGGCCATTTATAAACTAAGGGGCTTAATAGAAAGATTTCTAAACAGCTTCTTTCCAACGCAAGAGCCTTTATTCTACAAATGGAGCAAGATAAGCCTCAGGCAGAGATTTCCTCCCCAGTGGAACAGTCTCTTAAGCCCAATAAGAGAAAAAGACGTAGGCAACGCACCCAATCAGTCCAGAGGGAGGTGGCTGCTAAAATCAAAGCTAAGGCTGTAGCCCCTAAGAACGCAACTCAGGCTGAATTGAGGGCAGAGAAGTGCAGACATGCAGCTCTAGAGAGGCAGTTCAACAGAACTATTCAACAGAAGGGAGTGCAACTACAGCATGTTTCAGGTAATACTTGTGGGCCCCAACCAAGCCCTCCCAGGGGAGGAGAAGTTATCTATGAGCCTTTCCATCCGCCATCTTGGTCTCCTGAGGCTCTTGCTGTACAATCAGATCCTCAGGATCTAAGCAGATCTGGGCCTTATTTCCAACAGGCTTCTGTGCCCTCTGCTCCTCCCCCTCCCTCCAGGCCTTGAACCTCTCCTCAATCTTGGCCTGAAGCCACCTTCACTCCCACAGCAGCGGGCCTTTGGCCTTCTGCCTCTACCTTTGAGCATAGACCAGAGGATATCCAAGATGTTGTCTCATTAGCCATTAGGCAGGGATTGGCTGAAGGCTTCAAGCAAATTCTTCAACCTCTGGAAAGGGTTTAGGTCCTTCTCCCTTCTCAATCTATAAGTTCCTTGCCTCATCATCCTGATTTGCACAGGCCCCAGGACCTCAGGGTCCATTCTTCTCTACCAGAATGGGAGGAGGTTGATGAGGAAGGAAGGCCTTCACCATCTGAACACAGTTACTCTTCTCATTCAGAGTGTGAAGAGGGCAAGATTTTTGACCAAAATCTTTCAGAGGAAGAGGATTCTCGCCCAGAGCAGACATCCTCTGCGTTGGTCTTCAAACCTACTCTTTTCAGGCCATTACTCAGCAAGGCCTTGGTCACTGCCAAGCTGTCGCCAGAGGAAGTGGCTCCCGAGCCACAAGGAAATCCCTCTAGCCAAGGGGATTCGCTCTTCTCCAAGCCTGTAGTACATGCAGAGGTTTTGCCTTCGCCCATTTTGTTCCTGGACATGGTCAAGGAACAGGCGCTTCTCCTTCAGCAGGTCCTCACCCATCTTCTCTGGATAAGCGTTTCTACAATGTCAGCACAGCTCTGGACAATGCCCTGGTAGTGCCTTCTGTTGACATTCCGGTTCTGGCCTCGTTCTCATTTTCTGGCACTCCCACGGAGCCAGAAGATATCCTGAAATCGGATGATAAATGTTCTGAATGGACCCTCAAGCGCAATCACCAGGCCGCTCCTTGGGCTGTTCGGGCTTCAACAGCAGCATCCTTCTTCACCAGGGCATCCATACGGTGGCTACGCCAACTCCAGAATAGATTGCCTGCTTCTGACCTTCGGTCTCACCAAGACCTTAATAAGATTATTGCTGTGGCGGAATTCACTGCGGATGCCACTCTCAATTCCACCAAATTTGCATCCAAGGCCATGGCATCTTCTGTAGCAGCAAGAAGACATTTATGGCTCCAAAATTGGCAGGCAGAGTCATGGCAAAAATGGAAGCTGGCTTCAGTTCCATTTGCAGGCAATAAGCTTTTTGGCGATGCTCTGGAACCTTATCTCATCGAAACCAGAGATAAACGTAAAATTCTCTCTTCCTCTGGGAAGAAAGCTGACTATTGCCTTCCTGCCTTCCGAGTGGAGACCTCATCTTGCTTCCCCTGCTCTCACAGGCCATACTCCCAATGTCAAGACCAATGGGTGGAAACATATGGCAGGCAACAACCTTCTACTGGTAAACGGCCCTTTCGGGGGAGAAGGCGGTTGTTCCTTCCATCGGTCTAAGTAATCCCTCGTTCTCCCCACCCATCAGAGGTCGCCTAGCCTTCTTTGCCTCCAGATGGGAGGAGTCAATGACAGATACCTGGGTGCTCAGCACTATTAGGTCAGGGTTACAATTGGACTTCCTAACCTCACCCCCCAATTTTTTTTGATCTGTCCTGTCTCTTGGGACATTTCCAGGCAAGCCCTCATGAATTAGGCCATTCAGGACCTTCTTGAAATCAGGGCTATTCAACCTGTTCCCCTGTCTCAACGGGGATATGGACTTTACTCTCGCCTTTTCATTGTTCCCAAAGCCTCAGGGGGTGGCGAGCCATCCTTGATCTAAAATTTCTCAACCAATTTGTAAAATACAGGCAATTTAAAATGCAGACTCTGCATTCTATTTTAGAGAGCGTTCAGGAGAGTGACCTCCTCTCTTTCATTGATCTCCCTGAGGCTTACCTCCACATCCCAATTTGGCCTCATCATCGACAGTTTCTCCGTTTCTGTTATCAGAATACCCATTACCAGTATCGAGCGCTTCCCTTCGGCCTCTCATCGGCTCCAAGGGTCTTCACAAAGGTTCTGGCAGCATTGATGGCATCTCTGCGTTCTATTCCAGTGAGGATCCAATGCTACTTGGACGACATTTTGATTCTTTCCTCTTCCATCCTTGAGGCCCATTAGGATCTGCAAATTACCCTGTCATGTCTCCAGAGCCATGGATTTTCCATCAACACCAAAAAGAGCCAGCCCTCTCCCACCACCAAATTGCAACACTTGGGAGCAGTCATCGATACCATGTTGTGCCAGGTTTTCTGGTCCCCAGCTTGTGGAAAGAGCCTTTCAGAGATCATCAGCCAGATCCAGCAACATCAAATTGTTTCCCTGTCACTGCTGTCCAAACTTCTAGGGAAGATGGTCTCCTGTATTGGCATCGTCCCGTGGGCTCGGCTCCACTCCCGACCCCTCCAATGTTCCTGCTTCCCTACCAACGAGCAGGAACCAGCCACTCATCCATCAAGGTCCCACTCCCGCCACAAATCCAGAGATCTCTCAATTGGTGGCATTCCCAGTCAATCTGGAGGGGACTCCTGTTCAGGGACCCAGACAGGCTAGTGATAACCACCGATGCCAGCCTCCTGGGTTGGGGTTCCCATATGCAGGGCCAGATAGCTCAGGGCATTTGGTCCAGATCAGAGCAGACCCTTCCCATAAATTGGCTAGAGCTCAGAGCCATTTTTCTGGCTCTCAAGCATTTCAGGCAATCAGTGACCGGCTCTCATGTTCTAGTCCTTATGGACAAAATGGCCGCAAAGGCTCATGTCAACCGGCAAGGGTGGACGAGGTCCAAAGCCCTCATGAGGGAGGCTCTATGGTTGGGGTTATGGGCAGAGAAACAACTGTTGTCGATCTTGGCGGACCACATCTCCACCACATCTCCGACAACTCCCAGGCCAACTGGCTCAGCAGGAGCCTAGTCAGCCAGGCAGAATGGTCCATACCTCTGTTTCTATTCAGGGATCTTTCCCTCAGATTTGGAACACCGGAGGTGGATCTCTTCTCCACTCCTCAAAACGCCCAAGTCACCAGATTCTTCACCAGGTTTCCTTGCCAGGGAGCAGAGGGGACCAATGCTCTTTGGTGCAGATGGCCCAAGGGTCTCCTCTACACCTTTCCCCCACTTCCCATCATTCCGGCAGTAATTCAGAAGATATTGGAGGAATGTGCGGAGCTCCTCCTCCTGGCATCCTATTGGCCAAGGAGGTCCTGGTTTGCAGACCTGGTCAACCTATCTGTGGCTTTTCCATGGAGGATCCCAGCCCATCTAATCTCCCTTCACCAGGGGGCCCTGCTCCACCCAGAGCCCCAGTGGTTCAAGCTGACCATGTGGCACTTGAGCAGCAGTGGCTAGAGGAGTCTGATCTTCCAGAAAGGATCATCCTCACTATCCTGGCATCTCGCAAACCTTCTACAAGGTGCATCTATGATGCCAGCTGGAAGGCTTTTTCCCGATGGTGCCTCAGGGAGGGTCTTTTCCTGCTTCATCCCAGTTGGCAGAAGTTCTTAGCTTCCTTCAGCATGGGCTGGAGAAAGGTTTGGCCCCCAACATCTTACGCAAGCAGGTTGCGGCCCTCTCGGTCCTTTCAGGGGGTTCGCTTCCTTCCTTATCCCATCACACTTCAGTCAGGAGGTTTTTGAAAGGGGCTTCCAACCTGCACACTCCGGTGGTTCACAGGTATCCTTCCTGGGACCTTCATATGGTCCTTAATGCCCTTACAAAGCCCCCCTTTTCACCCCTTAGAACAGTGTCTCTCTGTTTCCTGACTCTGAAGGTAGTGTTCCTTGTTGCCATCACTTCTGCCAGGAGGGTTTCCGAGCTTGCTGCTCTTTCCATCAGCCAGGACCTTTGTTCCTTTCACGATGATAGTGTTGTTCTTCATCTGGACCCCTCATTTATTCCGAAGGTTAACACCTGGTTTCACAAGTCCCAGGACATTGTTTGCCTGACTTTTTTCCTCTCCCGCACCATGACTTAGAGTGGCAGTAGCACACACTAGATGTAAGAAGGGCTCTTAGAATATACATTAAGTGCACTTCCTCCTTCAGGAAGTCAGAAGCCATGTTTGTTTCCTTTTTCCTTTCTCACTTGGGGCACAAGGCCTCTTCTCCTACTATTAGCAGGTGGGTCAGGTCTTGCATTGAGCAGGCCTACAAAGCTACGGCCCTTCCGGTTCCCCGAGGTCTGATGGCACACTCTACTAGAAGCGCGTCCATTTCTGCTGCCTGGGTGACCCAAGCACCCTTGGAGGAGATCTGTCATGTGGCCACATGGATATTCCCGTCTCCTTTCATCAGACACTATCGTCTGGATGCTTTTGCCTTGGCGACTGCAGCCTTCGGCAGACGGGTGCTTCAACGAGTGGTTCCACTGTCAGTGTGATGAGCCAGACGAGGACCCGCCCGTGGACACGCAAACTTTGGTATGTCCTATCCTGGGCTCTTGATGCAACATGGAGGAGAATGGGCGTTGGTAGAAGTTACCGTGAACGCCCTTTCTATCTGTGCTGCGAGAGAGCCCAGCCCCTCCCTTGATTCATCCAGAGAGGGTAAGACATTTTTCTGTATTTATTTTGGGCTTTCAGAGACACCTTTCAGTCTGTCAAGTATCTTCGCCAAAGCTGGGGTCTCTCCCGGGGCTGGCTTTTATATTTTAGTACAGACTCAGCTAAATGACATCATAGGAAGGAGTCAACCCATCCTGGGCTCTCTCGCAGCATAGATAGAAAGGGCATTCACGGTAGCTTCTACCAATGCCCATTCTTCCCCAAAAACTAACTTCGACCACACAGTTTCCTAGTGAAGCATGGGTGTTGAGCTAGTAGCATATAAAAAAAGAACTTTACTGGTAGCAGCCATGATTCACAGATCTTTTTAGCCACAGAATATATTCCTGCAGTTTTGCTAACTCAAACTTTTGTTGTTGTTGGGGAAATGATAATGGAAACAGGAAATTAAAGCATTCACCTCCAAACAGGTTGGCTTTGCCAAAGTTGATTATGCTGACTAATGTTATCCATGGACCTTACACAATATGGCATCCTGCTTTAATTTTTAGTTTGAAAAAGAGAGAGAGGAAGGCAGGTCACCCTCACCAATAAATAAAACAAAACAATGCAGGAGTAGTAGAATGAATGGCTATTCTAATATTTGAAAAACTACATCACTTTGATCCATGTTTCATTGAAACATCCTTTTAGAATGTCAATTAGAGAGGTTAAGAAAGGCATGAAATAAAAACTATAAGAAATGCAGAAATACAAAATGCAGAAAAGGCATTTTATCTGAATTCTGCTTCACTTTTCCATTTCTGTCATTGTAAATTTTAACAAATGCTTTGTAGGTGATAACAAGGTAGTTAGGATTAATTTGTTTGTTTGTTTTAGGGATTTGTTAATTATTTCCTGAGAAGCTGGAGCTTGTGCAACTAAAAACACTACTCCAGAAGCTATGGCATTTATATTAGCTTTTACCTGTGTTACTGATGTATTAAGAATTTACAGAAAGATTAACCTAAGATAAACCTAGCAGAGAATATGAGTACTGTTTTCAATCTGTCATACTTATCAGATTGTTACCACACACAGATAAGATGCTTACTTTCAGAAATGTTGCATATCAACAGACAGGTGCAACTCTGCACCTGACTCAGTCACCTATCTGCTGCCACGTCTACCTTTACTTGTTCCTGTCCCTGTGATTCCCTTGTCTGTTTATCTCATTCTTGGTTGAGTTTTGCGTCTTGCTGAGCCACAAGGCCTCAGAGGTAGTGGTTCCAAACTATGTAGTGACCTCAAAAAGATAAGTATGATCAGACCTGGCTAGTACTTTGATAGGTCGTAAGCTAGTCTGGAAGGATGAAAAAAACATTCAGGAAGAATGAATGGATTTAGTTGTAACATGATATGCTCGTGCAGGAGTGTCAAACTTGTGTCATCATGGCATTGTCACATGATGTATCGGGACTTTTTCCTCCTTTGCTAAACAGGCTGGGGGCGGGGCTGGCACATGATACATCTAGCCTGCGGGCCACGAGTTCGACACCCCTGTGCTAGTGGGTCTGAAGTCTGACTCAAACTATCAAGCTCATTAAAAGTAAAACACAAATATATTGCTGATCTCTCTCCTTTTTCTGGACACCACTTACAGTGCATTTTTGCTGGTAGTGCATCTTTGTCGGTAGTTTCAAATGCCTGGGTCAATGTATGATGCTAAGCCAGGGGGAGAAAGAGTTGTCCCAATTAATATGATCATAAAACAGCCACACGATTGCCAAGAAAGAAGTATTTTAGCACCATTTAACTTAATGGCAGCTGAGAGCAGTGACCTTTAGCAGATGAGGGTACTCCTGAGTGGGATGAGAAGGGAGAAATCTACCCAGAAATCACTTTACAGATCAATTACTTTAACTAAGACAAGCTAACCTAATATGTTATCTAACCCATTTTCCAAGGTTTAGCATTTCTGTTTAAAGCATTGATATTTATTTATACACTGGCATCTTGCATTTCCACATGCAGGGACGAACACCAAGTGAATTATGTTGAGTACCATCTCCAAGAAACTGTCAGCCAAATATTATATTACAAGGTGAAGTAAAAATAATTATTTTTGCCATTAGTAATTTTGAGAAATTAAGATAAGAAAGAAGAAGGTCAGGATATATGTGAAAGACAGATGCAAGTGATATAAGTCCCAGATAGACCCAGGGTGCAAACTGTAAGTCCTTCAACCTCTTTGACTTGCAATTGCTCAATGAAGACAGGTGAAAGCCATGACTAAGAGGGCCTTTGAGCTGTGTATAAGTTGTACCTGTTCCTAGAACAGAGGATGAGAGGAATAGATTCATCTTCCCCACTTCTCCCCAAAAATGTATTCCTGAGAAAGTGCATATCAAAACTTTAGAAAAAACTTTTTAAAGAGGAACATAGGATTCAGGATGATTCCTGCCTTAGCGGATGGAATACTTGTTGAATTTTATCTGCTTAAATATTTCTGATGTGTCTGACAGCTCCCTTAGCAACAGCACTGAAGCCATCATGGTCTTTTTAACTTGGTTTAAGTCTTTTGAAGCAGGATTCACTTACAGATAATCAGAGTTGGAAGGGATCTTGTAGGTCATCTAGTCCACCCCCCTGCCCAAGCAGGAGACCCTACACCATTTCTGACAAGTGGCAGTCCAATTTCTTCTTGAAAGTCTCAAGTGATGGTGCTCCCACAACTTCTGAGGGCAAGCTGTTCCATTGGTTGATTCTGTCCTCATAGGTTAAGTGATTGTTAAGTAAATAAATATAAGCAATTTCTCAAAACCAGGGAGCCAGGACCAATGATGTATTCTGATGTGATATCAATGTTTACAATTTAAACCTTTCAAACCTAAAAGAAGAGTATCGCAGCATGAATGATTTAATGGAAGATGTTGTATGTGTCCGTGTAGTGTCTTGGTTCATGCATGTGTGTAAGTGGGTGAATGTGAATTAGAATTCATTTTATAATATTTAGCATTTCTGTTCATAGCATTGATATTTACTTATATGCTGACATTTTTGTATTTGTAATACGGCTAATAAATTAATAAAAAGGAAAAAAAACATTGGAGCTAAAATAATACCAAGTAAATACAGAAAAGGGAATAGCCATATTATTGCTGTTGACTTATTTCTTAGGCTTGAAATGCAATTCCTGTAACCCACACCAGCAAACAATTGTTGCACTCCTGTCCATCTCAAGGGAATCTTTTGTTGTGAGAATTTCAGACCAAAAAAATCATAGTATTCAGCTTTGTTCGGGTATTTTCCCACATCATTGTAGTTGTGCTTTTAAAGTTGTAGCAACGTTTCGGCAGAATCTCATCTGCCATCATCAGGCTTCTGTATTGTGTCTGTCTGTGAGTCAGGCCCGCATAGCTGTTGACTCACAGACGGACACAATACAGAAGCCTGATGATGGCAGATGAGATTCTGCCGAAATGTTGCTACAACTTTAAAAGCACAACTACAATGACGTGGGAAAATACTCGAACAAAGCTGAATACCGTACATGTAAGTACCCGTGAAAACTTAAGAAAACAAACACACACACACACACACACACACACACACACACATACACTGTATATATGTATGTATATATACTGTATATATACATATATATAAGGACACCAGACCCACACCCATGAGAGCCACACAAGATGCCACCACCACACTTCCATATAGAAAACAGACTCCCACCCATTCAGAAAATGAGACACGACCATGGACCAGAAGCTGCACTGCAGCTGCATCACTACCCACTTCAAACCCCTCTGAGCCATACATGAAGCAAACCGACACCCACTATGAAGATGCAGCAGGACCACGTACTAGAAGCCAAACAGCAAGATCACAACTCACCAGCTCAAATCCCCCAGCA
>NW_020769309.1:409137-432976 GCF_900518735.1 Pseudonaja textilis
ATTCACTTAACAGCAGTGGCAAAAAAGGTCATAAAATGGGCCGAAATTCATTTAACAACTGTCTTGCTTAGCAACAGAAACTTTGGGCTCAATTGTGGCCGTAAGTTGAGTACCTATAAAGCAGTGGTGGCTAACTTTTTTGGGCTCCTGTGGCAAAATTGCAAGCGTGCCAGCATGCCCTTACTCGCGTGCCAGCACCCAGAATGCAATGCAGGCCCCCATCCCCATGCCCCTGCACATGCGTGCGCAATCCCCACCCCCACCCCCTTACCTGCACTGCGCCTCACAGCTGATTTTTCAGCTGGTTTGAGGCCTTTTTCAGTCTCCCAGAGGCTTGGTGAAACTCTCTCCAAGGCTTCTCGGGCCAAATTATAGGCCCTTTTCGTCACTTCTGGTATTACAGGAAGTGATGAAACGGGCCTATAATTCACCCTGAGAAGCCTTGCAGAGACTTTCACCAAGCCTCTGGGAGGCCGAAAAAGGCTTCAAACCAACTGGAAAAAAAAATCAGCTGTGAGGTACGGGCATGCACAGTGTGGTAAGTTTGTCTGTGGCTTGCGTGCCAGCACAAATGGCTCTGCGTACCACTTGTGGCACGCGTACCATATGTTCACCATCATGGCTTTAAAGGGTTTTCTTATAGAACTAAAACAGTGGTGAAACCATTCCTTACTAAGCAAAAGAGACAATCAGCCAGCCCAAAAGAGAAAAAGACTCCAGAGCCTCTCCACTAGTAATTAGCACTGAGGTCAGCATAGATAAACTCCAAGGTTAACTTCAGACCCACAATCAAGTAAGCAATACCCCAGAAACTGCCAAAGAGCCATCAGTAAATAGCTCAACCAAAGTGTTATGTCTTTGGAACTGGTTGGAGTCCCCAACCAGGTCCGCTGTTTGAGCAGGAGCACCAGCCGCTCCCATTGGCTGGCTCCGTTTGACAGTCGGCTATAAAAGCTGGCTGTCGAGCAGAGCCAGCCCGTTGCCGCCAGCTAACCTGCTAGTTAGAAGGCAGACGCGGCAACCCTTTATTCCCTGTAATAAAGCCTGTTAGTTGTTCACTCTGGCTCTTGCCTCTTCCTTCTGCCGCTCCACAACACTGGCGACGAGGATGGGATGTGGTCGAAGGCTAGCCAGACGTGCTTTTCAAAAGAGCTGTGGTCACTGAAGAGCGAAGCCACGGGCGCTGAAGCCGCAGCCACCAACGCTCACAAAGAGCGCGAAATTTAAAAAAAGCCTCCGTAGCTTTTTTGAGCTGTAGTCACTGAAAGCGAAGCCACGGGTGCTGTAGCCGCAGCCGCCGGCGCTCACAAAGAGCGCAAAATTCAAAGAGACTCCGTAGCTTAGAGAGACAGTCACCGCCTGTCAGCACAAACCGTCAACGCTCTTCTAAGAGCGTGAATTTTGAAATACGACTGAAGAGGACGAACCCTGCATCTTCAAAATGAATGCTAATCCAGCATTCCCACCATTCAAGCCAAACGAGGAAACGTGGGACTCATACAAAAATCGTTTCAGCTATTTCCTTGATGCCATCGGTTTAGCAGACGCTGCTGAACACAGGAAGAAGTCCTACTTCCTCAGCTATTGTGGGGCTGCAGTTTTTGACACCGCTACAGCACTAGTTGCCCCTCGCGCTATCAGAAGCGTACCGTGGGATGAACTCCAAGAAATCCTCTCCAACCACTACTCGCCAAAACCATCTCAGATAGCCAGGAGATACGCCTTCAGAATTAGAAAACAGGCGGAGGGAGAGTCAATCAATGAGTATATGGCAGCGCTGAGGACAGCTGCCTTGCAGTGTGGGTTCAAAGACTACCTTGAAGACATGTTATTGGACCAGATCGTCTGTGGGGTTAGAGACCTGAGGCTCCAAAGGCATTTGCTCGCAAAAAAGGACTTGAACCTAGCCTTAGCCATGGAGGAAGCCCAAGCTGCTGAGCTCTCTGCCCAATCAGCAGCTGAAATTCAAGGTACTTCGTTAAAACCCAGCAGTTCCACCATCCATTCAGAGGAAGTGCTCAGTGAAGAAGACCCCACAGACTCATCAGATATTAACCGCCTTAAGCAACAGAAGCCTTCACAGGTAAAAGCGGGGCAGAGAAACAACTTCGCCCTCAAACAACCTCCCATTTGCCTAACTTGCGGAGGCTCCCACTCTAGGGCATCCTGCAGGTTTAAGAATGCCACCTGCCTGAATTGCCAAAAGAAGGGTCACCTCGCTAGAGTCTGCCAAGCAGGGCGTACCTTGCCTCAAAGACCTCCACCACCTTCTAATTCCCAAAGGCAAGTGGAGGACTGCTATACCTGCTACCACGCTAACCATACTTCCCAGACTCCCAATAAAATCAAAATTTCTGTCTCCTTAGAAGGTAAACCCTGCAGGATGGAGGTAGACACGGGATCTGCACTTTCAATCATCTCCTGGGAGACCCTAAAGAAGATCCAGCCCAGACTGTCGAAGAAGCAGCTACAGAGATGCCACCTGACACTGCAGGACTACCAGGGCAAGAACATCCCTGTCCTCGGGAAAGGCAAGTTTTTAGTTCAATTCCAAGCCTTTAAAGGCCATTTGCCTTTAGTGGTTGTTAATGGTGCCCTCCCCAGTCTGTTGGGGCTAGATTGGTTCCCCTCCCTCGGCCTTAGTGTAACTGGGATCCATGCTGTCTCAACTTCTGACGTAGATGCACTATTTTCAGACTACTCTGATGTGTTTAGCAGCGAGCTGGGTTGCTATTCTGGCACCCCCATCTCCTTCTCTGTGGACCCCCAGGCAATTCCTCTTCGCCTTAAGCCGCGCAGGGTGCCTTTCGCCATCCGTCCCAAGTTAGACGCAGAATTAGATAAATTACTAAAGCAAGGGGTGTTAGAACCAACTGATTTTGCCAAATGGGAGACCCCCATAGTCACCCCACTCAAGAAAGATGGCAGTTTAAGAATCTGCGCAGACTATAAAACCACCCTCAACCGTTACCTGCAAGTCAGCACATACCCTGTCCCTGTTATTCAGCACCTGTTACACACCTTCGAACCCGGCACCATTTTCGCCAAGTTAGATATGTCCCAGGCATACCAACAGTTCCCTGTTGATGATCAGACAGCTGAATTACAAACCATAGTCACACATAGAGGGGCATTCAAGTGTAAACGCCTCCAATTCGGTGTAAGTGTAGCCCCGGGTATATTCCAATCACTCATGGAAAGGATTCTCCAAGGTCTCCCAGGGGTTGTCCCTTATTTCGATGACATCTTAGTCTCAGCAATTGACAGACCTCAGCTCATACAGAGGGTCAGAGCGGTTCTAGAGAAGTTTAGGCAGCATGGCCTCAAACTTAAAAGGGAGAAGTGCGCCATCGCCACTAGGCAAGTGGACTTTCTGGGATATAGGATAGACGCCTCTGGCATCCACCCAATCGAATCCAAGGTAAAAGCCATCCATGAGGCGCCCACACCAACTAACAAGACGGAGCTCCAAGCTTTTCTGGGGCTACTAAACTTTTACGCCTCATTTCTCCCGCACAAAGCATCTATCGCTGAACCCTTACACAGGCTGTTAGACAAAGAATCCCCCTGGCATTGGGGACCCAAAGAAGCCCATGCTTTCAAGTCAGTCAAATCCTTACTCACATCGGATGCAGTTTTAATTCAATTTGATCAACGACTTCCCCTGGTCCTAGCTGCTGATGCATCCCCTTTTGGGATTGGGGCTGTCCTAAGCCACAGACTTCCCAACGGTTCCGAGGCACCAATTGCCTTCTTCTCTAGGACCTTCTCTATGGCAGAAAGGAACTACAGTCAAATAGATAAAGAGGCCCTGGCTGCGGTGGCTGCAGTTAAAAAGTTTCATGAATTTTTGTTTGGGCACCATTTTGAACTTGTAACTGACCATAAACCTCTCCTGGGACTCTTATCAGGGGATAAACAAACCCCGCAGGTACTATCACCTAGAATGACCAGATGGACTTTGTTCCTGGCCGCTTACTCATTCAAGTTGGTACATCGACCTGGCAAAAACTTGAGTCACGCCGATGCCCTTAGTCGCTGCCCCCTACCAGTCCCAGTCGAAGACCCAGCACCGGTTCACACCATTTTTGAAGTTAATGAACTTAAATTACCGGTTACAGCTGAGGACATTGCTGCGCACTCAAAAAAAGACAAGATAATTGCCCAGGTTCTGGACTGGGTGGGAAGGGGGTGGCCGGAAACTCAATGTACCGTTGACTTTGCTCCTTTTAAAACCCGTAAGCAGGAACTATCGAAGCTACAAGGATGTCTGTTGTGGGGTACAAGGGTAGTCATTCCAGCCACTCTTCGTGTACCCATCCTGAAGGTGCTTCACGAGGGCCACCCGGGCATCGTAAGGATGAAGGCTCTGGCCCGCAGCTACGTTTGGTGGCCCGGCATGGATGCCCAAATCGCCAGCTGGGTAAGCTCATGCCAACCTTGCCAAGAAACCAGGGCTGCCCCACCAGCTGCCACGCCCACCAAGTGGGAGAGTGCTAGTGCCCCTTGGTCTCGCCTGCACATCGACCTGGCTGGACCGGTGCATGGCAGGACCTTCTTGGTGGTAGTGGACTCCTACTCCAAATGGATAGACTTGGCCCTGCTACCCTCGACTACCACTCAAGCAATAGTTAAGGCTCTGACCCGCTTATTCGCTACCCATGGACTCCCTGACACGCTGGTGTCTGACAATGGCCCGCAGTTCACGTCATGTGAGTTCAGTATGTACGTTGCTAACTTGGGCATCAGACACATCCTTACAGCCCCCTTTCACCCCGCTAGCAACGGGATGGCTGAGAGGGCAGTCAGGTCAGCCAAGGAGGCACTCGCCAGGTTTGGCCAGGAAAACTGGCACTCTAAACTGTCACGTTACCTGCTGAGCCAACATACGACGCCATGTACCACTACTAATAAATCCCCTGCCAAACTCTTGATGGGGAGATGCCTTAGGACCACCCTGGACAGGTTGCACCCCCACTACTGCCCAGACGCCCCTTTAGGGTCTGACAGTCTGGTCAGGGACTTTGTCCTGCATGACCTGGTGTACGCCAGGAATTATGCAGGGGATCCTTTGTGGGTACCAGGTCAAGTTGTGTCAGTCACAGGTCCTAGATCCTACAGGGTCCTCCTGGAAGATGGACGCTTGTGGCAGAGACACATGGACCAACTCAGAAGGCGATGGAGAAGTGCGACTGATGCCGACCCAGCCCAACCTTCCAGCACCAAGGACTCCCTGCCGGTACCAGTCTGCTCAGACGGAAGCTCCCTGCAGGACCCGGTCTACCCCGTCGACCAGGAGAGTTTGCTGGAGGACCCGAGTTTCCAACTAGAGACACCGAACCAACAGCCAAGCGAACCTGTTTGTCAGCCGGACCTAGCAACTCGCCAAGGTCAGCCCGAACAGGGGGACTTACCGAAATCGCAGAACACCACACCAGACCAAGCCCATTCCCCAACAACCTCCGAGGCGATTCCCGGGGGCAGGGACTTGATGCCAGCCAGCAGTTTACCCGGGTTGCGATGTTCTTGTCGCCAGCGCAGACAACCGACTTACCTAAAGGACTACGCATGTTCCCAGCTGGGGGAAAGGAGTGTTATGTCTTTGGAACTGGTTGGAGTCCCCAACCAGGTCCGCTGTTTGAGCGGGAGCACCAGCCGCTCCCATTGGCTGGCTCCGTTTGACAGTCAGCTATAAAAGCCGGCTGTCGAGCAGAGCCAGCTCGTTGCCACCAGCTAACCTGCTAGTTAGAAGGCAGACGCGGCAACCCTTTATTCCCTGTAATAAAGCCTGTTAGTTGTTCACTCTGGCTCTTGCCTCTTCCTTCTGCCGCTCCACAACACAAAGTATCTCTAAGATTATTCCCACCCACACAGACAGGCAAGACACCACAAAATGACAGCAAACAACACTCCTTACTAGCACTGATGATGTTACCTAGTTTGGGTAATGAAACATCTGCAAGAAAACAAATAAGCTCAGAGAGCACTAAGGACCCCTCATTTCAACCCTGAGCTACAAACATTCTCCTTTATTGGAATCATTCCTTAATTTACTGCTAAGAAATGATAAACTAGAGTTATTTTAAGGGGTGGCATATACAAATTATATAAACAAACAGATGCCAAACACCTCTCCATTACTTTGCATGTCCAGTAGCAGGTTTGCAAGAGAGGGGTAACCCGTAGCCTGCTCTATGTCATCAGATACTTTGTTTTAATCAAGACTCTTGATTAGAAGGAGGAATTTACAGCTTATAGAAACAATTATCTGCACATCACACAGCCTTTCAGATTTGTTGCAGAAAAAATACTATCTGTGGATGAAGCAGCCTCTCACATTTTCTTTATTTAAAATATATAGTCTAACTACTATCCAGAAATCTTGCAGTAGGTTACAATTCATTTAGACTGAGGTATTGAGCCAATAAATTTGGCCCTATTTGCTTGTCTTCTTTCAATGTAGTAAGGAATTACCTGTAAAGGACTCAGAATAATGGCAATGTGAATGCAGTAACTGCAAAATAATACAATTATAGATAAAGAAAGCTCCTGCCATTTTATCTGTGTTTGCACTGTGAAATAATACTATCCTTAGAACATGGAACTTCAGTGCCATACTTAACATTTATATGGTTTAGACTGTTACAAAGCACATGATCTGTTATAATCCTTGTGATACTCCTGTCAAATGGCCTGGCCTGTTAGCTCCATATCACAGAAGGGAAGCTGTTGCTGTGAGATGCAAGACACTGATTTGCCTAAGGCTGGCTGGTAAGCTCATGTTAAAAGATAGATGTGATCTAGGGACTTTCTGATTTGTAGGTTTGTCTCTCGGGGGCTTAGAATCAATTTAGGGGATTCCAATGCAGATGGACAATTTTGCAGCCAGTGGGCCTTATCATCCTTGGGTTTTATTTTATGCATCCCCAGGTGACTCGTCATATATCCTGTCCTGTCTCATATCCTCCCATCAGGGCTGCTGCTGGAAGCAAAAAAGAAAGTGGCAGGCAGAAAGCATGTACAATCCTAAACAGTAAGAGCTGCAGCCTGGGTTATTTCAAAAATGTTCCACTCCATGACTCATCTTCTGAGCTTCCACATAGGCTTATCTTCTACAGCCTTTTCTCTATCATGTGCAAATAGAAGATAGCAATGGAGCTTGTCAGTGGAACTATCCCATGGGGAATATTTTTAAAAAAGTTCTTCTTTTGCTTTTAAAATACCGTGTTTCTCACAAAATAAGGCTGGGCCTTTTTTTTTTGACCCCCCCAAAATGGCTAGGCTGTCTTTTGGGGGGTGACTTAATTTCCCCCCCTTGCATCCTTGGGCGGGCGGGCAGCGACGGCTTGGATGTTGACCTCGGCGTTGGTGGGGCACTTCGTATTGGGAGATCTTCCGCCATCGTTGCTTTCCTTTCTCCCCGTGCTGCTGCGGCGTTTACAGTAATGCCGTGGTGTTTGGCGCAGCCATGCGCGGCCAGCCAGGGCTCCTCCCTGCAACCGGAGCCAGGCGGAGACACTCAGCTTCAGGCGCTCCTGTCGCCGCCCTCCCTTTGCCTTCAAAGGCAAAGCCAATTCTTTTAAAAATGATGCCCTACTACTGGTACGACAAAGCCTCCCCTGCCCGAGAGGGCAGCCCAACCCCACATGGGGAGGCGAATCTCCCAGGGCTGCAGCGCAGGATCGGCCCACCCCGGAAGAAGTGCCCAGCCACCATCCCTGCCTGGCGCCGGGCAGAGCGCGAAGAGCTTTGCCTGGGGAGCCCAGCGCAGCTGACAGGCGGGTCCTCCTGCCCGGCAGTGGAACTATTACCAAGGCAGTAAGTGCCTCCCCACCAGACCCTCTGCTCATCCTTCCAGAGCCGTGCGTGCTGGGCAGAGCCAGGAAAGCGAGCCGCGGGTGCGTGCCTGCCTGCCAAGCAAAAGAGCCAGGCCGACCTGAGCTTGGCTTCCTTTCCAAGTCCCTCCAGCCTAAACCCGAAGGGGCCACTGGGAGAGGCCGCCCGAGGCAATGATAGCGCCCAGCCATCCGTGGACAGGGAAGTAAGGTGATGGCCTGTGCTGCATCCTCCTCTGAGCTGAGCCCCGCTGAGTGAGCACCTCTGCCCGATACCCATGCCGCTGCAGCATTTGGAGCTGCCAGCGCATTTGGAGATGCATGGGGATGGGTGAGGGGTGGAAAGGATGGGCGACTTCAGGCTCTCTTCACCAGATCCACCAGCCAGGGAAGCAGCACTGCTGTCACCTCACCTCCCTATCCGCAGACAGGTGGGTGCTATCACTGCCTCGGGCAGCTTCTCCCGGTGGCCCCTTCAGGTTTGGGCTGGAGGGACTTGGGAAGGAAGCCAAGCTCAGGTTGGCCCAGCTCTTTTGGTTGGCATGCGGGCGTGCACCCACGGATCCCTTTCCCGGCTCTGCCCAGCCCACACAGCTCAGGCTCGGCTCTGGCAGGATGAGTGGAGGGTCCGGTGGGGAGGCACTCGCTGCCTTGGCGAGAGCTCCACTGCCGGGCAGGAGGGCCTGCCTGTCAGCTGCGCTGGGTGCCCCAGGCGAAGCTCTTCGCACTCTGCCCGGCATCAGACAGGGATGGTGGCTGGGCACTTCTCCTGGGGTGGGCTGATCCTGCGCTGCGGCCCTGGAGATTCTCCTCCCCACGTAGGGTTGGGCTGCCCTCTTGGGCAGGGGAGTCTTTGTTTTACTGGTATTAGGGCATCGTTTTTAAAAGAATTGGCTTTGCCTTTGAAGGCGAAGGGAAAGCGGCGACAGGAGTGCCTGAAGCCGAGTGTCTCCTCTGGGCTCCAGTTGGGAAAGCAATGGTGGTGGAAGGTTTCCCGATACAAAGTGCCCCACCAATGCCGAAGTCAATGCAGGCAGCACAATATCCGGGTATGCAACAAAAGTACTTCCTAATGGCCAGCCTCCCCTGCCATTCCCCCCCATTTTGTATGTTTAATATAGGCCTTAATTTGGGGGGAGTGGCTTAATTTGATTTTATGCCGATAAAACATGTTGGGACTTCCTATTGGGGGAGGCCGTATTGTTGGAGAAACAGGGTAATAACACACACACACACACACAGAGGGAGGGAGGTAGAGAGAAAAGAAAAAGTAGTAGTAGTAGTAGTAGGAGGAGGAGGAGGAGGAGGAGGAAGAAAGAAGAGGAGGAAGAAAGAAGAGGAGGAGGAGGATAGGAGGAGGGGAAGGAGGGGGAGAAAGAAGGAGAAGGAGAAGGAGAAAAATACACACATTGTCAAAGAAAGGAAAAACAAATACACAGAAAATGCTTTTTTAAAAAAGTAAAAAGATACAACAAAGAAAAAAGTAAAAAGATTATAATATATGATTTTAACAGTAAATAATTACAATTCTATATGAAGTTATTTAATGTAATTATTATTAGGTAGATATATATTTAATACATTTATATAACTTTAATTTTTTTAAACCTATTTGGTACAAATGAGTGTCATAGTTCATTATATTTGTCCACTACCTTTTCAGTTTCAACATCTGTCTCATAGTCTTGGGATTTTCTGTTAGTCTTCTATCTAAATATTAATGAGATGTGAACCTGCATAGCATTTTTGAGAACACCCTAGGTCCATTAGGTAGTATCACATTTTAAAGATGTATTAAATGGGAGCGTATAACTTTAGAAATACAAACTTAGCCACAGCAATCTGTATTCAGCCTTTTGAACTCAGTAGGAAGATATATCTGTTTTCACTGATTCTTTTACTCATCTTTTGCTCATCTTGGATTATTATGATAAGGAGATACCAGTCTTAATAAGCTATCTGCAAACTTGGATGGCTGAAAAATTTTAAAAAGGGGGAAAGGAAAAAAAGAAAAAGTGCCTCTTTCTATATAGATGCAAACTATGGACATGTGACTCTGTATGAACACTACACTAAAAGCTACGAAGGCCTAGAAATTAGCTGGGTGACTTTGGGCCAGTCACACTCTTTCAGCCCCTTAGGAAGAAGGCAATGGCAAATCACTTATAAAAATGTTGCCAAGAAAATGGCAAAGATTCATCCATGTAGTCAACAGGAGCGAAGACTGACTTGGAGGCACATACGCACACGTTCTTGTAAAAATGGAAAGTTTTGACTGAAGTCATTTTTGTAAGGTAATCAACACTTCATACAGTATGGTATGGGGTGGTAAGGTTGGGATGGTGTGGGAAGCAAAGTGAGAAAGTACTAACAGAAAAAAAGGGGAAAGATCATGGAATGACATTCCTTTGTTTCCTGACACCCATGTAAATGCTGAGAGATTACTTTTAAGGGAACTTAGACTTTAACAAAATAAGTTTACTTACCCCTGATGTACATAATGACAGTAACATATGACTCCATTTGTATTGGTCCAACTGGAATGCATGAAGTTTTCATATACATTCTTTGAGATGTTTACTCAGCTCATCCTTCTGTAGCAGTAATATCTGCAAGTCAGAAATCACTCCATATGTTAAACAATATTGCGTTTCAGTGCTGAATGAGGAATGTTATGTACCAAGGAATTTCATGAACATTTGGTAAACTATACAAGGTCCCTTGAAGATCAGCCTGTATTGCTGCCAGAAAAGGTCCATGTTGCAATAATAAACTAGTAATGGGGATAGTATTTTTTTATGCTTTGTGTGGTGTTCGGAAAAGACTTAGCTGAAGTCTTCACTCTGGTCCAGCGGAAACATGGGCCGTTCCTATCGGCTGATGCCATTTGACAGCTGGCTATAAAAGGGAACTGTCAAACGGCATCAGCTGTTGTCTGCTGGCTGGCTACCTTGTTTGTGCGGCAGCCACGACAACCCTTTATTGCTACAAGCTGAAGTTTGCTCCGTGTTTGCCTCAGGTTATTCCGCCACTCTACAACACTGGCAATGAGGACGGGATACCTATAAGAGGCAACCGGGCAAAGTATCGCTGAGCAAAGTCACTACAAAAAAGAGCCGAAGTCACTATGAGCTGAATGTCACTTTAAGAGCTACTGTCACTATTCGTGAGCGCGAATTTCAACTTTCCTTGAAAGATCTGGCACCGCTGAGTCAAGATGACTTCGAACCCTGCATTCCCGCCTTTCAGACTGACAGCGGAAACATGGGAGTCCTACAGAAACCGATTTGGCTGTTTCTTAGATGCCACAAACCTCGCTGACATTTCCGACCATAGGAAAAAGTCCTACTTTTTAAGTTTTTGTGGAGCCACAGTGTTTGACACTGCTACGGCATTATTGGCTCCACTTTCAATTAAGACTGTTCCATGGGAAGAATTGCAGGAAATTCTTTCCAACCACTATTCCCCTAAGCCATCCCAAATTGCCAGGCGTCATGCTTTTAGGAGACGGATTCAGGCTGAGGGAGAGATTATTAGTGGTACATGGCTGCTCTATGAACAGCCGCCTTGCATTGTGGGTTTAGAGACTATCTGGAAGACATTTTATTAGACCAACTAGTTTGTGGAGTCAGGGATTTAAGGCTACAAAGGGTCTATTGGCTAAAGGGGATTTAACCCTTAAATTAGCAATTGAAGAGTCTCAAGCTGCTGAACTATCTGCGCTTTCAGCAGCAGAAATTCAGGGAAATCCAATTAGCCAGGGCAGCTCAGCCATCCACTGCAATGAAGCCTCCTCAGAAGAAGGCTATGAAGAGGCTAATGATGTAAATTGCCTCAGGCAGCAAAAAAACAGTCAAGGGTAAAACAGGCCAAACCCCAATCTACCTCCACGGCATCAGTCCATTTGTCTAAGCTGTGGGGGAAACCACCTCAGGGCATCCTGCAAGTTCAGGAATGCCATTTGTTTAAAATGCCAAAGGAAGGGTCATTTAGCCAGGATCTGTCAAGCAGGAAAGACTTTTGCCCAAAAGCCTCAGACAACCCAACATTTCCAAAAACAAGTTGAAGAATGTTTTACCTGCTATCAAGCCAAGCTGACTAAGAAAGGCTCTAACAAAATTAGTTGTTTTGTTTCTATAGAAGGGAAACCTTGCAGGATGGAGGTTGACACAGGCTCAGCACTGTCCATCATCTCATGGAGCACCTTGAAACAACTACTTCCCAGAATGGCTAAGAAGAAGCTTCATGGCTGCCAGTTAACCCTACACGACTACCAAGGCAGAACCATCCCAGTCATCAGAAAAGGTAAGTTTTTTGTACAATTTCAAAATTGTAAAGGTCACTTGCCTTTAGTGGTAGTAGATGGTGCCCTCCCTAGCCTGTTGGGGTTAGACTGGTTCCCTGCCCTTGGCCTCCATATAAGCGGAATCCACTCTATTACAAATGCTAAAATGGACACCTTGTTTAATGACTATGCTGATGTGTTCAGTGAGGGGCTGGGCTGTTATTCAGGAACCCCAATATTTTTCAACTTGGACCTTCAGGCAGTACCAATCTGTTTAAAGCCTCGAAGGGTACCTTTTGCAATCCACCCCAAATTAGACATGGAGCTTGACAAATTAATTAAACAAGGTGTATTAGAGCCTGTGGACTTTGAAAAATGGGAAACCCCAATAATGACACCCCTGAAGAAAGACGGGAGCATAAGAATCCGCAGATTACAAGACGTCATTGAACAAATATTTACAAATCAGCGCCTATCCAGTCCCTGTTATCCAGCACCTACTACATTCTTTTGAGCCAGGTGCCACCATATCGATCAGCTTAGAAGGTGTTGGAGTGCGTCTGCAGATGGCCCTCAAGATGTTCCTGCAACAGAGAAACCGCCGGCACCCAAAGAAACTTCCTTCGGATCCGACAGGAAACCAAGCCTATCTGAACAGCCATCTGTCCCTCACCTAGAAACGCCTGAAGCCAAGACGCCAGCTTCGTCAGCACCAGAAGTTGCCCAGCAAGCAGAAAAGTTCCTTCCAGCAGCAGCTTCGTCAGGACTTGGAAGATCTGGCCGCCTGCGCAAGCGCCCGAGTTATCTGAAGGACTACACATGCTCCGTACTGGGGGAAAGGAGTGTGGTGTTCAGAAAAGACTGAGCTGAAGTCTTCATTCCAGTCCGTGTTTCCAGCGGGAACATGGACCATTCCTATTGGCTGATGCCATTTGACAGCCGGCTATAAAAGGGAGCTGTCAAATGGCATCAGCTGTTGTCTGCCGGCTGGCTATCTTGTTAGCACGGCAGCCGCGGCAACCCTTTATTGCTACAATAAAGTAAAAGCTGAAGTTCGCTCCGTGTTTGCCTCAGGTTATTCCGCCGCTCTACAACACTTTGTGATGAGCAGTGTAGCATTTAGCTGGAAAAATAACCCAACCATGCAGACAGCATAACCCACATTAATCACAAACTTGTCTCTGGCAGTGATGTAGAATGATTGATGTTTGTGCATTCGAGATGTCAAAGAACAGGCCTTCATCATATGCCCTTAGAAAGCTGAGCTGTCATGGCCCACTAAAGCAACAATAATGCATAATTCAAGAAAAGAGGGATAGAATGGAAATTAGTCAGGGTTATCGGCAACAATGGGTAAGAATCTTATTTCATTTTGTTTTATATATAAGCATTAATCAAACCCCACAATTTCTCATAAATGGGACCCCCCCCCCCAAAAAAAAGAAAAAAGAAAAAAGGAAGAAATAAAAACCTAAGAGTTATGGCTTCAGGTGTGAAGTTTTGAGTGAATTGCTTTCAAAATGTCCCTTTGATGTTATATATCCAAACTGTCTCATTCATTTTGATATTTACAAAGTAGGCAGCTGTAACTTAGCAAACGCTTGTATTGTTTTGAGTTTGGTCAGTACAGAGGATTAAAACTTCAATTCAATTAGAACATATCTCAATTCACAGGTTTCTTTATAACGAGACAAATTGGAATAACAATAGGACAGATATGGGAAACAGCATTGCCACTCATTTCTAGTTACTATCAATCAATTCTATTATACAGTCAGAGTATCCCAAAACAAGTTACAAACATAATATAAACTTGTTATTGGATAAGACAGTTTAACAAGTTAAATATTTAATATATACTACATAATAGACTTACAACTCCACAGTATATTTGATCTTAAGGATTCTATACCTGAAAAAAAAAAATCTATCATAATATCTTGTTTTTTGTTTGTTTTTACAAAATACAGCTTTTTATCTGATTAGTCAGATTGGCATTGACCCTGGTTATTGGTTCTCTGGAGAAATGAAACCCACAGCTCATTATAACAGACGAAGAGTATTGAACAATTAAGTACAGAAATAAATGGCCAAAGCCAAAGTATCATGTTCACTTGCAACATTTGGAATTAATTATACATATATTTTTCAACTCCCTGAATATTTGAGTACTTTATAGTTTAGAAGATAAATAATAGCCTTTTCAAAAGCCTGATAAAATACATTGTGATCAAAATATGGTAAATACAGTATTTTTATTTAATCCTCTCTCTGAAAGATTTTGTCCCTGTAATGGCATTGATCCTGAAACAGTGGATCATATCGTATTATATTGTGAATTTTATAACAATCTCCTGCAGGAAGTTACTTGGCCTATTTTAAAATCTAAACCAGGAAGAGTATGGTAAGTAAGTGAATATGTAAAAATGTTACTTGTAGATAAAAAATCCCAAGATTGCAGTGGAAACAGCCAGATTTTTATCCATGGATATAGAAACAAGGCTTTTAGAAACAAATCAATGAGCTAGAGTTTTAAGTCTATTTGTAGTTACTATTCTGAAACCATCATTGGTTTTCCAGAAGTTCATGACCACGTTACAAGCTTATTTTTGCATGCATGCCCTTTTCTATTTTTGCACACAGCACTTTTCTAGAAAAATTGTACATTTGTGTTTCTGTGTGTGAAATATGTTTATACCTGAAAGCTTTGTAAACAACAAGGTCAACGGATAACCCCACCAATTTTGTGGTTCCCAAGATCGATAGGCACAGCATGGGATGTCGGGTTTTTTGTTGTTGCATCAGGCATTATCTGGGGAGTTAACAACAACAAACATTGAACACTTAGAGAATTCTTCTCTTATTTTTTTAAAAAAGAAAATCAGCATTTCACCCAGTCAGACCCATATTGAATCCTCCCTGAGTGCATTTTTGAAGTGAAGTTTCAACGTGTCATGCAAAGACTTCCAGCCAATGGAAATCCCACTGTGTCCACCATTCTCCAGCTGGCATCTTCTTGTTTTCTTTCTTCATTATCTCCAGTTTACTTTGACATCTTTGAGGATCCTGTCTCCCCTGATCCATTAAAGAGCAGCTTGCTGTAGTCTTTTCCAAAAGTACCAATTTCTTTAGAGAATGTCTTGCTCTCAGCAGAAAGCCCTTCAGGTAGCTCCATGTTTGACATTCAAAATTAGCTTCTTTATGGAATCTGTTATATCTTTGGGAGCTTTCAATTCTAAATTAAGATAAATCATACATGCAGTCAGACAAAAAGGGAAAGCAAAACAAGAAAAAGCAGACAACTTTACAGTAATTAAGCAATAAGACTAAAAGGTGGCGATTTTAGTTGTGCATAGATTAATCCCATATAATGACTTTCAGGATAGAGGAAATAAAAAAGGCAGGTGTCATGACATTCTGGAAAAGAAAAATAGAAAAAAAAATCTTGTATTTCTATTTGATGTTGTTTCAAGCCGAGCACAACAGAACTAATAATGAGAACAGAGAATACAGCTTGCTATCCTGGCAGGGCATATTAATTTTTTAAAAGAAGTGGCTTTATTTCAATAAAAAGCTCCAACAAAAGATCATCAATCTTCAATACCGAGTCTTAATGTACACTTATTTATTTATTTATTTAAAGGACATCTATAGTATTTCCTATTAAAATAAATCACGAGACACTTTACATCTTTTTATTTTTTTAAAAAATGCTGTATACATGAATCTTTGGGCAAAAGCTTTTCCAATAAAGCAAATCTCTGGTGTTTTATTTATGTAGCCCTGAAAATCATACTAGGCATTGTCTCAGAAGAATCAAGTAGGGAGAATGGAAAAGGAAGATAGAAACATTCAAAAGTATTTGGACTAGACAAGAATTATGACAAAAAAAATTTAAAAATGGGAAAGGTCATAACATGTTTATAATTAAACATGTAATCTCATGTTAAGTTCCTTTTCTCCTTTGCTGCTGTTCTTGGACTTGCTCCTTATGGGACATTTTCTTTAATAGTCATGGCAAAACAGGCTGCAGCTGGAAAATCCACCCCACCCCCTATGTTTTTATTCTACTGTCAGATTCAATAGCTTCCCGAGTGGCAAACAATCCAATGTAAAACAATCAATTTAAATAGAAAGAAAAACAATTAACTGTAAGAGAATGACTGGGATTGCCATCTGGTTCCAGTGGTAATAAAGTCCTCTCCTGGGAAGACTTGTAGTTTCTTTAGCAATTACAAGAAAGTGGTTACAGTCTGACTTAAAAAATAATAATAATCCACAAATGTGGATAATTTGAATCAGAGTATTGCCTTGGGGTATCTCATACAGGGCTCTTCAATAAGATATTATGTATGGCTTATCAACTCCTGTTGTCCTTAGATGATATTGAACACTTGAATCTGCTATCCACTTGGCTTATTAATTCGATTTGTATCTTGCTTTTCCTCCAGGAGCTCAAAATGGCAAACCTAACTATTTTTCTAACACAACATTCCTATGAAGAAGTTAGAGCTAAAAGAATGGAATTGGACCAGAGCCATCCAGAGAGCTTGTGTGCCTGACAGTGGGCTTGAACCGGGGCTCTCCAGTCCCAATCTAATACCTTAACTGCCATACCCCATGGGTTAAAAATAAATAGCTTTGTTCATTCTGATGGATAATTTACTTAGGAAATGAAATTCCTTTATTTCTCTTGGGTGTCTCATAGATTTTACTACCACTGATCTTGGTATCATTGTGGATCACCTGGCTAGTGCTACAACAGAGCAGCAACTGGGTCATTATTATACTGGGACTAAAAGGACCACATTTTGATTTATCTAAACTTAGCATAAGGAAGAGAAAATCTTCTACTACAATATAATGTAGATGTATGTATTTAGCAGTGACATTGACCATCAGAAACACCACATGACTGATGTAGAAGTCATATAAAATTCTGTTTCCTGACATGGCATCCACATCTGTATATTTTCTCTGCTATGAGAACTTAAATATGCATTCTGATGCTATTTAGTAGTGATTTTTCTGAATTCCCTTCCCACTTCCTTACTCATTGAAGATGTGTCCTAAAACCAGCTCTGTGTAACTCTGAAATGATGATAAAAATAGGTAAACATATTTCCATTTTTAACTATAACACATTTCTGAATGCAGCTACTAATTACCACTGGGTGCTGTGCCAACCGCCTGACAACAGACTAGATAAATGTTGGAGTCAAGAGAACTATATTACAGTGGTCCATTCTAGAAGGACAGTACTACCAGAGGCTATTCTGAAGTTCCTTTTCTGACCTATTTTCTTAGTTTCTTGGTGCTTCAGTTCTATCTTGTCTCCTGTGAATTGATTAGGGAAAAGCATCTAGAGAACTGCACTGCAGTGTAATCAACATGCAGAGACACGTGGGTAGTCCTTTAGGCTTAGAAAGAGGCATCCGTTGAGAAAATCTGAAGGCACATAAAAATAATCAACAGAACTATAAACCAGATAGAACGTAGTACTAATTGCTTTTACAATCAAAATGTAATCTACTAAGAGCCTGAGAAAATAAACAAGCACTTGTATCATCCTAAATGCTTGGTGGTGTCTTCCAGAAGGACTAGATGATACCAACTGTGTTGTTTTATTGGAATCCCTTCTCAAAATCTGTTTTCTTCTTGTAGCCTTGGCACAAATCTTTGGTTTCTGAACACCATTTTGTTTATAACTTGTTTATTGCCCATATTTTTATTCATTTTTCTTTACCTTCACTTTCTTCTACTTCTCTTTCTCTGATGTAAACTTTGAGACTGCACTCCTATAATCTCTAGTGCAACCATTCATAGTGCAGAGGCAATACAAACAATCAAGCAAACAAGTAAATACATACATTTTAAAAACCAATTCATTTTCCGAGCGTAAAATCTTCTGTTGTCAAAGTGGTCTATCTGCAGTGAAGAAGGGGAATTTGTAAAATCAAGTGTAAAATCAGAAATGCAATTGCCTCAAAGTGAAAGTAACTCTTCTAAGCAGAAATAGTAACAAGAGCCTTTGTTTACAAAACACATTGAACTAACAGAGATGAGATTACAGAAATTTCAGCCACAGAATTATTGTATATATATCCTCTGAAACGTCTTTGGGTGAAGATTTCATTTTCTTAATGACTTTCCTGTGAACTGACAAGACTTTCAGCACTGATGGTATTACCTAGTTTGGTAATATCTGCAAGAAAAGTTTGTAAATGTTTGCAAGATCAGAGAGCATCAAGGACTCCACAGTTCAAATGGACCTACAAATGTTCTCTTTTATCAATGGAGGGCCTTGCAGTTGGCTGTTTACCCAAATCATCTCTTGAATCTACCTTGGTTTTTGAATTAACCTTTATGAAGAAAAGTCAATCAAAGAAAGAAATACTTACATATACACACCAATATGAGGTTCCTGAGGATTGATATTTGGAAGAAAAGGGGAGAAAGAATGGCATGAAATATCCTGAAAGAGAGGACATAGATAGCTGACTGTAGAGAAGAAAGCATAAGGCATGCATAAGCGCACCAATCGTGCCTACCATCCCTGTCCTATTGTTTCTTTTTATTTTTCTTATAAGTATCTATCTCATGTATTCAAAACTATGTTTATTCTTATACCTATATCTTGTAAGCGACTGACAAATCAAATGAATACTAAAAAAAAAAACTAAATATATATTCCTCAACAAAATTGAATATGTTACTCTATAGCAGTGTTTCTCAATCTTGGCAACTTTAAGATGCATTAACTCCCAGAATCCCCCAGCCGTATACAAACATGACTTTGAATTGTATGCCACACATATAGAATTTATCATTATATGAAGAATTGTGGATTTACACAGAATGTAGCAAAAAAAGATGATTTGTTTACAATAGATTGGGCCACATACCTATTTTATTCTTGAACTGATAATACATGTTCAATTTCTTGCATAAAGTTGGCTCCACATTGATGTAATAGATGTAACATATTTCCTTCTTTTTTTTTAAATATAATTCTAGCCTTTACTGTTAAAGAAAGGAAAACAGCAAGAGCATGCTTGATATCAACCTCATTAATCATTCTCTTTTAAAAAATGCCAGACTAATGAAGCCTAGCTGGGATCCATAGGCATTTTTTCAAATAAAAAGTCTACACAGTACTGCTTTGCTTTGTAACATGTTAACCTTTACCAAAGTTTTTTTAAAAAATAAAATTATCTTTCACACCCTTACGAGTGGGAAGGTACTAAGTACTAAGTACTTAGTACTAAGGGAAGGATCACTGGCCCTCTGTAGAAAGCATACAAAGTATACAAAGATATGGACTTCTGGTTTGCGCTTCTTCGGTGACAGACCGAAACCTCGTTTCTGCGAGGCTTTGATCGTTGCTCGCCACTGGAGCACCCCGAGCCGGCTGGTTTCGGGGCTAAGCCACCCCATAGAGGTGGTGAGAGAGGGAAGACTGCCTACACGGTTGAGGAGAGCCGCATCTCTCCTCCCCAGATGGCCATTATTCCCTTTCCCGAAGGCGGTTGTAGTGGTGGTCAGAAATGGCCACCACAAAGAAGAACTCGACCAGAAAAGTATGTACAGGAGGAAGATAAGAAGAGAAACTTTTGGTTGACCGGGTCAAACAGCAAAATCAACAAATAAGGTACCCTGGAATTGAAACTATTAAAAAAAACAATAACATTGTTCCCTAAGATTTTTAAGCTGCGAAGGAGAGAGAAAAGGGAAAAGATTTGGTTTTTTCCCCTCCTTTTCCTATACTGACAGCTAAGAGACTTAAGCAAGAAATTGGAAAAAAATCCACTTTGACATTAATAGGCACTTAATGCTGAAAATAAAAAGTCAAAGGGATAATAAAGATTTCTGGATAATTAAAAGCTTTTGAAAACAGGAAAAGAGAGAAAAAGAATAAAAGGGCAGGATCTGGAAGGGAGGAGACTGCCTGGAATTAAAAAGAACTTACAGCAAAATCTCAACAAGACTTCCAAAAGACACATTTTAACTGAAATATCGCAACAAAAACCCCAGGAAGAGAAAGTGGAAAAAGAAATAAGAAGAAATAATTTGGGACTATTTGGATTACTTGATGATTTCTGGATTTTTGGTTATTGTATTTGAATGACTAAAATCAATTGGATGGTTGTTTAAAACTGTTTAAAATGGCTCCACTTTTAGAAGAACTGAAAATGGAACTTAAAAAGTACAAAGAAGATGCACAAGAAGGGAGAGGTTCTTTTGGCTTCGTATTTCAATTTTTAGAAATGGAGATTTGGATTTATGAGAAACAACAAGAAGTGCCTGCAGAACAAGAAGATTGCGACAAAGAAGAAGCCATCTTTAATGAACAAGTAATCTTAGATGGGGAAAAAAAGGAAAGGGGGGAAAGAGAATGGAAAGTTTAAGATTGGGAAAAACAACTCCCCCCCCCAAAAAAAATAGAGTGAAAAATAAGTATAAAATCAGAAAGCAACAGAAGAGGGAAATGCAGAAGAGAGAATTAGAAGTAGAGAGACAAGGGGGTAAAAAGGGGAGGGAAAAGATGAGAGGGAAGAAAGAAAGGAAAAGAAGTTATAAAGGACAGAAACAAAGTATAGAGAAACAGGGCCTATTTAGAGATAATGGGTGAAAATTTAATGAAAAAGGGATTCTGCAAAGGTACATAAGATAGTATTGTTATATTAGAAACAAATAATTTTAGAAAATATGAAACAATGTATGATTAAAATGTTTGATAAAATAGCTATCATAATTCAGTGGAATGCTTGTCAATAAATAAATGTAACAAAATGAATATTTAATGATTTACAAAACATATGTGAAGAGAAATAAGGGAAAAATTAATTATGGAGATCATATGTGTCTTTAAGGAAGTATGATATTTAATTGAAAAGAAGTGTTAAAGATGTTAAGATTTTAATGATTATTAATGATAGAACTGAATTGGAATGGAATGAGGGTTTATAATTACATATATTTATAATCTTTTTTAAAAAAAGAATATAGGGTGTATTATAAGAATGTACCAGCAGAATTCAATTGGAAGTTATGTATTATGTATTATATTGAAAGTCATAACCTTAAGGTATATATTGAAGTTTAAATAAGAGTTGAATGGATGCAATTAAAAGATATAAAGGTGTCATTCTCCAATTAGTAACCACAGTAAAAAATTTGTTTAATGAGAAAAGATAATATGAAATTGAAACAGAACAGACACAAGTATAAATATAATGATTTGAAGTGAGATGTGATCATCAAAATAAAATTGAGAAAATTAAAAGAGGGGGAAAACTATATAGAAAATGTAGAATAGTACAAGATATGGAATAGAATAAAAAAAGGAGCATGAAATTGAGTTTTGTGTCTATATAAAGAAGTTCAACCCGGGACCATGCTATTTTCAAAAAAGATGTTTTACTTGTATTTTGTATGTGTGAAAACCCAAATAAAACTTTATTTAAAAAAAAAGAAAGTATACAAAGATATAATCAACATATGGCTATTCAAATGCAAGAATGAACAGAAGCCTTGAGCTATCAGAGCTAAGAGATTGGATGAACATGGTTTGACAGTTCTTTTCAATGCCAGTATTGACCATGGTAGGACTAATGGGATTTTCCAGGAAAAGAATTTATTGGCCAATAAGAATTTGCCTAATAATTCTTTTTGGCAGGCCAGAGAAAAGACTCTCAAATACGTAAGTTCAATCTCCTTGTTCTAAATTTTTTACCTCCAGTTGATTATATGCTTATCTTCCAATCTGTAGGTTTATAGCCTGAAATTTCTAACTCTCATGGACTTTCAGATACTGTATAACCAAGGGTAGGATTCAAAATTTTTAACTACTGGTTCTGTGGGCGTGGCTTAGGTGGTGGTCATGTGACTGGGTGGACATGGCTTGGTGGTCATGTTATTGGCTGGATGTGGCCAACTCAATGTCACTCACATCGAGGCACGCATCTCCTCGCCTGGCATCTCATGACTGTGGGGATGCTGCAACAGTCGTAAGTGTGAAAAATAGTCATAAGTCATTTTTTTCAGTGCCATTGTAACTTTGAATGGTCACTCCACACAAACAAAGTACCAGCAATGGAGGGAAAAATACCTCCAGAGACGTTCTGCCATTCTAGTCCTGCCAAGAATGTAATAAGGGTTAACGGAGAGAGGCAGTTTCTGTAAGCAACACCAGAATGACAATTTAAAATCAGACAAAATCAGACAAAAAAAAAGTCTTTCAGAGTTCCAAGGGGTTAGAAAAGTGTCAATTTCACTTGTTTCCAACTGGCAAATGATTTCCTAAGACACGGAGAAAATCAGTTACTTGCAGTTGATAAAACTTACTCAGTGCAAATTTATGAAAGAGTTTGATGGAAAATTCTTACCCAGATATAAAAAGATAAATAAGTTTGAACATGAAAAAAGACATGAATTACTGAAATGATGCTAAAGAGCACGGAAGGAAATGTAATAAAAAACGATGAGGGGAAAAAATTATAAGATGTAAATTTACTTCTTTATTCCACCATTCAAGGAAAGGACTTATTTATTTCCTTTTAAACACTCCTTTGGATATATTCACAACTTCTATAAATAGGAAGACTCCAATTTTAGATGACACCACTTTTTCACAATGCAAATCAACAAAACCTGTAATTAGTTACCAACTATGCTAGTGGCAAGTTGGCAGAGCAGTGCTTGATGCCCTAACAAGGAAAACAGTGTCACCTCCACAATGTCACACACTTCAATGAGGTAAATTGCAGCCATCTCATACGGCGTAGTATCCAAATCTGGGTGATAAAATAAAGGAAACGTTTAAAGAGAAATGCCTGTTAATTTTAAAGCTTGATCTATGTAAAAAGAATTATAGGTAGTCCTCAAGTTACAGACACAATTGAGCCCAAAATTTCTGTTGCTAAGTGAATCATTTGTTAAGTGAGTTTTGTCCCATTTTCTGACCTTTTTGCCCCAGTTGTTAAGTGAATCATCACAGTTGTTAAGTTAGCAACACAGTTGGTAAATCAATCTGGCTAACCCATTGACTTTGCTTGTCAGAAGGTCACATAAGCTGACACATGATCCCAGGACACAGCAACTGACATAAATATGAAACAGTCGCTAAGCACCTGAATTTTGATCATGTGATCATGGTCACAAGTGTGAAAAATGGTCATAAGTCACTTTTTTCAATGCGGTTGTTACTTTGAAAGGTCACTAAGCAAACTGTCACCTTTATTTGCCACTAAACAAATTGTTGCAAGTCAAAGTCTATCTACATTGAAAGAATATGCTCTTTCAAAATATTCAGGAAGAATATTATCATGATATCCCTGATTGTTTAATTTTTGGATTTTGAAAAATCCATCAAATTCAAAAGTTTGTGATGTTGAACAGATATTTGTAATAATTACTGCTTAGTAGGGACTTGTTCTTTATGACAAATTTGTTCTGATTAAAAGTATATTATATGTATACATATAAATAATATTATGTATGTATGTATATATATATATATGGATCTTTGGTTGTTCGGGTTTTCTCCCGCGTAAGATTCGAAGTATCTAGGCAACGTTTCGATGAAGTCTCATTCATCATCTTCAGGCTTCTGTCTCCGGCTCTGTGCTTCTCAGAGTAATGTGAGATTGCAGCTGCTTCCTCCTTTTAACTGCCAGTGGGGGTGGGACTTGATTGGGTGGGGGCTTGGCTGTGTTCT
>NW_020769309.1:447976-515677 GCF_900518735.1 Pseudonaja textilis
CTGGAGCAGAGCTAGGCTGATATGTCATGTGCATTTTAGCCAGATAGATATGTTTCAGCAGTGACTGCTCCCTGCATTGAATTTTGTTAACTGCCATGAAATTTCTCCTTAGTCCATGTCCATTCTTACTACTTTGACTTACAGTTGTGATACAATATTTAGTTCAATTATTGGAGTGGGAAATTGTGCAGTCAATAGAGTATAATATTTGAAGTACTGTGCATACCATACCATTCAAGAGACCAAAGAAAAATAGCATGTTTTCATCCAATGTTGAGCTATTGGGATCTGGGCTATAGAAAATTAGGGTAACTTCCAGTGGTAGTATTCAATTTTTTTCCCTACTGGTTCTATGGCCGTGGTTTGTTAGGGGCAGGTCATGTGACTGAGTGGGTGTGTCCAACTTGACATCACTCGTGCCCATGCCCACTCAGTCACATGACCCCCCCCCACCAAGCCACGCCCACATAACCCAGTAGGAAAAAAATGAATTTCTACCTATCTACCTATTTTCTGCCCAGGCAGGCCTGGCCTAATCCTGCATGCCACCCGCTCTCCCTTTACCAGTCACATGCTTCACCCCATTTCCCCTCTTTCAGAGGCCCGGGTCCTTAATCTCCCTGTTTCTCCCTATTACTTTTATCGTCCCACACCCATGACTTTACTTTCCTCCTGCGACTGGCTGCCAGGGAAGGCAAGCCAGCGATGAGCCATTGTTGACACTGGGCTCCCTGCCAGCCCATATCTCGCCCTTGTCATGAGATGCCTGCAGCCTCTGCGTGTTTTTTTCAGTGCGGCTGGATTCCAGCCACACCAAAAAAAAAAAAAAAGACGTGGCGGCTGTAGGCTTCTTTGCAGTGAAAATTACTGACCTCCAGCTTTGCTCCACTTCTGCAATGTGTCGCCGCTGTGTTCTAGGCACCAGCCATGCAGGTCCACCCCACTGAGCCCACTGCACTGCTCCATTTGGATTTGCTTGGGCAAGTCCCTCCAGTGCAGCAGGCTCAATGGGGTGGGCCTGTATGGCCGGTGCCTAGAACGCAGTGGTGGCAGTGCATTACAGAAGCAGAGCAAAGCCAGAGGTCAGTAATTTTTGCTACAAAGAAGCCTATAGCTGCCAACCTCTGGCTTTGCTGCGCTTCTACAACACGCCGCCACCGCCTCATTCTAAGCGCTGGCCATGCAGGTTCACACCATTGAGCCCGCTTTACCACTCCATTCTGATTTGCTTGGGCAAGTCTCTCCAGTGCAGCAGCCTCAATGGGGTGGACTTGCGTGGTCAACATCTAGAACACGGCCACGGCAGAACATTGAAGAAGCGGAGCAAAGCCAAAGTTTGGCAACTGTAGGCTTCTTTGCAGTGAAAATTACCTGTCCCTTTAAGGTACTTCAATGTGAAAGGAGGGACCAAAAAGGGACAGGAGCTGCCTTCCAACTCCCGGCCAAGTTTTGCCATGTCCCTGTTCCCCCACCAAGAAGCCTCCAGCGATCACCTCTTTGCTGGCAGGAGAATCCTCCACAACCGCTCCTGGCTCGGTTCTGGCCAGCAAAGAAGTGGCAAAAAGATGCGATGACTATAGGCTTCTTGCAGCAAAAATTACTGACCTCCAATTTTGCTCCGCTTCTGCAACATGTCACCACCACCACGTTCAAGGCGCCGGCCATGCAGGTCCACCCCATTGAGCCTGCTGCACTGCTCCATTTGGATTTGCTTGGGAAAGTCCCTCTACTGCAGCAGGCAACGGGGTGCATGTCTATGGCCAGTATGAAGAACAGGGCAGCAATAGTTGTGGGACTGAAGCTCTTTTTTGGCACGTTCAAAAAGCAGAGGCCGGTAATTTTCGGTGTAAGAAGCCACCAGTCAGCCAGCTCAGTTCCGGCTGGCAAAGAGGCATCAGCTGGGAGGCTTCTCGCACTGAAAAAAAGAGGCAGCGATTGCAGGCATCTCGTGACAAGGGGGGCAAGAGCCGGGCTGGTGGGGAGCCCAGCAACTCTCCTCCCTGGCTTGCCTTCCCTGGCAGCCAGCCACGGGAGGAAGGTAAGGTCACGGCCATGATAAAAGAGGCAGTTGTAGGGGAGGAAGCGAGGAGATTAAGGGCCAGGGCCTCTGGAGGAGAAAATGGGAAATGCATTGCACTTAAGGGAGAGGGGGTGGTGAGCGAGTGGTGGCTCTGGGGCAAAGCCAGAACCAGGGTATCCCCGACCCAGCCAAGGTATCCAGTGGCTCCAGGGCCTCGGGGAATAGCTGAGCTAACCAGGCAAGGCAACTGGTGAGATGATTAGCTGGGCTACCTGGCTGGGCGAAGTCAACATATATGGTGGGGGAGAGCATCAAGCAGCCAGAAGGGGCAAGCAAGTGGCGACCGGGTGACCAGGTCAGGGGCGTGGCCAGTCAGAAGTCACTACCAGTTCGGCAACCCAAGCCAAATTGTTGCTACCAGTTCTCCTGAACCGGCGTGACTGGCTGAATACCACCACTGGTAACTTCTATATGTGTTCTCCGTATTTCTTTGATTCCATACAGCAGATCTGTGAGGTTTTGTAGCTCAGATTTGTTAGTGCTCATCAAGTAGGAAAATGACCCAGTGGACAAAGAATGTGTGGATTTAATGTGCTCTTAGTGGACTTAAAGGATGAATGAATGGCTGAGCTAAGAATCAATAAACAACTTAATTCCTTTCCAAAGTTATGTCACTCATAAGCTAAGCGCTGGCTCATAAAGGAGGAAAAACAATAGATAAAATGGACTAGACTACCAGCAGATCTGAAGAAAAAGTAGAGGCAAGTCAGCAAATTGCCATGTCTTTTATCCCATCATTCTGGTAGAAACTTTTGGTTTTTTAACAGATGGGTGGTTTTCCAAACAAGGATTGAGTATAATTATGCCTTTCTAAACATTAAACTTATTGAATTAATTTAATTTGTTTCTAATAATAACAATGATGCAGAAAAGTGACATATTGTTCAATAGCTTTCCACATTCTATTTTTTTAATGCCTAAAAAGTTAGGGATAATGACTGGTAATTTAAGAGTTGAGCTCAGGAGAATAGTTGAAATGAAAAAGTTTGATCTGTACATACATCTCAACAGGGTTTTTTATAAATCTTATTTATTATTCTGAATAAAATCATTGTGATAATATCTCACAGCCCGGGATTGTGAATATAATGTAGCACCCAAGTATACACTGTTCTTTTTAAATGATATTAACAAGAATTATTATCTACTTAGGTGCCCCAAGAATTTGAAGATGGGCATCTAAGAAAATTTCTTCCAAACACAGTTGGCTAACATGGGAAATGAAGAAGTCCACATTGCTTTCGACCAGGGGTGTCAAACTCATGGCACATGCTGGCCACATCCACCCTCATTTTAGCAAAGAGGGGGAAAGCCGCAATAGATCACATGATGAGAACATTACGATGCGAGTTTGACACCCCTGCTCTAGACCAAGGGAGATTGCCAACCACTGTCATTAACCTCATTACTTAACTTTAAATAGGAAGGAAACCTAGAAATAGCATTGCAACACTATAGGCTGCACATATATTCTGTAGAAAGATTGTTAATTTTAAAATTATTGAGTAAATATTGGGCAGAAACAAAGAAACTTTTGTAGTATTCATGTACCATCACTTAACAGAAATCTAGAGAGGCAGGAAAGTGGACAAATTTAGCTTGATTAATTGCCTGAATTATCTCATATGCCTCAAAATTTTGAATATCGTGTAGTCATGTAGTAACTTATGTCTTATTAAGAAATAAAAGAAGGCACTGTCCGTTGTCAGTTGAATCATTTCCTTTGAACTCCCAAAGTCATCATGACAACCATTTTTTTGCTTAATCCTGTCAATTTTGTCTTATATTGTCCCATCCTTATTCATATGTGGGAAGCCCCCCCCCCCCAGAATAATGAAGTACTTTGTGAAATATTAAAAAGGCAACATATTATATTTCCCTAAAGGAGAAATGGAGAAACATTCTCTTAAAAGACAGAAAGCAGACTCAATCTCCCTGCCCCCAGCAGAAACTGAGAACAGTTTTTAGAAATGCCAATTTGGTAATCCATTCAAGGCAGGATATTTTGAAACAAAGGCAGGATGGTAAGATTGGCCCTTACTCAAGATCCAACACAGGACAAAGCCATTAAGCCACAATAGGAATTGCCCAACACCCTTTCAAAGCAGTCCAACCTTCAACCAAACTTAGCTCAGACAAACACCTAGGATTTGTATTTCCTCTTTACCTATAGAGCCAGCTATGATCCTTACATAACCCCTTCATGACACCATAGGAATCTGACAACAGCCAGTAGAATACATGTTCTTGCACAGGAACAGGAAGCTCAAGTACAAAGCTCAAAGAAGATATAAAAAAGGCTCACTCTCAACTCCATTTTGTTATCTACACCAGAACCACAACATGTGGTCCTGTTCAACAATAAATGGACCCTCTTTCCAATCAGCCTCCAGCCTCTATTTTGTCTTCAGTACCTTTCTCCCAGATTGGAACTGGACCTGGATATTTCTTCCAACACGTATATCAACTAATACATTACCCAGCAGCTAATGAAAAAGGAAATTAATATAAGTTTGAAGAAGAAAATATTGACTTTTAAATTAAAAGCAAGCCCATTCCCCTAGGGTAGTTTCAAAAAAATTTCCAGCCCAGGCAGAGTAACATAGGTTGGGCATGGAAAATCAGCAGCAATTTATTGTTTCATGTACAGTATTTCCTGAATGCATGGGAAATGTCAAAAGGAGACTAAAAATTGAGCATTAAACATATTCTAGATACAACACTTCATTTCTCATGACTGTCATTTTATAGCATGACTTCTTTAATTTAAATTCACTGCTTCAATACAATTTCTGCAAAGGAAAATCTGTTTTCTTACTTTTACTCTCACTCCTGTGTATTCTGCTGATTAGGTTGACTATTAACAGAATTGTTGGCTCAATCTACTCCAACCTTTCCCCACCTGGTACTGGTTGGGGAATATTGTTACAGTCCAAATTATCTGAAGAGTGTTAAGCTGTGGAAGGTGATTTTATTCCTGATTTCTTAGATATATCTTTTACCAGAGTGTCACTTGAGAGGTTTGTTTTCCTGAAGATTGCTAATTTATTATATGGGGCATGTTTTGAATATACCCAGCTTTTATTCAATTACATTCTAATTCTTTTTCGCATTGTAGAGTGGCTTATATTCCTTTTATTTTACACAAGCAGCAGTAAATCAAAATCTCTTTGCATTCTGTTTCATTAAAAACTAGTTCCCATTTTTCCTTGTCCAAGAACAAATTGGTTTAACTTAGCTGTCTAAATGCCTTTGTTTTACAGATGCTGAGAATACTTTATTTCACAGTTTTACTTTTTTCTTGTAAAAAAAACAAAAACAAAACAGTCTTGACAGAGAGAGACTCTTACAAGGATAAACCATTGTTGCCATGAGGGGAAGCAAATTAAAAAATATGCAAAGCAACATTTTCATACAAATGCTTCAATTTCTTGTGTATTTGTATAAAATGTTAAAACATAAGAATCTAAGGAATGCATTTGCATAGTTATGTCACTATGCCTGTCATTATTTTGATATTCTGATATCACAGTATGCTATGTATATCTGTGTTAAGGGCTGTCTTCCTTGGATTTACTATTAGTTGATTAATCATCCTGGTTGCTGTTTATAATTACTTATTTTGGGGATATTATTTTAATTTTATTGTTTAAATTATATATATAATTTGTTTTCTGAGGTTTTATATATATACATACATATAAAATATATATTATATATATATATATATATATAAAAGCAAAATACCACTCACACATCATCACAAAATCTCCAAAATTGTAAAGCCTACAAACTTGAAATTTGGCACGTATGTTCCTCTTGGCTTCTAGGCGCTTGCTAAGAAAGGATTTTTAAAAATGACCATCAGAGCATTAGTATTTCCTATATTATCATTAACACGCTCTGATGCTAAGGAGTTCTACTCCCTCTCCCTATCTGAAAAGAAAACTGTTCCACTGCCAAATACAAGCAAAACACAAGCAAACGAGTTGTACTAAATGTTCTGTACAAGCAAATGTTCTGTAGTTTGTTCTGCTCAGGCTCCTTGCTGTCTCCTTCTTGCTCACACAGCAAATACTGTTTCAGTTTCCATGTAAAATGTGAGGACCGGTCGTAAGTGTGAGGATGCTAGCCAGATGAATATCAATGGATGCTGGTAGGCAGAGGCAGAATTTTTGTTTCCTTGTTTTCTTCCCCAAAAACCTAAGGTGTTTTTTATACTCCGGAGCATCTTGCCCGCTCACATAGTTATGTAGCAAAGCACGAGTACCCTGCTAGTTGTTTGATGGTTTTAGAATAATAAGCCACCCAGAATCACTTGGTTGAGTTGAGCAGCTATAGAAATCAAGTAAATAAATCTCAAGACAGCCACTACAGAAATTATAGCTATAAGCTATTGGATTGTATTAATGCATCAAGCAGAAACCCACATATTTGGGGTATGGATATAAACAGGTGAGAGACTAGGAAAAAAATAATGTTTGAGAAGGAGGAGGAAAACAAATGAAGAAAACAGTGATTACAGAACAGTGTACAGGATTTTACAGGACTGTCCATGGAGTAAGTAGGAGACCAGACAAGACTGGGAAACTGGGAGCATTTTAAACTAAACCAAATCCACAAATATTAGAGAATTCCAGGAAACTTGGCATTCAGACTAATAAACCATCAATAGATGAACAATATTCAAAAAAGACAGTAAGAAAGCTAGGAAGGTAACACAAAAAAACAGAACACATTCACTCCAGCAGGCTTACACCCAGGTAAGCAGGGATTAACAGCAGACAACAATCAAGCAGAAATCAATACCCTAATCAAGGTAGTTCCACAGAGAAAAACATGTGCCCCCAATAGTGACGGGGAACATAACAGATAACAGATAATCAGAGTTGGGAGGGACCTTGTAGGTCACCTAGTCCAGCGGTAGCCAACCAGTGGGCTGTGAGAAAATTTTGTGGTCCACAGAGAAATGTCAACCCCAGAACACCCCCCAAAGCAATTAATCCAGGCTGCACAGGAACACAAGGCTGTGCCGCCCACATGGCCCGTGGGAACCCTCCCCGCCCATTCACTCCTTATCTGGCAAACTTGCCTGCTAAGTTGCTATTTTTCCTTTTTTTCCCGACCATCTGCTGTACCGGGAGATTTAGATTAGCTAGAAAGCAGGAACCCTGTTGCATTTCTTTCTTTCTAGCTAGTCTTTAGATCTTCAGCTCTGCTTTTAAGCAGAGCTGAACTTTCCTTAGGACTGAAGCTTCTATTATTCAATGCAGCCTCACTGCAAGCAAATTTTATGTGACAGACTCAGGTAGCTGATGGCAAATAGATAGATCTCTGAATGATTCTGTGAGCAACTCAATCTGCCTGCCTGCTTTGCTGATTTTGGGTAAAAGTTGCTTTTTTATAAAAAAAATCAATATTTACATAAATATTTATAATATTTACATACAAGCCATGCCCAACCAGTCACATGACCAGGCCACACCCACAAATTAGACCACACCCACAGAACCAGTTAGTGGTCCCTGGGATTTAAAATTATGAGTTTGGTGGTCCCTGAGGTCCAAAAGGTTGATGAACCCTGATCTAGTCCAACCCCCTGCCCTACCCTACACCATTTCTGATAAATGGCAGTCCAATCTCTTCTTGAAAGTCTCAAGTGATGATGCTCCAAAAACTTCCAAGGGTAAGCTGTTCCATTAGTTGATTGTTCTCACTGTCAGAAAGTTTCTTCTTAATTCCAGGTTAAATTTCTCCTTGTTCAGTTTCCATCCATTATTCCTTGTCTGGCCTATAGGCACTTTAGAAAAGAGCTTGACCCCTTCCTCTCTCAAATATTGGAAGACTGCTATCATGTCTCCCCTGGTCCTTCTCTTCACTAGACTAGCCATGCCCAGTTCCTGTAACCGTTCTTCATATGTTTTAGTCTCCAGTCCCCTAATCATCCTGGTTGCTCTTCTCTGTACTTTTTCTAGAGTCTCAACTTTTATATTCTCTTTTATAATGTGTTGACCAAAACTGGATGCAGTACTCTAGGTGTGTACTGCTGATATATATAGAAGATATTCTATATAAACAGGGAGTAAACCTCACATTCATTAGCACTGATGATGTTACTTAAATGGATAATGAAATGTCTGCAAGCAAACAACCAAACTCTAAAAGCACTAAGGACTATACACTTCAACCCTAAACTACATATATTATCTTGTCTTCTATTCTACTGATGTTTGTGAGCATTATCCTCATGATTTATGACAAAATGAATATCCATAGTAAATGGATTCTCTGAGTATATTGAGTAGTCAGAGGTTTGCTGCTTCTACATGTCGAACTTTCAATTTAAATGGCATGAAATTTAAATGCCCAGGAATTTGCATGTACATTTTTAATGGAAACCAATTAGGTTTAGTGAACATCACCTGTCATGCCTATGTCGGAATCTGATTCTGAGGGGAAGGCCAAGCAGCTGACAGGGAAACAGGGGAAGAGCAAAGTCCAGCTTGACAGAGCAGGGGAGAGATAGAGCAAGGCAGAGAGAATTCAGAAGAAGACTCAGAACATAATCAAAACGTAATCACCAAACCGGTAGTAACACTGGTTGAATCCCACCCCTGGCTTATATCATACAGAAAACTCTTGATTTCCTGGATATGGGCTTTGCAGAGTTATTTGTTTGTTTATTTCCATTTCTACAGCTGCCCATCTCAATCCAATTGACTCTGAAGAGTGAACAATTTTGGATCAACCAAAATTACATGTGTTTACCATGCATAAAATCCCTTTGCTATTAAACTGAAATTTAGTTCTGATGAATCCAACTTCTCCTTAGTCCCTTAAATCAAGATATATACAGAATGGAGAATGTGTGTATCCTTGCAAAACTATTCTTAATCCCAACTTCCAATATCACCTGCAATTTCCCCCAAAGGTCTCAAAGTGTGTGTGTGTGTGTGTGTGTGTGTGTGTGTGTGTATGTATATTTGTTTTCTGAGGTTCTCGCGGGTATTTGTATGTGGATCTTTGGTTGTTCGGGTTTTCTCCCGCGTAAGATTCGAAGTATCTAGGCAACGTTTCGATGAAGTCTCATTCATCATCTTCAGGCTTCTGTCTCCGGCTCTGTGCTTCTCAGAGTAATGTGAGATTGCAGCTGCTTCCTCCTTTTAACTGCCAGTGGGGGTGGGACTTGATTGGGTGGGGGCTTGGCTGTGTTCTGATTGGGTGGGGGTGTGTTCTCATTGGTAGGGGGTTTGGCTGTGTTCTGATTGGTTGGGGGGTTAGCCGTGTTCTGATTGGTTGGAGGCGTGTTCTGTTCAGGTGGGGGCTTGGTTGTGCTCAGGTTAGTCTTAGTTGCTGGGGGATTTGAGCTGGTGAGTTGTGATCTTGCTGTTTGGCTTCGTGTTCGTGGTCCTTCTGCATCTTCATAGTGGGTGTCGGTTTGCTTCATGTATGGCTCGGAGGGGTTTGAAGTGGGTAGTGATGCAGCTGCCGTGCAGCTTCTGGTCCATGGTCGTGTCTCATCTTCTGAGTGGGTGGGAGTCTGTTTTCTACATGGAAGTGTGGTGGTGGCATCTTGTGTGGCTCTCATGGGTGTGGGTCTGGTGTCCTTCTTCATGTTAGGTACTCGTCTGTTCATGAGGGCAGGTTTCCAAATGGCTATCTACATGCACTCTCACACCACCACCCAGCACAGATCAATTCCGTAGCCAAGACACTCATCTCCAGAACAAAATGCTTAGCCGATGAACAACACCAAAAAACCGAACTACACACTCTCACCAATGTACTTGCAGCCAATGGATTCCAAAGAAAGATTACCCACCTAATCCAAAAAGAAACCCCAACCAAAATCCAAGACAGAGAACAAGAAAACGGCAAAGCCCTCCTCCCATATATAAAAGGCACTAAAGACAAAATCAGCAAGATCCTCCAAAAACACAACATTAAAACAGCATTCTTTACAAACAGAAAAATATCCACCATCCTAAGAAACCCCAAAGACAAAATCGAATTAGAAAACCAAGGAGTATACGAAATCCCCTGCACTGCCTGCCCTACCACATACATTGGACAAACTAACAGAAGAATAAGTGCACGCATTGAAGAACATAAGAACTCAATCAAAAAAGAAGAAACGACCTCTTCCCTGGTCCAACACCTCAAAACCACAGGACATGAAATTGACTTTAAAAATACCAGAACCATCGCCAAAACCGAACACTTCAACAGCAGAATAATCAGAGAAGCCATAGAGATAGAAAAACGCCCACACAGCATGAACAAATGAGATGACACCTCCCACCTTCCAGCCATTTGGAAACCCGCCCTCATGAACAGACGAGTACCTAACATGAAGAATGACACCAGACCCACACCCATGAGAGCCACACAAGATGCCACCACCACACTTCCATGTAGAAAACAGACTCACACCCACCCAGAAGATGAGACACGACCATGGACCAGAAGCTGCACTGCAGCTGCATCACTACCCACTTCAAACCCCTCCGAGCCATACATGAAGCAAACCGACACCCACTATGAAGATGCAGCACGACCACGAACTCGAAGCCAAACAGCAAGATCACAGCTCACCAACTCAAATCCCCCAGCAACTAAGACCAACCTGAGCACAACCAAGCCCCCACCTGAACAGAACACGCCTCCAACCAATCAGAACACGGCCAACTCCCCAACCAATCAGAACACAGCCAAACCCCCTACCAATGAGAACACACCCCCACCCAATCAGAACATAGCCAAGCCCCCACCCAATCAAGTCCCACCCCCACTAGCAGTTAAAAGGAAGAAGCAGCTGCAATCTCACATCACTCTGAGAAGCAAGAGCTGAAGACAGAAGCCTGAAGATGATGAATGAGACTTCATCGAAACGTTGCCTAGATACTTCGAATCTTACGCAGGAGAAAACCCGAACAACCAAAGATCCATATATATATATGTTTTCTGAGGTTCTCGCGGGTATTTGTATGTGGATCTTTGGTTGTTCGGGTTTTCTCCCGCGTAAGATTCGAAGTATCTAGGCAATGTTTCGATGAAGTCTCATTCATCATCTTCAGGCTTCTGCCTGCACAGCCAACCCCCCTACCAATGAGAACACACCCCCACCCAATCAGAACACAGCCAAGCCCCCACCCAATCAAGTCACACCCCCACTAGCAGTTAAAAGGAAGAAGCAGCTGTAATCTCACATCACTCTGAGAAGCACAGAGCCGAAGACAGAAGCCTGAAGATGATGAATGAGACTTCATCGAAACGTTGCCTAGATACTTCGAATCTTACGCGGGAGAAAACCCGAACAACCAAAGATCCATATACATACATACATACATACATACATACATACATATATATATATATATAAAATGTATATGTTTATGTATGCATATAAGTATACTTTGCATATGGAGGTGAAACATTACTATCATCTACCAAGAACTTTCACCTGGGAATGTCGGTGAAAATATATGGTTGGGTAATTTAATGCTTAGCAATTTTATAACTGGAGTGAAAAGAGTTATACCAGGAATTCTGATCAAAAATATCAGTCAAATGGGAAATGTGAAACATCAAGGAAAAAGCAAGCAAGCAAGCATTCACTAGGTTCAGTTGAAAATGTTTTTCCTGGCCTATCTGCTGCCCAACTATTCGAAATGTGATTGGATCCATTTTTTATGATCTGCTGCAGGAAACAATCTTCCATTCCTGCTGTTTTCTTAATGTATTGTGTAGTTTCTAAATCTGATCTTAATGTAGCTGAAAAGCTGTAAATTGGGGGGAAATGCAGGAGAAATGCTGCTCATTTGATGAGTAAAACATTAAGAGTATAATATATTAATCAGTTATTACAAAAAATGCTTTTTATCCATTTACTGCTCCAAAGTGTCCAGTGTGTAGTTTTTCCAATATGGTGAATTTGGTATGGTGAATTTCATCCACCAGATAAATACCATGTCTGTCAAGTGTAAGTTTATCATGACTAAGATTTTTGTGTGTAGATTTGAAGCATATTGGGTCTCTCCTAGTTTCTTCTTAAATTGTAACAGATAAAACAGGAAGATTGTTAGAAAACACATTAAAAGATCTGATAAGGATTTTTTCAGACTGTTTACTCTATAGAAGTAAATCAAAGAATTCATCTGAATTTATATGACTATGTTTCCTTTCAATCAGAGATGGGCTGCACATACTGTAACAGCCGGTTTGCATAGCGCAGAACTGAAGATTTGTGTATGTGTGTGCATGTCCCCCATGCTTGTGCACGGCTACAAAAACACAGAGATTTCCTGAACTGGTCTGAACTAGCAGCAGCCTACCACTGCTTTTGATGCTATTTTGTACCTGAAAGCTTAAAGAACAGCAAATATAAGTAGTTATTTTTTATTAATTGAAAATTGAGAGTTGTGACCAATAGTAAAAAATGAGGATAGATTTCTTTTTGCATTGGCGAAAGTGCTTAACTCCTCCGTGTCCCTCTGTCAATTTGTGCATGATTTTTCCCCCCTGCAAATAAACCTTTGCTACAATGATAGTATAGTTCATTTGGACCTGTAACAGTTTGTCTGGATGAATATTACCATGTGTTTATTTACCTTTGCTTTTACTGGTGACTTTAGCTCTGAAATACCTCTAGCAGCAATTACCACAATAAAAAAGTAAATAAAATAATAATAATAATAATAATAATAATAATAATAATAATACTAATAATACTAATAATAATAATTAATCAAAAAGAAAACAAAAGCAAAATAAACTCAAAGGGTAGACTCGATGAACTATTAGGCCTTTTTCTGCTGTCGGTTTTCTGTGTTTCTGTAATTCCATCTTAATGCACCATTTAGACATCTTTTAAAATTCAGCTGCATATTCTGCAAAGGACTCTTCCATTTTGGTATGCATTCATGAAATCTAAGTCTCTGCAATCAATAATGGTTTGGGTGCAAAATGTTTCTGTATTTGTTTTATTAGTTCTTCAAAACTGAATGGTGAGACTTTCAGGATGGCGGCTAAGCTTTTTTTTTTTTTAAAAAAAAAAAACCTGTATGCTTTGTTTCCCATAATAATCAATAGTACAACAAGAAACTTTTTTCAGAAAATGTTTCATTTGCCTCAAAAAAGATGTTTGTGTGACTTCCGGGTTGAGCCTCCTCGCTGACGGACCGTAGATCGCAACTCTCCGTGGCTATGGTCTGTGCTCTTTGGTTGGAGAGCCCCGATCATCACGATTAGGGGCTGAAGCTGCCTTGGAGGGGTGGTGGAGTAAGGGGAAGCTGCAAGCCAGGTTGAGGGGAGCTGCATCTCCCCTCCTGGGCTTGGTCTTTTTCCCCCCGAAGATGACTGCAGCAGTGGTTTAAAATGGCCACCCCAAAGAGGAGGACTCAGCTGGACTAAGATTTGTGCAGTAGGGAAGAAAGAGGTGGATAACATCTGAGCCGGGACAACTGGGTGATACAACTAAACAAAAGTACCCCAGGATTAAGATAACATGGAATTTTTAAGAAAAGAAAAGTGAGTAAAAAGTAATAATTTTTTTATTTAGGGTTTTTCGAACCTCAATATTCCAGCACAGTCCAGTCTCCAATTTGTAAATGTTATTATTATTATTTTCTGACAATCTTAAGTCCAGCTTTATTTTATGCCTATTTATTTCCAAAAGATTTTAGTCCAATTTAATTAAATCTTTAGTTCCAGCTTCTTCCTTTCCCAGTTCGAAGCCCCACTTAGCTGTCAAAAATATTTGCTTTTTTTCCCCCTGTCCCTTTGTAATTTCACCGCTCACACAAAATAGGGGGAAAAGGTGAAGACTTTGTATAATGGAGAGTGCCATCTTTTGACAAAAACCTGAGCTCAAACAAAAGGGAAAGCATCCTGTTTCTGAATGAACTTGTGTGGATATAACATTAAAGAAATATTGAAACAAAGTAAGAATCTTAGAAAGTGAAAGCAGAACCAGAATAAAGAAAAAAGCAAGGAAAGACTGACTGTGGGATTAATTGATGTTTTTGGTATAGACCCTCAGCTGGAATAACTGAGAACTTTAGAAAATTGAAAGAAGAAAGAAGGAAAGTAAAAGTGTTTTTTTTGTGTGTGTGTGTGGACATTAACAATCATAAAATATAAGAGTATGTAATGATGATATCTCTTTGGGAATTAAAAATGGAACTTAAAATATGAGAGAATTACTATAGAAAAGAGGTGAATCACTTTGCTCTGTATTAGAAAAAATGGATATGGCGATTGAAGAACAAGAAGAAAGAGCTTCAGAGGAGGAGGAGTCGACTCAAGGAGAAGACATTTTAAATAGACAATTAACACAAAGAACACTACAAAGAAGTGGGGAAAGAAGGAAGGTTAAAAAGTTGAAATTTAAGAAGGCAATCAAAAGGGGGAATACCTGTGAAGTCAGGAAAGGCAGAAAGACCCAGCAGAAAAGGGGAAAGGAAGATATTAAGAAAGAGAGGGATATAAACTGGAATGAGAAAAGATATGGGGAAAAGAGGGGGAGGAGAAGCAGTAAGAAACAGGTGCATGAAATAAAGAAATACGGAAATAGTAAAGCGTTGAAAAGAAATTGTTTTTCAGAGATAATGGTTGATGAATTAAAAAGGGGATTCTGCAGGGTGACAAGGGGTAATAATATTTCTGCAATTAAAAATATTTAGAAAATAGGGTAATATAGATAGTGATAACTCCTATTAAAAATCAAGCAGGGAAAATATGCTGTGGAATCCGAATGAAAAGTGTAATGATTATTATTGTAACTTCTTAAAAATAATGGTTTATTGGGAATCAAGATGAGGGAATAAAGGTATATTTTAATCATTGAGGTGTCACACTCAAAGTATTAAAAGAGGGGAAACCTATGCTTGTTTTTTTTTCTTTAGTGTTAAAACTTGTATTAATCTAGAATTTATAAAAAGAATGTGTGATGGAAAGGGAATACAACAGATTAGTTGTCCACTAAAAAGAGACTTCTGTTTTTATGTGAAAAACAGAATAAAATTTGTTTTTTAAAAAAAGCTGTTCGTGTGTTACTGAATAAAATGTTCAGTCATCTCTGATGCTCTCAAGCCTGTTATTCTTCCCACTAAAGATAAGCTATCCTAGTGTGCTCCTTTCCCTTTTGTTTTTATTCAAGATGGGTTATTTTTCCTCTGTTTTTGTATTTGTATTTCTTTCCTCTGGAGATAAGGAAAGACAAAGCTTTTCCTTTTTTATTTTCTTTTCCAATCCCATTCAGCTGTGCCTTTTCTACAGGTCAAGTAGAGGGTATAAAATCAGGAGTGATTTTTTTGTTGTTGTTGTTGCTGCTTGCTGCACTGAAACTTCCACAAGAACAAGTTCCAGTGAGTCTGCCTGAATTATGACAGGCAGAGGAAGCAGAGACCGTTGAGCAGCAAGACAACATCACCAGCATGCTGAAGCAAATAAACAAACATACAAAATAAGCTATACATTGCAAACATCAGGCTGTGGGATAAATCTCTTTTTATCTTGCAGAAAAAGCTTGCTGAAAATCTGGCAGTCCATTTTCTCCCTCTCACACCTCTCTGAAAAAGAGCATCTCTTCCATCTGGTTTGTGAAATGTCCAAGGCAACTGCTAGGGGTTGTAGCAATTTTCTGATTCTCCTCTGCTGGCCTCTGGGTTGGATGTCTTCTGTGTGTCTAGTCAAGCCCATCTCTCTTTTCTTGGCTTCTCCTTGGCTCTTGGTTGTGCCACAATCAATCCTTATGCGTTGTTGTTGCTTTTTCACTTGTGAAAACCTACCAGTATTTCTCTCTCCATTGGCCAATTAATGTGTTCTACAGAAGTTCTATTTGTTGGTCCAGATTTTGAGTGGGAGTTTTGCTTGTTCTGATTGGCTGAGCAGCCTGACAGTGAACTATAAAAGGGAGCTGTCAGCCAGCATCAGCTGTTACCTGTCAACTGGCCGATTCAGCAACATATGGCAGACTAGGGTAACCTGTTTCTTTGTTAGAATAAACATTGTTTTGTTCTTCAATGCCTGCCTCAGCTCATTCTTAGAAAGAATATAATACCAAGCACTGCCAACTTAATCTCCTCCCCTAAGTTGTCTCTCCTTGTTAGCTGCCAAGAGGGAAACCCTGGCTGTGGAAATCCTGCTAACACATTTACTTGTTCTTCCTTTTATTTTTTCAAATTCTGGGCTTGGATAACCTAGAACTACTCTGCCTACGGTTAGACTTAAGCGTAGTACACAAAATTATCTGCTACCATGTCCTACCAGTCAATGACTACTTCAGCTTCAACCGCAACAATATAAGAGCACACAACAGATACAAACTCAATGTAAACTGCTCCAAACTTGATTGCAGAAAGTACGACTTCAGCAACAGAATGATCAATGCCTGGAATACACTACCTGACTCTATTGTTACTTCCTCTAACTGCCACTCTTTTAACTTTAAACTATCCACTATTAACCTCACCCCATTCCTAAGAGGTCTGTAAGGGGTGTGCATAAGTACACAATCATGCCTACCGTCCCTGTCCTATTGTCCCCATTTATTTATACCTATTTCCTGTATTCTTACTTATACCTATTATTTTGTAAGTGATTGACAAATCAAATAAATAAATCAAATCAATCAATCAATAGAATAAAGGTAAAGATTTTCATGTCAGGTCATGCCTGACTTTAGGATGTGGTGTTCCTCTCAGTTTCTTGGGACTTTGCAGTTTTGTTTTTTTACTGTACTCCCTTAGTAAAGGCTGCCTCTTTTATTTAATGTCCTACCCTTTTATTTTCCCCTTTTCCTGCCATCAGCCTACTCTTTTCTTTCCCTCTGTCTCTGGCTCCTTTCTCTCCGTGTTTGTCTTCTCTGTGTGTGTGTCTTCTCTCTCTGTCTTCTCTCTCTCTCTCTGTCTTCTTTCTCTCTTTCATCCTGCTGCTTACTTTCACACTTTCATACTTTTTCTAGTTTTCAGTTACTTCCTCTATACGCTTTGGGAGAAATCTCTCCATGTCCTGAAATCCTTATTGTTAATTCCATCACCAGCTCTATTTCAGCACACCAGAGAACATATTATTAATTGTCTTCATTTATTCTTAAATCCAGAGGTTTTAACTACTCATTCCTTATTCTAACTTCCTCTAAAACCCAGATTTCTATCACATAACCTCCTAGCAAACATTTTCCAGTTTCATCTAATTCCCTCAATTTTAATGCAATCATCTGGGTTTCCTTCCTGAATATTTGAATGAACCTCAAACTTCAGAAAATTTGTCTATTAATTTATTACATATTTATTATATATTTACCTTCAACATTACCCATAGCAACTTACCTAGAATAAAAATAGGAGCAATTTACATATCCATGGCAACATTTAATATCATACAATTCATAACACATATTCCTGCCCAATTTAATAATAATTGCATCCAATTCTACCTATGTAAATCCATTCAAAGTCATCCAACAATTTTTGGTTTTTGTTTGGCTTTAGCAACTTCAAAAGAATATGAAATTTGAATTCTTCTTCCTTTGTTGTTTTTTATATTTTAAAATGTGATGCCCAGGGAGAAAATAATAAAACAATAGCTACAAGAACCCTCCATTCCTCCCTCCCTCTCTTCCAATATAGCTGCATTCTAAACCTTTAGAGCATACTTTATTAGTCTTTTGGATGAAGTCTGCACATTAAATGACCTCCTTACTCGGCCTCCAAGCAAGGCTTTTATTATGTCTAGAACTATTAGCTCTTAAAAGTAAGATTCAGACTGTGAGAAAAATATGACACAGACATATTTAATTGGTACTTCTTCCTTCTCTTTTTCAGAGAATGCAGAAAATCTTTTTTCCATGGACAGGATTCACCTAGCCTAAAACACATCATCATGATTTATGGCTTGAAAAAATAAAGCAGGGGCAGATGATATTCCATTCTTCTTGCCAGTAATTAAGGTGGATGAGCATTATTATGATTATGATTATCTCTTTTATTCGTTACATATGAAATTTGGTCAACTGAACATTTAAAAATGTATCACAAATATATTGCCTGGCGCTAATGGTTGATACGGATTGCTGGCAGCGTCCTAGGTATCAACCAAGTATCTTCTTAAGATGTACAATGTTCTGAATAGTGCAGTTTTTTGCAGTTCCCCTGATGTTATTACAGGAAGCTGCAGTTTCTTGATGTATTTTATGAAATTCTTGGACATGGTACCAAGTGCCCTGATGACAATGGGTATCACTGTTACATGTTTCATCCATAATCGCATAGTTTCGATGGTCAGGTCATGATAGTTCATGATTTTTTTCCAGTTCCTTTTCTTTGATATCATAACGATATCAATAAACTGTACATTTCAGTTTTCAACAACTCTGATATCTGGCATGTTGTGTTCCAAACGATGATCTGTCTATATTCGAATGTCCCACGAGATCTTCACCTTCTTATTTTTGATATTGTTACATATATCGTTGCAGGATGGAAGCTGTTCCAATAAAGCTGCCTTCTGCAATTGACTGATGGCAAATTTGTCAATGCCAATGGTGTTCAAGTGGTACTCCAGCTGTTTTGGAATTTCACCCAAGGTGCCTATTACTAGTGGTACTACACTTACTTGCCATTGTCACAGTCATTCTATGTCTTTGTATTTTATTATCATCTCCAATTCTTTCTCTTGTATTCTGCTGTCTCCTGCCACATCCACTATCCAGACTTATTTGTCTTTCTTATCAACAATTGTTAAGTCTTAAATTGTTGTTAACAATAATAATAATAATGATAATAGTAATAGTAGTAATAGTAATAATAAGTGTTCGACTAGTGATTTGTGATACGAAACCCAGCATGATTATCTTGTTTGCTATGTATACTGTCATTTTTGTGTCTAATAATAATAATAATAATAATAATAATAATAGTTGTTGTTGTTGTTGTTGTTGTTGTTGTTGTTGTTGTTTTTAAATGACTATGGAAATTCTGAGTCATCCAGGTCATGGTTATCCCAAAGGTGCTTTTTCAAGAGGCAACTGGACCTTCTGGTTTTTTGCTTCTCATCCAAGAAGCTTCTTCAGCTCTAACTGGATGGTGGGGAAAGAAAGAATTTGTACTCCTTGCACACAACTGCTCACTTGCATTCCTTTTAGTGAGTCATTGAGGCCTGGAGGTTTATCTGTGTCATCTGGTCACCTGTTGTTGTGTTTGAATCATCAGAAAGCTTACCACCTCCATGAGGAACTTTAATTTCTTCAAAGAGTTTTAAAATGATCAAGCAATGTGAGCCTTTGCTTTTCATGGAAACTACCCTTGCTATTGATCAGTGCTTAGAAGCATTTAATGTTACCTGCATGGGAGAAGAGATGCACTAGAAGAGACCCTAGGCCAGCTTTATTATTTTTAGATTGTTTGTAAAGATCACCCCAAGATTTTCCCCAGAATAGTTTTCCAGTTGCGAAGTTGGCATGTTATCAGCATCTGTGCTGGCTCCTTGATAAATTTAAAACTTGAGCAGCTTTATATGTTCTTGCATGTCAAATAATTGAAACAATTGTTTTGTTTGTTGTGAGTTGTATATTGGATCAGAGATAGTGAAAATGTCATATGGGCAATACAATGGATGGGTGTATTTTGCAGATAAAATGACATAGTTCTACTTAAGGAGCCATGAGGAATCTGTCCTTTTTAGATTCCAATGTGAATTGACTTGATTTGCAGCACTGAAGTTAATATCCGAACAAGAATGTAATTATTCTTCAGACTGGGCCTTTTTCCATCTTTCCATTCCTAATTTCACAAAAAGAACAAAAAAAAAGTGAATATGTAAAATGCAAGCTAATGTGCATATAGAAATTTAAACATTTAGATAAATATGTTTAGAAATCAAATTTTGTGATAAATGATGTTCAAAATATGTATTTAAATATGCATTTACATATGAATATTCATGTAAGCTAAAGACTGTACATTAATATGTGATAGTTTAGAAAACACTTTATGGCTGAACCCAAATGAGAATAAAAGACCAGAAAATTTGTCCTCTCCTCTCCTTTTCCCTTCTCCTCCCCTCCTCACTTGTAAAAGAAGAATTTTTATACCTTCTGAAATTACAAATGTCTTGTTTTGTAAAAACAAACAAACTTGGTATTTAGCCTATATTATATTTATTTTCCAAAATGACATTTCTTTTAACATGGAAAAAAACCCTGTCTATATTAAAATGTCATATACCCAAAATTCAGATCAAATAAATTTCTGGTTCATTATTCCATGCTAATGTTATCTGTGGTTGTAGTATTAATGGACAGAATACATTGTAACTTAAATGCTTGCTTTTCAGTACCATTGAAATAGAAATTCATTTCTTTAGTTCATTGTATCATAACAAATAGATTTATACTCCCTCCTCTTACTCATCTGCAATTCTTTAGTCTTTATTATTCAAGAGTGTGAAGAATGTGACATGTTTGACCCCCACACCAATCATCTTTCATCTTTTTATCCTGTTTTTCTCCAAACAACAAAGAATGCCATCTTATAAGAAAGAGTATGGATAAAAGAAAATGTCGTTCAGTCATTTGTACTGCATTTTCTATTCTGAATTTTGTATTTTTGAGACTAAATTCAAGATAGAAATACAATGTTCCTTCAAAGTGAATGCTTGCCTGAATTAGCAATCTGGTTTTAAAAATATATATGCAAAGCTTTGATGAAAAAATAGGTATCATTAGTCTATCTGATGAGGATAATTTATCTAATTTCTATGTGAATTTAACACACATTCAATTCAAATGTCAATTTAAAATACATTCAATTCAAATGTCAATTTTTGCACTATTACTTAAAAAAATGGCACCGAGCTAAAATAAATATATGAAAAAAAATGATATAAATTGAAAGTAGGCTGTTTTAAACAGCTTCCCATCTAAGAAATTTGTAAGGCATAATTTACTTAATTAACATTGATGTTATGGATGAGAAATCAGTCCCTCAAAATGCATATCTTTGCCTGAATTCACAATTTAAAAAATTGTAATATAGCTCTCAGCTAAAAATAAAATAAATGCAAGCAAAGTATGTACTCTAAAGAAATTATAAGGAAAGCACGAGGAAAAATGCATTTTCAAAAATTTGTGATAAAGCTGTGAACACAGAACTGGCAGCTGGATGAGAAATCGGATAAATATAAAATTGACAGTATTATCCAACTCTAATGTAATATCTCTTAAAGCCTTTTTTTCTCCAAAGAGACAAATTTTGGCAGTAAATCATCTCTAAATGAATTGTTGTAATAAAATAATATTGTGAAGTGTATAATATTTTCTTGCTCCCAAAAGAGATTATTAGTTGGTATATTGGAATCCATAATATGCAGATTGTGGCTGTTCTTCTTTAACCTCAAAGTATTCCTTCTCTTTCCCACTTCAAATAAATCCATGGGAACTACATAGCTGATCTGTATTCAACATTTGAAGAGGGATGTTCTTAGAATCGGGTGAATTTGCAAGTGGCAGAGGCCTCCTGTTGTGCTGAGCATTGGATTTTGTATAAGATTATTTTTTTTGTGTTGTTGCCACCAAGGTGACTTAGTGGAATTGAACAGAAACCCCTTCTGAGTTGGAAAAGAGTGTAAAAACTGAACACATAGAAATATACAAATAACTGTACTACATGGGTTTTTTTGCATTACTTTTCTTAAAATAAACCCTAAGAGTACGTTTGCGTTTTTCAACATGGCTGATTTTTTTAAGGCAAAGTAATATTAGCCCTGTTTTGTGAATTTAAATAACTTCTCTAATTTGTGTTTATTTTATTTATTTGTCTTTCTAAAGCAGCTTTTCACTTTTGAAGCCCTAAGGTAACATACAAATGAAAACATAGGAAACAATAAATTACATTATAGTTAAAATCAAATGTTAGATTGATGAAGAATGTTGTAATGGCCCATCCAATTCTGAATAAGGAAGGAGCTGTTCTAATTTCCTTAGGGAGGAAATTCTACATTGGCTGCCAGTACTTACTTATATTCCTACTGTCAACTCATTAAACATTTTGTATGCATGTTTTATTGTTGTCAACAGAAAGAAGGGGGGAGTTTCAAAGAGCAGGCACCAGTGTGGAATTGGAAGTACAGTCCATTCATATTTTCTTCAGAGACTGATTAGATGACAAGCTTCTGTCAGGCAAAAATCTAATTGGAGAGTATGATTGATGACTCTTGGCTATGGACGTGTTTCATTGGATGATACACCCATAGAGATATGGGGGGAAAGCAGGATCAAGGGACAGTGAATTACGTATCTCAGAGTCAGCTACACCCAGCACATTAACTTCTAATAAATCCTTTGAAGTTTTGGGAGTGTGGCTCGAGGCTCATGATTTAGCTGGAGTAACTGCCGGAATCCTGACACCTACCAAAATTTACCATATATTCCTACCAACTACACTTGACTCTTAGATGTGGGACACATAACATGGCCTACCAGCAATTATTTAATTATGGGTAAAATCATGTAAGAGGTACAGTGGTTCAGATATCCTAGACCCAGTAGTTTAGAATTTTAAACAGTCATAACTTGAAAAAAAAAGATTGGAAACTCATGCATTTTGAATAATACCAATCAACATAATCAGAAAAGTTAATATCAAAAGGAGTTTGTACCAATAAGTAACATTAAATCAAGCTTCTGAACATTCTTCATGGGTAATCCCATGTAACCCTTACCGCAATAATCTAACTGGAAGGTGATTACAAAAAAAGGATCATTTGGCTAGAATGTTTACAAATTATTGAACATATTTAGATTTTTATATTTAGAATTCTCAATAACCTATATAAATTTTCACTGATAAATTAGAAGATATGATTGTGTTCAGCTGGTACGATTTTTAGTGTAATTTGTTATTCTGAACAACTGTCTATTTTATATGCAATTAATGTAAATTGGTGCATTTCATAAAAAACAATAAAGAAATTCATGTTTATAATCCAGAGAGGCAATTTCCATTCCAATTTTTAATGGTAATCTAGCATATGCTGCATTCACTGGCTATGTTAAGCACATTGTTACTTTAATTATTTTTCTGTTTATATTGCTATGCATTTTATATTCAGATTTATATGCAGGAAATATTAATATGCTAGGGCATATCATACTATGTGCATAAGACTTCTGGGAATTCGTTCAACTTTTTCTTTGAAGTTCCCCTTATTAATAAGGTAGCAAAGATAGTCTTGCAGAATACATTTCCTTGAATAACAGTGGCCGTAATAAGATAACTTTGGATGAATTCTTGTTAGAATTTATTTATTGTAACCCATTAAAAACTGTGTTGCCTACAGTTTAGTAATGTGTGATATCAATTGAGGCTTCACAAAAGATGCAGATTTTTTTCCTTATCATTGATTGACCTACTGAGCACATCTTGAACAATGCTTTCTTAGCAAAAACAAGTAAACCATTGAGAAATAAATACCTCCCCCCTTTTTCCAGGGTACAAAAAAGCTGTTGGTGGTGACATGTTGCACACTTCAAATGTTACAAGTTTGTGTAGTCAGTTATATACCTCCTCATGCCCAGTAGTTGTTTCCCTTGGGTGGCACAACTAGTAATTAGTGTCCTCATGTTGTGTCCAGCATGTTTCAATATCCAAGTAACCAAAGACTAACCTCATTTTGGGGGGTGGATGGAGTTTGTTTATGGGGATAATATTTACCAAATTGTGCTATAGGTGTTACAGTACATTTAACACAATGTGGACAGCTGTTTCCTACTTGCACCACTGAAGGGCAGGAGCTAAATGTGCAAATGGATCCAAGCCAGCCATGTTTTGACTCTGCCAGGTCATCTAAATGTATCTATTGATGACATAAAATCCAGCAGTAAAAGAGCCCTAAAATGCTTAAAGGCCAGGATGAAAAAAACAATACATTTTCAGAAGCAGGCCCAGTTCAATTCCAAGAGCAATTTATTTCATAATATAAGAACAGAAGCATATTGTAGCAGCCTCATAAAAGAGACGGTGTTATTCAACCCATTCAGTCTAAAAGAATAATGTTGCGAAAAAAGCTTATCTTCGCTTCCTTACTAATCTTTCCATCTGTTACTAAAGTATTTATACAATGGAAACAAAAGTTAATTACATACCTTGGTTGTAAATGTCCTTTTATTACTAGTCAGCCCCATACTACCTGATAGGAAAGGGCTATCATTTTCAAAATATAGCAATGTTGCATGGAGCTTCATGACTCAACAAATACATTCATTCAGAAAGAAGTTCTATTTTTAATGGGAATGTTTATTATAGCTAAATTAGAATACAAATGTCAAACATAAGATTAAAAAAAAGTAATAGGGATATAATGAATTCATTTATTTCCAGTACCAATAACAATGTTATTATCAGCTGAAATGATTCACTTAACAACGGTGGCAAGAAAGGTCATAAAATGGGGCAAAACTCACTTAACAAATGTTTCACTTAGCAACATAAATTTTAGGTTCAATTATGGTTGTAAGTCAAGGACTACCTGTAGTCAAGTTTGCTTTTCCTTAAGAATCTCAACAGTTTGTCAGGCTTTTGAAAAATTCTTTCAGCTTTTCATTTACTCAAAATTATTTATTTGTTCCAATTGGTAGATTTTTTACATAGCCAGTGGTCAAAGTTATCTATTTAACTCTTAGAAGCTTCAGATTTAAAATGAAACTAGTTGGCCAATTTATTGTCAGTGTTCCAAGTAACAACCTCCAAAACCAAAGACTCCAAGGCTAGCATTTCCTCAAAGTTCCATTTTATTAGAGATGTCATATTGGCACATCTGGCAAAACCAGAATCTGAGAGTTCCAGGTTTTCCACCACTCAAAAGAAAGTCAAGAATCCATTCCATGCACCCACAAGTCCACCACATGGTCCAATCATATCTTCGTCCCAACTGGAGACTACTTCCAGTCAGTCCCTTCCAGGTGAAGGGAAGTTGTCCTTGACTCCCAGAGAAAGGAATGTTGTTGTGGCTAATCTTCCACTGCTCCTTGCAATTCCCCCCTCCTGTTTTCCCAGGCACTAAATGTGGCAGCCTTGAAGCTCCAAAGGAAAAAGTGGCTTCCAAGGCCGACATTTATACCATTTGTCATTGGTCCTCTTAATGAATTGGCTGGAACACTGAAAGCCTTGAAAATTTCACTGCACCTCTAACTTTTTCATCTGTACAAAAGTAGGCTTCATGTCTAACATGACTGATGTTTAACTTTCACACCATCTGTTTTCCTCCTAAAAGATGGATGGATATTGTATTTTAGTCTTATTGTCTTTATTAGATCTATTCAGCATTTTGGAATTGTTTCTAAAGAAAATGGAATATATCTGATATAGCTGTGAGGATTCTAGAAAAGACTCAACTACTTTCAAAAGATGCAAACAGGTTCACATTCCCACCTCACATACTCCAAAGCAGTGGTTGCCAACTGGTGGGCTGCAGCCCACTTGTGGGCCATGAGAAAATTTTGGTGGGCTGCAGAGAAATCTCACTCCCAGAGCACCCCCCCCCCCCTAAATAATCCAGGCTGCGCAGAAACACAAGGCTGCGCAGCCCACATGGCCTGCAGGAACCCTGCCCTCCCACTCACTCCTTACCCGGGAAACTTGCCTGCTAAATTGCTATTTCCTTTTTCTGACCATCATCTGTTCTGCTCTGCTGGGAGATTTAGATTAGCTAGGAAGCAGGAAATGGTTGGATTTCTTGCTTTCTAGCTAGTCTTTAGATCTTTGGCTCTGCTTTTAAGCACAGCCAAATCTCCCTTAGGACTGAAGGTTCTATTTTTCAGTGCAGACCCATGGCAAACCACTTTGAGAGACTGAGCTAGCTGATGGCAGATAGATAGATCACTGAATGATTCTGTGAGCAACTCAATCTGCCTGCCTGCTTTGCCTGATTTTGGGTAGAAGTTGATCTTTTTTTAAATAAAAAATTCAATATTTACATACATGGTGTGTTGTGAGTTAATTTTATGAGTTTGCTTGCAAGCAAATTTTATGTGACAGACTGAGCTAGCTGACGGCAGATAGATAGATCATTGAAAGATTCTGTGAGCAACTCAATCTGCCTGCCTGCTTTGCCTGATTTTGGGTAAAAGTTGCTCTTTTTTAAATAAAAAATTCAATATTTATATAAATATTTATAATATTTACATACAAGCCTTGCCCAGCCAGTCACATGACCACCAAGCCACACCCACAAATAGGGCCACGCCCACAGAACCGGTTAGTGGTCCCTGGGATTTAAAATTATGAGTTTGGTGGTCCCTGAGGTCAAAAAGGTTGGTGACCCATGCTCCAAAGCACTGAATTAAAAACATTATACCCTCTTTCTCTTTAAAATCAGAAGAAGAAAAAATACTAATATTAATCAACTTTACCAATCCTTTCAAGGAATGTTCCTCAAAGGTATGAATTCTATATCAATCCAGAATATTTTCAAGAGGAAATGAAAATACTTTTTTAAAAAATAAAATGAAACCTCTTGACTCTAATTTGGTTTCTTAGACTGTGAATCTGTCAAGTTTCATTTTTTTTGCAGTTTCCTACTTTTGCCCATCTATTAAGTTCTTCACTAACATGATTTTTCTACTTAAAATGTTTGCATCAAAATGCATTTTGGGGCACATTTTTCCAAGTATATGCCCTTTGATTTGCAATTAGTAACTTGATTGTTATTCTAATAAATAAATTGCTAGCATATAGATTTTGCAAGATGCAGTTACCTTAGCTAGGATCAGACTTCACGTGCCTAAAATAAAATTGAGGTTCCATTTATCCAACAAATAAATTTGAACTGATGAACATTTCATTTGGATGCAAAGTAACACCAAGCTTGACATCCCTCATGAAGATTCCATATAATAAATTTTAAGGAGGAAAAGAAATCCCATTCATTTTTTAATGCCATCCCACATCCAATACCTTTCTGTGTTCTTCCAATGGTAACGAGTGCTTGTGAGAGGCAGAGTGAATATATGAATTCTGCAGTTATTTGGTGTAAGAAATCAATACACTTCATCTGCCACAACTGAAACTTTATGCTTTTTCCTCATCCAACAATGAACTATTCAAGGATGAAGATAATGTTTGTTCTAAACTGGGAAACTGAAAGTGTTTGATTGAAGTTATTTATGTACATTCTTCTGTGACATCTTTTAATGTTGCTGAATTCACAAAAGCAATTTTTCTTAGTCAAGGATATTTTCCTTTTTCCTTTTTTCTCTTCTGCAGAAGTGACATGTTCATTTTCTGACCTCCATAGAGAGATAAATATTTTATGGTACATAAGCTACTTCATAACATTTCTAATAAGCTACTAGAAATCCAGATTTCAGCACTGTGCCAAATGCCACATGGTCTGAAATACAGTCACCTTACGTGACTTTCTGGTGGCAGAAATTATTGGTTAGGCACATTTACGCATTGGTTAAATTCTGTGGCAGGGATGGGGGCCATCAGGCTAATGATAGTAATCAACTAGAATGAGTTAGTAAGGAAATGGGTGACTTGTAGAGATACCAACTGCTGCAACTATAGCCAGCTTTCTCTTCCTAAAGAGAATTGAATGGAATTGCAGTTTGGTTTGAAGAATAGCACAAGTGATTGTGCAACCACAACAGGTTTACTTTATTATTATTATTAGGCATATATTCAATGTTAATTGTAGTATGTGGCACACACATACACACAGGTCTCAGGTTTTTTCCTCTTGATGGTCCTACTGCTGACATGTACCTGCTTGTACAGTGAAGAACATAATGGAAGAAAATAAGAAGAGGAACCATAAGAAAACATAGGAGTGCTATTTTGGTAAGTCCAGCTATGTGGACTTGAGGGCAGGAAGTTGCTAGATGGAACTTTAGACTGGGGCAAGCAATTTTTTTTCAGGTCAAGAAGCTAATATTTAATGTATTTCTTAAAAGCACCCGAGGAAGAGAGATGACACTTTGGGGACATGGGATGACATCAAGAGAGAAGAGACTGTTTTGTGGGAAACATTTTTGAAAAGGATTTGTTTTGAGCAGTTTAAAGATGCAAGTAGGCATGGCACATTTTGGTGGCAAAATGGAGGAAGAAATTTGCTGTTGAATTTTGGTAGTACAATCTGGGATTGCTTTTGAGTTACAAAATGGGGACTTGGGAATCACTTCCAGCCCCATAGATGGTAAATTACCCCCCTCTGCTTTATACCATAATATTGAAATAGGGCTCCAGAGTCCATGGGATTTTCTTTCCCCCATAAAATTACAAAGATGTACCTGTGTTTGGAAGGAGAGTTGGGTTAGATGTTTCTTCCCACAGCCTCTGAAGAAGCCTCTATGGTCTTTCCTTGTAGTCAAGTACTGGGGTAAGCAAAACAAAAGTAGATCATGGTTGAGCCTCACATTCTTTATTATCCCAATACAGATGCCAGCTCTAGAACTGGCATGGAAAAATTCCCTCCAGTGGTTTTAGAGACAAATAACAAAGGTTCTGTGATGGATCATGAAAGAGCATCAATATCATTCCTGCCAAACAGGATTGCGGATTCACTGAAGCCTTTGACATCAACATCATCTCAAACCCCCATCCAGGATTATTCCATCATGTTAGAGTATACTACTCTCATTTCAGTTAGATACAAGCTTAGATCAAGCTAAATCCAAAACACTAGTGGCTACTTTCCTTCATGACCAGAGGCAAGCTCATCTAACCAATAACCAGTCAAGCCACAAGTGAAGGCTTTTTGTTTCATTTATTGCAACAAACAGGGATAGAAGCTTTTAAAGCTTGGCTCTCTCCAAAGTTCCAACCCAAATTTCCCCTTCTTTGTACAACCCTGTCCTGGCTACCACATCCCTCCTCCTCCTCCTCCTCCCTCCCCAGTATACCAATACAGATAGTGCAAGCTATTGTATATAAGCAGAAACCAAACCCAACTCCTTTCTAGCCCTGAAGATGTTATCTAGCTGAGTAACAAAATGTCTGCCAGAAAACAACCAAACTCAGAAAATGGCAGAGTCCATAGAAAAAAAATCACATGGCAGGCTCTTCCCCGAGTTCTAGTTGCTAAGGCCTTTTGGATTCTTCAGTAAGACTAAGTAAACCTCTCTGTTTGCCAGAATTGTAGCATAATAGTTACCTAGGGAGCAATTGCTTTCCTAATCGTTGTCGAAAGTCATCCTTTAATATGTCTCCTGTGTGGCAAATAGTTTTTAAGATCCTTACTTCCTATTGGGGTCTCTTAAATTTTCTTTTACTTTGGAAATGATTGTAAAACTAACATAATAGCAATTAAATCATTCTTATGTAATATGCACATTAAAAATGTGTGGGGAAGAAAGAAAAAGACTTTAGTTTTGTTGTCTTTTGTGTTTAGTTTATTAATAGGCTGTTCTTAGGCAATAGTCATCATCACTGACTCTATAAATAAGTCAAAATACTCCAAGGTTTGGTTTGGGTATGTAGCTATGTTTATGATTCTGTAGTCATTGCATTAATGTTTGTGCTTGCCTTGGGAGTCTTGTTTTTAATTTCTTACATATTCAGTTGTTGTAAATACAATCTTATGCATGTTTGCTCAGAAAAAAAATCCCATTAGTTACATTGGATTTACTTCTAGTTATAGAGACTTTTCTCAATAATGATTACAGATAAGATACTTCTGCCAGCAATAAGAGTTTCAATAGTCTTTACTTTCTCATCTTTATTCAATAGGCACATAAAACACACATATATACATCTTTATGAGCCATGGTGGTGCAGTGGTTAGAGTGCAGTACTTCAGGCTACTTCTGCTACTGCCTGCAATTTGGCAGTTCAAATCCTACCAGGCTCAAGGTTGATTCAGCCTTCCATCCTTCCGAAGTGGGTAAAATGAGGACCTAAATTGTTGGGGGGCAATATGCTGACTCTGTAAACTGCTTAGAGAGGGCTGTAAAGCACTGTAAAGTGGTATATAAGTCTAAGTGCTGTTGCTATCTTTCACTCTGTGAGAATGGTGACAAAGGGAAGAAGAGGAAGGCTATACCCATGCCTTAAGCAGAAAAGCAAAATAATTTTTCTTTGCCTTTTCACCACTGGCAATACTAGTAGGAATCTTTTACCTGCTTCAAAGTGATAAAAGTAGCATGGGATACTTCAGAATTCTTTATCCTGATTGAAAATTGGAAATGAGAAAAGCTCTTCCCTTTTCAGGGTGTGGAAAAGAGATTTTTCTACACCCTGAAAAGGGAAAGCCTAGAGCTGGATTTTCCTAAAAGAGAAAGTCTAGAACTGGATTATTGAAATCAAGTAATTACATAGAACAGGTTAGTTAACATTCACCAATACTTGAGAGAGATCTTGATTTAAAACATTTTACATGGTACAATGGTTGCCTTAATGCCAGAAGTTCCAATCACTGTTCAGTACTCAGGAATTCTGGGAGTTGAAGTCCACAACTCACAAAAGGGCCATTGGTCCCCATGTCTGATCTAGAGGAAAGGTAGGAAAATTATTGACCTGCTGATTACATTTGGGTATAAGGGATCTTTTCCCTATTCCTATTTTTATTCATTGTAAACAGAAGCTGATCTTTAGTGAATGGCAGTGTTAGACTAGGCTGAATACCACCCTCTTTATTGCCATCCTTCCAAATTAATTCCTGTTAAGCTAGGAAAAAAGCATCCTAATCTTTGTAAGGGCAAAGCTGCACCCTTGTCCACTGAGCTTATAGGAAAGAACTTTATTTCAGCTTAAGAGCCTCATTTATTTAAACTCATAAGGCTATTTTTGTTTATGTGAAGTCTTCTGAGAGCTACACATGTGAAAATGAGGAAGGGAGATGTCCTCTCCAAAAAGAGTGAATGCATAAAAGAATAAGTCTAATCGAAAGAAAAAAAAACAGTTAAAATAGCCTTCTCTTTTTCTCTCTGTCTGGCCCTGTAAACAAGGTAAAGTAGAGAAAGAGAGAGAGACTAACATTTGACCAGGCAGAAAACTGTCATCACATCCATTGCCAGATTGCTGCACAGAAAGAAGACCGTAGGATTGAACTGGTAAAAAGAGATGATAAAGTGGATGGCAAGCCAGAAGGGTCAGAAATGTCACATTGTTAGATTAAAATTTGGAGGGGTAGATAGCCTACCATGATGACTGTTCAGGAGTGCTACCTGCATATATTCATAAGGAAAATGCAGTATTCTACATGCAGCAATATATTGGAAGTGACAGGCCTGGTTTTCAAGTTATTTATTTTCTAGTGACTTATTCATTGAATAGGTAGTTTCATTTTTATTTTCATTTCCTTCCAGCACATCAATATTGAAGCTTGCCTGATTTCAAGCATATGTCTATTTTATTCTGTACATTGAGAATTTGTGAGCTGATATTGTTCTTCCCCAAAGACTTCTTTTCTTATATTTCTAAAGCAGCAAGCTATTCTTCTTCTGGGTAATCTGTTTGGTTGTTTTGCATTTCTGCTGCTGTATTTTGTAGGGGCTTTGTGAAGGTATTGTTTGTAGTCTGCTTGGAAACGATTTTATTGCTTTTGATGAGGTGGGTGAATGCATTGATGGAAATGAAAGAGCTTCTGATCAGCCTGCCTGACTCACAGCCTACAGAGCATGCCCTTTCTTTAGACCTGCATGATTTTGAGTTGAGAATAATCCTGTTGCTTTTACTTGATGGAATATTTATAATATCAGTCTGGTTTAAAGTAGGACCTAAAAAGCAATTGGTCTACTACTTAAGAGTTGGCAGTAGTTATCAATCATATAATGTTAGGAGTAGGGCTATTACTGCTACGGGTGATTTGGTTGATGCTTGTGCTGATGTCTGAGTTAGGGAAAAGAAGTAGAAGGTTGAGACAGTTGTTCTGGGGATCCTAAACTCTGTTGATACATAATATACACCTCTCCTTTTGCTTATTCCTGACATAAATCTTGGGCCCTCAAATACTTTTTTTATTTGTCCATCCAATTTATTGGCCGCCCATCTTACCACAGGGTAATTCTAGATGGCTTATAATATTAAATAAATATTACATATTTATATTTACTTTAAATGTTAATTTAAATATTAAATATTGCTTTTGTGCCCTGCAGCTAGGTTCCTGGGTTTTTTTTTTGTGTGTGTGTGTGTTGTCTGCAATTTTCCCAAATCAGCGGCATAGTTCATTGTCATTTATTTCAGGAGAGCACCAATGTTAGGGTTTGGACCTAAGGAGACCTGAATGTTTTAACAGTTGGCAACATATAAAAAAAATTGTTGTGCCATACTATTTAAAAACCCAATGACCCTAAAACTAAGAAAAATTTTTTAAAACTTCTAGCTGTATATAGTTCATAACTGCATCCCATATCTGTGAATTTTGCTCCCCCAAACTTTTAAAGTTTTTCTATCCCAGCACTAAACCATCTTAAACAGAAATAAGTTTAATCCTTTCTCTAATACAAATTGTTCCACAAATTTCCCTTCCGTGCCCATAGTTATATACACTAAGGAACCCGTCAGCATAAAATATTTCTTTGTGGCCTCTTTAGTTATCATAGTCCCCCCCGCCCATGGTTGTGTAGCTAAAGACAGCTATAAACATAAAAAATAAATGCAATATATTTGCAATTTAATAATTGCTTGAATCTTTGTTATTTCTAGTCCCCAACAGAGCACTCACATGCTCAGAAAGAAAACCAAAATACTCTCCACTGACACTACTGTTGATTTTTTTACATTTAAATCCTCATGTGAAGAGAACAACATTTGCATAACAAGTGAGTTCAGAAAGAAGCATTAAGTTTTAGTTCCCTGTTTATAATTTTGCAACTAACTGCAAGAATATTGAGATGGAGAAATATTTCAAGATTAACACGATGAATGTAGGCTAGAACTCCTATATGAGGTCTTCATATACTTTGACAATGGTGGGATGCCACATCTGGAGTATAAACAAAATTTCAAATGATTAGCCAGACAATAGCAGACTGATAACTGTTTATGGAGATAGCAAAGGCACTTATTTAATTTATTGATTGGATTAATACCCACAACAAGCAAGAAAGACTCCTAGCAATTTGTATTCACCTATAAAAATACAATAAAATATCTATAATATAAAAATAAAAGTACCAGGCCAGTAAACATAATTATATATAAAAGAAACAGTAGCTGATGTCAATATATAACTCCTAAAAGCTGTACCAAACATTCTGTTTTTAGTAATTTATGGAAAGCCCTTAGAGCAGTGGTGGCTAACATTTTTGAGCTCCTGTGCCAAAAATTGTGAGCATGCCAGTGCCTGCACTCGCATGCCAGAGCCTGCACTCGCATGCCAGCGCCTGCACTCGCATGCCAGCACCCAGAATGCAATGCACACACACCCTTCCCACGCTCCTGCACATGTGCACGCAATCCCCACCCCACCCCCTTACTTGCACCGTGCCTCTCAGCTTATTTTTCGGCTGGTTTGTGGCCTTTTTCTGCCTCCCAGAGGCTTGGAAAAAGCCTCTGCAAGGCTTCTCAGGATGAATTATAGGCCTGTTTTGTCACTTCCGGTACTACTGGAAGTGACGAAACGGGCCTATAATTCGGCTTGAGAAGGCTTGCCGAGGCTTTTTCCAAGCCTCTGGGAGGCAGAAAAGGCCTCAAACCAACCGGGAAAAAAAATCAGCTGTGAGGCGTGCACATGCACGGTGAGGTAAGCTTGCTTGCGGCTCATGAACCAGCACAAATGGCTCTGCATACCACTTGTGGCACACATGCCATAGGTTTGCCATCATGGCCTTAGAGCTTGGTTTCTGGATGGAGACTATTCAAAATGGAGATACACCACAGAAGAATCAGGCCTATATACGTCTCACCCCTTAACTCATGAAAATGAGGAACCACAAGAAGATTCTGTTGCTCTACATCCACAGCAGTTGTTTGGAAAAGCGAAGGGTCAGAACTTATTACATCCATCTCTAACTTAGTATTCTCCATATCCAATGGAACGTACAGCTTTTCAGATAACACAAATGTTGCAGAGGTGGTATTCAGCAGGTTCTGACCAGTTCTGGAGAAATGGTAGTGGAAATTTTGAGTAGTTCAGAGAATCAGAAAATACCACCTCTGACTGGACATTTTACAGTATCCTTCCCTGCCACACCCACCAAGCCACATGCACAGAACCTGTCAGATATTTACATATATACCTCTCATTGGTTGGTCCACAGCGGGGGGAATTTAAAGAGCTGTCACTTCTTGTAGTCACGAACAGCTCTGCTGTAAAAGGAGCTGCCACAGCTGCCATTCTTTGTTCTGAACCATGTAATAAAGAAGTTAAACAGAGCCTCCCGCATTATCTCTCGCCCATGATCTAACACTGGCGACGAGGATGGGATTCTGAGAGAAGCGGGATTGCAAGCACGTGGCTAACTAACCAGACAAAGAAATCAACATGTCCGGAAATAATATGCTACCCGCACTGTTCGACCCAATGACCAAGGACTGGGAATCCTATGTCGACTGATTCCAGATGTTCCTGGAAAGCAGTGACCTGATGGACATTATGGAACAAGCCATCTTCCTCACGCATTGTGGCCTCACTGTTTTCAAAATGGCTAAAGCTCTTGCAGCACCAAGAGATGTGAAAATAATGGCCTAGACCAATTTAGAAAAAATTCTGAGGGTCCATTATACCCCACCGGTATCCAGCCTAATTAAGAAAAATGAATTCTATCAGAGAGACCATGGGAAGGAGAGAGCATCAACGACTTTGTTGTGAGCCTGAGAGAGCATGAAAGTTCTTGAATATGGATGAGGTAATGAGAGATCACATAGTCCTGGGACTCAGGGACCTGACACTACAAAGCCGGCTCCTTACGAAACCTAAAATAACACTAAAGGAGGCCATCGAAGAAGCATTGGCCATAGAAGTGTCCCAAAAATCCGCCGCTGCCATGAGGAAGATGAATAAGACACCACAACCCCCTCAAAAGGACACCGCTGCCATTCACCACGAGGACCTCAAGTCCGAGTCGGGATAGAGCGACAATGAGGAAGTGAACCAACTATGTTTGGAAAGATGCCAAAAAAGCTGAGAGGGGAAGTGGAAGGAATTTTGGTGTGCAAGTTGGGAGAGAAATCACCTTTGATCAGAATGCCGCTTCCATGATGCTGTCTGCCAATGATGCGAGTGGAGAGGGCACATCGTGAGGGCATACTGAGCATTCAAGCCAAGCAGCAGAAGGCCAGGACAAGGCACACCTCCAAGGAGCCAAGGAAATCAACTCGAGAACTGCCGGAGCCATCAGCCAGAACTGACGTAGCAATGAGTCAACCACAGCGAAGAGCGAAACACACCAGACCGTGACAGTGGGCTACTCCAGCATGGCAACTGCTAGAAAAGTTCATGTTCAAGTCACGATAGAAGGAAAACAATGTCGGATGGAAGTGGATTCCGGATCTCTTCTGTTGATGGTGTCATGGGACACCATCAAAAGTCTAATTCCAAACCTGACAAAAGGCCAACTGAGCAAACAAAGACTAATCCTAAAGAACTATCAAGGGAGCAAGATTCCCGTTATTGGCATAGGTGAATTTCGAGTGACCTTCCAAAACTACTCCAGAATCCTGCCTTTAACCGTGGTGGATTGGGACCGGCCAAGTCTGCTGGGACTCAAGTGGTTCAAGCCATTGGGGATCAAATTCACTGGAATCTACAGCATCACAGAAAGTGATTGGGAAGACAACCTAATGGAGGAATTCCAGGATGTATTCGATGGAAAATTGGGCAAGTACTTGGGGTCCCCTATTTCCTTTAACTTAGACCCAAACATAGCCCCAACCAGACTAAAAGCAAAGCGAGTTCCGTTCATGCTTAAACCAAAAATAAATGAGCAGTTAGACAAGCTCATTTCCCAAGGAATCCGAGAACCTATAGACCATGAAAAATGGGAAACCCCCATTGTCACACCTATAAAGTCTGATGGATCTTTGAGCATTTGTGCTGACTATTGGGCCACCCATAACAGTGCCCTACAACAGAGTGCGTACCCCGTCCCAATGATGCAACACCTTTTACACTCCCTGGGGCATGGGAAGATCTTCACAAAGCTTGATCTTGCACAAGCCTACCAGCAATTACTGGTAGACGCTGAGATGGTGGAAGCACAAACAATTGTAACACACTGAGGGGCTTTTAAATATAATTGCCTACAATTTGGGGTCAGTGTTGCTCCGGGGCTAGTCCAGAGCCCCATGGAACAATTATTGCATGGAATAAAGGGGGTGGTCCTTACTTCAACGATGTCCTCATGTCAGCCGAGGACAAAGAACAATTACAACAATGTTTAAGGGAAGTCTTAAGCCATTTCAAAGAAGTGGGGGTAAAACTAAAAAAGAAAAAATGCCAGCTAGCAGCTGACAAGGTAGCATTCCTGGGCTATTTGATAGACAGTGAAGGGATCCACCCCACGAACAGTAAAACTAAAGCAATCAAAGATATAATGGAAATGTTGCACGCAGGGCATCCGGGGATCGTTAAAATGAAATCCCTAGCTAGGAGCTATGTGTGGTGGCCAGGATGGATGAAGTAATACAGGCATGGATATCCACCTGCCGGGTTTGCCAGGCAAACCAGCCAGCAGCCCCCACATCACCCATCCTTGAGTGGGAAACACTAAGGGGACCATGGTCTAGGGTACATATTGATTTTGCAGGGCCAGTAAAGGGAAACACATTTTTTATCATCGTGGACCCATATTCTAAATGGCTGGAAGTCAGCATCATGCAGTCCACAATAACAGAAGCCATCATAAGGAATCTAAGGAAACTATATGCCACACACGGTCTTCTGGACATAATAATATCTGACAATGGGCCTCAGTTCACAGCCACCCAGTTGAAGGTTCCTAGCTTAGAATGGGATAAGGCATGCCTATCAGCATCGGGACACCCGTTGACAAATGGACAAGCGAAATGCATGGTCTGGTACACAAGAAAAACCCCTCCAGAAACTAAGGCCAGGGGATATACAAATGAAAATAGATAAGTTATTAAGTATACAGCACATAACACCAGGTGCAACAACAAACAAAAGCCCTGCTGAATTACTCATGGGAAGAAAGCTGAGATCACCTTAGACATATTACACCCCAATTACAATCCAGACAGACCACTAGATTCGTTCAGCAAATGCTGGATGTTTCAAATGAGCAATCCAGTTTATGCTAAATGCTTCACAGGGGAACCACTATGGTACGAGTGATGGTGGCCCAGGTAATGGGGCCCCATTCTTACAGGGTCAACACAACTGATGGCAGTAGCTGGAGAAGGAGAAGACACATTGATCAACTAAAAACCCAAGGGACAAGGGGACATACAGACATAAATAGAGAAGAAGGGGGAGGCACTTCAAGCAGACCCAACAATAATAGGGAGGAAGGGGGATACCCCAACCAAACAAGGAATAACATAGAACAGGCCCTAACAACTAACAAAACACAACCTCAACAACTAAGAATAGCACCGAAAACACCGAACGGGAATAGCAGACACTTGCTAGCAGACACACACAGGTAGCAACAAGCCATGAGAGAAATCGAAAGGGTGGCCTCTAGTGGAGGTAAAATGGCCACCATAACGAGAAGGTTCCAGGAGGTTCCAATGGAGGGAACAGGAGAAGTGATAAGTCCATCCAAACAGCTCAAAGACCAGCCTATGATTGAGCTGCACAGGTCTGGTCGCACCCATAAGAGCCCCACCTACCTACAGGATTATGTACATTAGATGGGACAGGATTGGGTGAACTGGACCAGGTGGGGAGGGGTGTTAGATATTTACATATACACCTCTCATTGGTTGGTCCGTAGCAGTGGGAATTTAAAGAGCTGTCACTGGTTGTAGCCGCAAACAGCTCCGCTGTAAAAGGATCTGCCGAGGCTGCCTCATGGACCACTACAATGGCTTGCTAGGCCTTGGCTTCGCCTCCCCTTTAGTTTTTAAGAGATTTGTGATAGGCATTGCTATCTTAGCAAAAGCCGGGATAAATTGCCGGTAAAAATTGGCGAATCCCAAGAAACTTTGAAGTTGTTTTCTGGTGCGTGGGGGCCCCATTCCAACATGGCACGCACCTTCCCTGGATCCATTTCTATGCCCTCATGTGAGATGCGATATCCCAAATAGTCGATTTTCTCTTGATGGAACTCACATTTGGACAGTTTAGCATACAACTTAGTGGCTCGCAGTTTCTGTAGAACTGACCACACTAATTTCACGTGTTCATCCCAAGTTTCCGTGTAGATAAGGATGTCATTAAGGTAAACCAGAACCCCTTTGTATAAATGTTCATGTAACACCTGATTGATCATCTGCATGAATACGTCTGGAGCCCCCTGTAGGCCAAATGGGAGAACGTTCAATTGGAAACAACCCATCGGGCAGTTAAATTCGGTTTTCCACTCATCTCCTTCCTTAATTCGAACTCAGTAGTATGCTTCTCTCAAGTCCAGCTTCATGAAAATCTTTCCCTTGGCCAGGTGGGCCAGCATGTCCTTCATCAGGGGAAGGGGGTACATGTTTTCCATGGAAATAGCGTTCAAATTTCTATAGTCCACCACCAAGCACTTGGGGCCATCTTTCTTTTCACGAACAGCACTGGGGCCGCTACCCAGGGCCTAGCGGGTTGGATGAAACCACGTTCCAAATTTTTATCGATAAACGATCTCAGCTCTTCTAATTCCTGTGGTGTCATTTAATATAACTTCGGTTTTGGGAGCTTCACCCCAGGTAAAATTTCAATACTACAATCTGTTGACCGATGAGGGGGGAGCTCATCTGAGGCCTTTTCACTGAACACTTCCTTTAAATCCCAAGTTCTCAGTACCTGTGGAGGCTAACTCAACCAGATTCTGAAGCTTTGGCTGAGATCGCCCCTCCTTTTCCAGTGGCTGGTTGGTATGTATGTGCAACGACCCCTTCCTCCAGTTAACGTGAGGGTTCCACTTCCGGAGCCATGGTAATCCCAGTATTAGTGGTTGCTCCATCCCAGGGGCCACAATAAAACACAGGGTTTCTTTATGCTCTCCCATGGTCATTTCTATGGGTTCCGTTATGAAGTGTGCAGGGCAGCCCCCCGCCACTGATCCATCCAATTGGCAAAAGGCTATGGGCGTTTTTAGAGGTTTTAGTCTTAAGCCCATTTTTTCTACTACTCTCGTGTTGATTACACACTTCGTGCACCCAGAGTCTAGCAAGGCTAGCACTTCCCCTTCGGCCCCTGATGTGGGTACCCTTAATTTCACTGGAATGGTCATAGGGTCCTTGCTTGGACTTACCAGGAAGTCGTCTTCCGAGTCGGATTCACTCTCTTCAGAGGAGGTCGGAGGTCCCAGCTCCTCTCCTTCTGGAGGGGCGACCTCTACAACCTCCCTCATCTTTAGCACCATTTTGCGAGGCTTCGCTGGGGGGGTTTCAGGCTTCCTCCCTCCTTTTGGCGCCCCCTTTGGTTCCAACTTGGCCCTGCAGTCCGCAGCCCGGTGACCTTCCTTCCCACATCGGAAGCAGGCAGTAGGTTTAGGTCTTGCTGCCACCCCTCCCTTCTAGGGCTTGAGGACCTCTTGAGGATGTGGGAGGGAAGGCTTGCTCCACCCAGAGCCCCCCTGGCGTCTGCTTCAGGTTAGATCAATTTCCACCTCTTCTGCCAGCAAGTACCACATCTGGAAGTCATTTGGGTCCCTTCTGGCAATGCATCTCTGGCATACATCTTCATTTAATCCATCTTTAAACACTTCTATCAGGGCTCCCTGGGACCAGCCTCAGATATGACATGCCAGCTGTCTAAATTCCTGGGTATAGTCGGCCACTGATCTCCGCCCCTGATTTATGGTCTTCATTCTGATCCTGGCCTTTTGCTTCACCAGTGGGTTCTCAAATCTTGTCTGCAGCGCAGTCATGAACAGGCTATAATTCAGCAGCTGGGGGGCATTATCATTATGCAAAGTCACCATCCACTCTGCAGCTGTTCCCTCCAGAGCCCTGGTAACACATCTCACTTTGGCTGCTTCTGAGGAGAATTCCTCCCCATATTCTTCCATATACCTCCAAACTTTGGCTAGGAAAAACCCCAAGTCTTTGGGATTTCCCCCATATTTTACTTCTAGTGGAGGCAGCTTGGGAGCTCTACGCCTTCTAGGAATTTCACCCCCCACTGGGGGCCCCGGGGCTGCTGCTGGCTGTTGCACTGGCTCAGGTTGATTTATGGGGGTGGGGGCTGCTCGGCTTCTTCTGGCTGAGGCTGCCCCCCTTCTCCCTCATACCTTTGTGCAGTGTGAGGAGTTGCCTGGCTTGGTCCAGTAAAAGATTCCTCTTTTCCCTCTCTTGCCATGGCTCTTCTCTACCACGCTGGTGGGTGGTGGTGATTCCTGGGGGGGGGGGCTTCTCCGGATCCTTCCAGCCAACTCCCAATGACCATCTGGGCTTCACAGCTGGGTTCTCTTCCAGATTGAGCTCCGCTAACAATTCAGCTTCCCGCACCTCCGGTAACAGCAAGGAATCTAGCCCTCCAATGGTGCCCAGGTCTTCCTGGTCACTAGTTGGAGATGACATGATGCTCAGACCCCCTCGGAAGAAACTGGATATTTTCTCCGGGTGGGCTGGTAGAGTGAGATTCAGAATAATGTCAGGTTGAGCTCCATTCAAAATCCAAGAAAGAAATACTTAGACTCTTTTGGTTAGAGAAAAGATATCTTTTACTGGAAATGAAGTGGTAGCTACAATAGAATTCTGAATCTGAGGAACTAGGTGCGCAAATCACATATACAAAGTGATGGAAATGTTCCCATCCCCAATAGTTCAAATGATTCTTCCAATTAAAAGTTGTGAATATGATCATGTGGGAATCTTCAGGTGGTGATGAGGCCTCTGTCCGTTGACCTTGGCATATTTTGATAAAGGTTTGCAGCTGCTCAGAGAAAAGAAAGCTAAGCGAGAAATAGAAACCTAAGCAAGAATGTATACTCCCCCCTCCTCATTTTATACAACACTAGAATGTAACACCTCCAGCTCGCTTCCCATACTTTCCCCCTCCTCCCCCTGTTACTTATGGCAGCCAAAAGATGCAAAGCAGTAGTAGAAGATCTTGAAGGCGGACAAATGCTATGATGCATCTATCCTTTCATAGACCAAGATTGTGCAAGCCATGGTATTTGCTGTGACACTCTATGGAACTGAAAGTTGGTATTTGAAGAAACAGGATAGGAGGAGTATAGACCCCTTTGAATGTTGGTGTTGGAGAAGAGTTCTGAGAATACAAACTGATGGATCATCAAAAAAAATCAACCCAGAGTTCTCACTTGAGGCACAAATGACACAACTCTGATTATCCTACTTCTGACACATCATGCAAAGACCTAACTCTGCAAAAAGCTCTAATGCTGGGACAAGTGGAAGGAAAGAGAAGTGGGTGACCAACAGCGGGATAGACACATTCAGTTACGCTGATGGTGAGTGCACCATTCGGAGATTTTAAAAAAAATTGGTTAGGGATAGATCGTCATGGAGAAAAATCTATCAGTGTGGTTGCTAAGAGTTGAAAATGACTTGATGGCACAAAATCAATCAATACAGAGGAAGATAAGAAACTTCACTTTCATGAATATTTTAAAAACTTATTGTAAGTTCCAAGTCCTTCTTTTGATCCAAAGACTTGTCAATACAATTATTACTGAGCACTTTGAACATTCTTACTCTTTTATCACGTTGTGCTTTTCTCTGTTGCTGCCTAGAGGCTTCACCACTTGTTCTTGCTTTCTTGAAGCAATTGGCTAAATTTGTCTGACATCAGAGCAGGTTGGTAATCTCCCAATCTCCTAATAAATAGTGCTCTCTTTGATGTTGCAGGGCCGAAGACATTTGCCTACTTGCCCCTGGCTAAATGTGAATGAACATGTCTTTTCTGATTAATATATATCAAGAACCTTCAAACTTGCAGCTTACTTCTTGTTAAAAGATATAGCTTGGATCTTTTAACAAAAACTAATCTTTTTGGCTTAGTAGTACGATCAGTAAGCTTGCTGTTAAATTAAAGTTGGTGATACAGAAAAACATAATCCGTTAAACTATCCATGACTTAATTAATTAATGACTTAATAAGAAATAAGACAATTAGATTTGTATTATTACTGTGGCTTTTTGGGATGAAGTATCTGGGCTGATGTTTACTCAGATGGTTCTATCTGGATATGCTGCAAACAGGTGCAATTGTAGGTAAGTAGAAGAAAAGGGGACAGGCAGGATGGAAATATAGTGATAATGATAGCGACATAATGTTTCTCTCACACACTGCATGTGTTCCATATTTTATATGAAATGGATTTAATTGTCAGCAGTGCATCAATCTATTCTCCGGTATATTGAGAGCGATTGGTTTTAGAAAATTATTTTTCAGAGTTTCTGGAAGCTTTATGACAAATACATGAGGAACAGTACAGAACTGAACTGAACTCATTTTTTTTCCTGGCCTGAAACATTGTGTATATCAGAATAAAATAATATTAGAAACCATTATGGACTTTTAGCAGTGGTGGGATTCAAATTTTTCTACTACCTGTTCTGTGGACGTGGCTTGGTAGACGTGGCAGGGGAAGGATACTGTAAAATCTCCAGTCAGAGGTGGTATTTGCCGGCTCTCCAAACTACTCAAAATTTCCGCTACAAGTTCTCCAGAACTGGTCAGAACCTGCTGAATACTACCTCTGACTTTTAGGTGAAAGACAGATGGAGATGTTACTAGAAATTCTGGTGGCCATCTGCAACCGTATGAAAAGTCAGAGGTGGTATTTGCTGGTTCTCTGAACTACTCAAAATTTCCGCTACCAGTTCTCCATAACTGGTCAGAACCTGCTGAATACCACCTCTGGATGATGACCAATGTGTTTTTAGAATGTCTGAGAAAACCTTCATCTATACTGATAAATGAGAGAAAGATAAAAGTCGTATTGAAATCTTGCTTCACTGGTTAAATATATTTTAAATGCACAATACTAATATATTGCTGTTTTAATATTTTAATAGCTTATTATTTCTGGAAATGACCTAATATTATTCATCTTGTCATCACTTTCCTTAGAACCCCTGACATCTGTTTCTTTTTCTGAGACAAAGGTACGTACATTTTATAAGGCATTATTCTTTCAACCAGCAGTATGTTATGTGATTCTGTAGCTATTGTTCAAGCTTGCCTTTGTTCAGTTGCTAGTTTCCCAAAATATATATTAATGCATTCACTTATTCCAAGTCACTGTTATGTTAAGAAGAATAATTATATGGTGCATTGGAACATTTGATAAGAAAATAGGGCAGGGGGGAATATCAAAAAAACACCTGATGTTAATTATAAATTAAGAATTATATAAAGGCAGAAAAATGTAATTATATCCAGCGCTTACTTATTTTATAAAGGGCTCAGTTTTTTTTCCTTTCATATGAGTTCATTTTAAATTAAAATGTATGTCAATTCATTTCCATTTATGATTACTAACAAATAGATAATAATTTATGTTATCAAAGTAAAGGGAGAATAATTGACTACAACTTTTTTGCATATTTCTAGTTATCCTTCAAAACATCAAGGCATTTTATCTTACTGCTTCTCACTTTTGAAATCTCATTAAAATCATCCCATCAAACTGGTGAGCAAAGCAGAAGTCTGAGTCATATCAATTTTAACGATCTGTTTATCTGGGATAAGTATATCATACAAAATTGTGAAAAAAATATGTTTTTTAAAATAAGACTTTCCAATGGATATAAAATGATTATCCGGCACATTAACACCAACAATTAATGCTAGATCTTTAGGTGATATAGTAGCTTGCTATTGTCACCTGTTGGGCAGGCATCCTTTCCTGGGGTAGTAGGGTAAAAGATCAAATCATCTTTTATTCAGGTAACTCTCAAGGCATGCTTGGGTGGGATCTGTTATGAGAAATTTCAATCTTCTGTTGGAAAATTTCTTCCTAGATTTCTCAACATTTTCCTCTTTTTCCATGTGTGTAGTTGATCAATTATTAAAGCGATCGATTATATCCCTATTTATTTGCGATACTGCACTTTCTTTAATAATATATTTCTTTTACAACTTTTTTTCCTTTATAGCAAAAAAATGGCTCTAATGAACTAAACCATAGTAAAACTGATGGCAAAAAAAAAGACCTAGTAATTTTTGTTCTAGTAGTACACAGGCATGTTTAAACTCAGTTGCTAATGATTGATCCACTCCGCTGGAAGTTGGTTCCAAGCTTCCATTACTCTTTCTGTGAAGTAATGCTTTCTAATCTTACTTTTGAACTTCCCTCCTGTCAGTTTAAGGTTATGCCTCTGTGTTCTTGATTTTTGTTTAATATTCAAAAGACTGCCTTCAAGAACCTTATTCAAACCCTTAATACAGTATATTTAAAGGTTTCAATCATGCCCCCCCCCCTTTCCATTTTGTCCTCCAGGCTGTATCTACAAATCAATTGTTCACCTATACCATCATCATTCTCTTTCTTTCTTGTAATATCCATGAACACCCTAATTTTGCTCTACAGGACTATTTTTCTAGAGAGAAGAGAGGAGGGATTCATTCATTAGATGGCAATTCATTGGATACAATCCTTTTAGTTGAAACAAATGGATCATTTGGTCACATCTGAAAAGTGAACATTCACAACTCCATATAATATGATCATATAGCATGATATCTCTCTCTCTCTTTCTCTCTCTCTCTCACTGTGTGTGTGTGTGTGTGTGTGTGTGTGTGTGTGAGAGAGAGAGAGAGAGAGAGAGATTGTATTAAGCTGTTATCAGTCCTTACAGACTTTATATTATTGTAACATAGATTGTAGGTTTTTTGGATAATTAACTGTGAGTAGAATTTCAGAATTTGCAACTGAATTAAAGGACACCCACCTAAAATAATGTGATAAAACAGAAGGAGCTGATGAACTTGGCAGCTTAACTTCTTTTGTATTTTGTCACAGGCGGAATGAAATTCATTACGGAAAATGTGTATGTATTCTACCACCCCGTTCTAGGAACAAAATTGAGTTCATGACACAGAGATGTTCATAAAGGAAAGCTCTATTAATTGATACTACGAAAAAGATGAAGAATTGCTACTAGACTTCTTTTCTTCTTAATATTTTCTGCAATTTTTGAACTTATATGTAAGAAAGAACTGATATTAGTCATTGTACTATTAAATATGTCCTGGAGAACACCCAGAATAAACTGTTTGAGAAATCCATTAATTGTTTTTCTTACTAAATTTTAAAACCATGCTACTTGCTAATAATCTGTTAGTTCTTGTTTCTTCAGTAATCAAAAATGAAATATGTCATTCCCAAACTCCCTTAGGATAGAATTCAAGATAATGATCTGTAAATGATCTTATTACTAAGTTGTTATTGCAGAAGAAAATGTGCAGTGTGCAGATATGCAATGTTGCAATCAAAAGAAAAAAGCTAGTGTTAGAAATTGTGAATTCTACTGGGAATTTGGAAAAGAATCCAGATCTGTAGGGAGAACCAGCCATTATATAGTTTTCCTTAACTTTGGCTATTCCTTTTTATCACAGAGGAAAACAATAAACATCAGGGTTAAAAATAACTAATAACTATGATGAAACCAGCAGCCCACCTGTTACTGAAAAAGATAATTTAGTAACCATGGAACCCCAATGCAAAGTATACTCAAAGTAAGGGATTAAAAATAAGCCTAGGGGCCTTTTTAAAAAAGTGATGGTATTTGAGTAATCTCCATTAACACAGAGATATAGGAAACTGCAGCAAAAATTCTTCACCCTCACACCCAAGAACTTGCTTGCTTTTAGAATTGATAAGTGAAAACAGACTAAATTTTAATTTTTAAATTGTGTGCAGGCTGAAATAGATGTAAGCCATCTTCAGAATAACCTGATCTGTCTGAAACTTTGAAAGCATTTCAGTGGGCTTCAGAAGTTATCCGAACCAGTTTATGTAATGGTTAAAGTGCTGAACTAGAAACTCAGAGACCACCAATTCTACTGCTCCCTTAAGTACGGAAGCCTACTGAGTGACTTTTGGCCGATCACTCTTTCTCAGCCCAATTCAAGTCTTAGGGTTGTTGGTATGGAGAAAGTAGAACCTTATAACCCTTGCGCAATAAAATATTTGGGGTGCCAAATAGCTGTGAGAAATAAGGATGTTTTTTTACAGATAATTGGAACTAGAAGTATCAAGCAGTAATATTTTTCTTGAATTTAAGAAATTGTCCATTTTGATAATAATATTAATACTAATACTAATAATAATAAATTTCCTGCCCATAAAAGTAGGAAATCAGTGGAAAGAGCTGGACTGAGACTGGCTCACCTTCATAGGCCATTTTTCTGTTCACATGCATAATGACACATTATCATGTACTGAAATGATTCAGAAAAATTACACAAACACACCTAATTTCATAATTACAAATTGGTTCTTTAAAAAACCCCAGTGTTTCTTTCTTTTAACTACACTGGATTGAAATAAATATTTTTTACTAGTGTGAAAAAAAGTGTAATATACTGAGCCTGGTTATAATTATGAACATTTTTTAACAGATAGTCTGTGAATCAATAGTGAAACCTTTCTTTTGGGCTTAACAATGGATGAGACAACCTTAGGAGATGTCAGGTCACACAAAGGTTTTGCTCAGAGGTGGTATTCAGCAGGTTCTGACCAATTCTGAAGAACCGGTAGTGGAAATTTTGATTAGTTCAGAGAACCGACAAATACCACCTCTGACTGGTCCCATCCCATGTATTCTCTGCCTCCCGAGTCCCAGCTGATTGGCTGGGTCTTCTTTTGCTGCCCTGCACAGGAGAACAGAGCTGGAAAGTAGTGGAGTGGGGAGGGAATGAGGTTAGTGGGGTGGGGAGGGAATGAGTTTTTGCACTAACCTTCCCCCAGAAGTGGGGTGGGAATGGAGATTTTACAGTATCCTTCCCCGGCCATGCCCACCAAGCCACACCCACCAAGCCACAGCCACAGAACCAGTAGTAATTTTTTTTGCATCCCACCACTGCTTTTGCTGCATCATATCTGAAATGAAATAGCCAAATACAAATGCGGCTTATGAGTACTATCTGTTCTCATATCTGAGCTGGTGAATTGCTTCCTGATAATTAGATAGTCAGTTCTGATTTTCTGAAAGTTGGATGATTCATGGGGGCAAAAGCTGATGAACTAGACATCAGACATGGTCAATAGTATGTTTATTAGTACAAGTGTCCTTGGCATTATTGTGCTTGGAGAGGGGACTGTTCAGAACAGCTATAAAATTTTCTCTTGAATGTCACAGCTTATGAAAGATATCACACAAAGCTCTATTTATTCCCCACAACAGTCATTGAGGGACCTACTGTTGCTCTTTTAATGATTTCTGCTTTCCTTTAAAAAAAATTTGCTGGGATAAGTTTAGTGTCTGCTGATATTTTGCCCTGGAAGTTTTGGAATTATTTTGCTAGATGCGAAATATATCATCTATATATGACTTGCTGAGAAGCATATAAAAGAAAACAGAGTTTGCTAAATGATGAGTGAATGAACTGTTGTTGTGGAATTGATGATTTAACCCAATTTTTGTGTTTTTTTTCCCCATTGTTCTTTAGTGATTACAACTGATGTTTTGGTCATGTTGTTCCTTCTGGTCCTATAATTTAAACTTAAGAAAAGTTTAAAATATAAGACTCTCCAGGAAACCATGTACAGGTAGTCTTTGACTTACAACAGTTCATTTAGTGATTGTTCAAAGATACAATGACACTTAAAAAAGGGATTTATGGCCATTTTTCAAGGCCCTTAATGACCTTTGCAGCATCCCCATGGTCATGTGATCAAAATTCAGATGCTTGGTAACTGGTTCGTGTTTAAGATGGTTGCAGAGGTGGTATTCAGTGGGTTCTGACCAATTATGGAGAACCGGTAGCAGAAATTTTGAGTAGTTCAGAGAACCAGCAAATACCACCTCTGACTGGCCACGCTCCCATCTATTCTCTGCCTCCCAAGTCCCAGCTGATTGGCTGGGTCTTCTTTTGTTGCCCTGCACAGGAGAATGGAGCTGAAAAGCAGGTTAGTGGGGTGGGGAGGGAATGTGATTTTGCAGTATCTCTGGAGTGGGGTGGGAATGGAGATTTTGCAGTATCCTTCCCCTGCCACGCCCATCAAGCCACACCCACAGAACCGGTAGTAAAATTTTTTTGAATCTCACCACTGGATGATTGCCACATCCCATGGTCATATGATCATCTTTTGTCACTTTCTCACAAGCAAAGTCAATGGGGAAGCCAGATTCCCTTAACAACCATGTTACTAATTTAATGACTGCAGTGATTCACTTAACAACTGTGGAGAGAAGGGTCATAATATGGGGCAAAATTCACTTAATAAAAGTTTCACTTAGCAGCAGAAATTTCTGGCTCAGTTGCGGTTGTAAGTTGAAAACTGCCTGTACTGTAGCCGAATATTTGTCAAGCAAGGGCTGCATGTGTGTATCCTTGAAATTCATTCAACAATCATTTGGTGGGCAAACCATTGCCTATGTATGTATGTAATGTGCCAAACCTTCCATTCTACAGATGGAATAGTCCAGGGCGTTTCAGGATATTTTGTTCTTGCTTTCTAGATACACCAAGCTAGCTATTCTGGAAGTGGTTTACAGTTTTCCAGAGTTCAATCGTTTATTCCAAAATTGCTATCATTAAATTCTGACACATCTTTTAGATCTACTTTCTTACACCTGGGTTATAAACATTTGTTTCATTAAAGCCTCACTCCTCCTGTGGCTTTGTTCGGCCTATGCTGACAGCTGGGCTTTCAAATTGTTCATCTGCCTTTTCATTTATTAAATCATTTGCATACCACCTTTATCAAAAGCCATGCATTGCTGCCTTTTGAAATTCAGATGGAAATAAAGTGTAACTCACAGTTTCATAATTTCTTTCCTATTATAGTAATATAACAGATGCAAAATGGCTCTTGTAGAACCTTGGGAGGTGGGTGCGGCTGGAGGAGAGGCAAACATGGTGCCAGCTGTGCCTTCTGCTTTGTACTGGGAACGAATGCACCATAGAATGAGGCAAGGCGGCTAAATTGGTTGCTCAAGCTTTATTGAATTCGTGTGCTAACAGTGAATGAACCACTCAGCCGTGAGGCAACAGCTGTTGGCCTGTTTGACAGCTCCTTATATAGCCGGCTGTCAAACTACCAGGTTGCGTCTGGGCACCCCTTGCTGGAAACCGGACCAGAGGGAGAACGTCAGAACATAGCACTCCTTCCCACCTCGACAGCACATGTGTAGTCTTCGAGGTAGGCTGGGCAGAGCTGGATCCTAGCTGATCTATGCAGCGATGGCTCGTTGAACATGGTGGGAACCTCTTCGGCTGGAACCTCTTCAACTGGAATCTCTGACTGCTGCAGTTGGACCTCTGCTGGTGATTCCTTGACCCATGGCCTCTCCGGTGAGTGTGGCTGCTGGCATGTGGTTGGTGCAGAGAGTCTTGTGTCAGTTCCTGAGAACTCATCATTCTCCCTCAGGTTCCCTTGCCCCCTTAATTGATTAATGTGGTGCCTCCAGGTCCGGCCATCCTCTAACTTCACAATGTATGAACATGGCCCGGTTATGCTAGTTATGGATGCCAGTAGCACAGGGGATTACCAGTGTAGTTCCTAGCAAACACCTGGTCCTCCATATCAAATTGCCTGGTATTGCTATGCAAATCAAGGGGCTTGTCTATCTAACACTGGATGCAGCCTATCTAACACTGTTCTAAGTCTTCAGCCCATTAATAATTCTGCTGGGCTATGATTTGTAGATGGACATGGGGTAGAATGCTGAATTAGCAGATACTGGGCTACTCTAGTTGGCCATGGCCCTGGGCCCATCTTTGCTAGTGCCTCTTTCAAGGATTTTACCCCTTGTTCTGCCATACCATTACTAGAGGGATTGAAAGGAGCAATTAATGCATGTCTTATGCCTAAACTAATGAGAAACAGCTCAAAACTTATTGAGGTAAATTGTGGCCCGTTATCTGATACAATTAGATCGGGAAGCCCATGGGTAGCAAACACCTTTTGTAAAGCTAAGCTGACAACTTCAGATGTTGTAGAGGTCATTAAAACTACCTCAACCCACTTGGAGAAAGCATCTACTAAGATGAGGAAGGTCTGGCCTTGGAAGGGCCCCATGAAATCAATGTGCAGTCATGACCATGGACCTCTGGGGGCTTCCCACTCTCTTACTGGGGCTTTTGGGGGTAATGGCCTAGTTTCCTGACACTGCTGACACCCTGACACCCATTCAGATATTGCCTGGTCCATCCCTGGCCACCACACATAACTTCAGCCTAAGGACTTCATATGAATAATGCCCGGGTGACCCTTGTGGAGTGCCCCCTGTACGTGCTTTTGTAAGGATGAGGGAATTACCACTCTACTCCCTCATAGTAAACAATCCTTGCTGCAAGACAGCTCTTGTTGCCTTATTTTAAAGGGACAACAATCAGCAGGCACAGACCCTTGTGGCCATCCCCTCTTCACCCAGTCTAGAATTTGCCTTAAGAGTCTGTCTTTAGCTGAATGGGCAGCAATGTCTGCAGCGGTCAATAGGAAGTTCTGGTGATGGTCAATGAGGAGGATGGATTCCTCAGCCTCCTGGTCCTCTGCTGCAGCTGGAATTGGGCACCTGCTGAGGGCATCAGAATGGCTGAGGTGTTTGCCTGGCCAATATGTCAGTGTGCATGAGTATGCTACCAAAAAAAAACCCCACCTTGTCATTCAAGGGGAGAGCATTTGAGGAGTCTGTTTATCCCCAGCAAATAAACCTAGTAAAGGCTTATGATCCATGATAAGTTCAAACTTATGTCCATAAACATACTCGTGGAAACGTTTAACGCCAGTAATGGCAGCAAGGGCCTCACGATCTATTTGGCTGTAATTTCATTCCACCAGCAATAAGGTCCTACAGAAGAACGCTATAGGGCCCTCAGAGCCATTAGGCAGTCTGTGACTCAAAACCGCCCCTACTCCATATGGAGAAGCATCACATGCTAACACTAATGGTAAACATTTGTTGAACTGTATGAAAACAGAGCCTGAAGTTAACAAGTCCTTCACAGCCTTAAAAGAGCTAGCCTCTTTCTTGCCCCAAACCCAAGGTGATTTTTTATCTAAAAGTCTGTGTAGGGGTTCAGCTACTGATGCCTTGTGAGGGATGAAAATGGCATAGAAATTCAGGAGGCCAAGGAAAGCCTGAAGTTCAGTTTTGTTGTTTGGAGTGGGAGTGTTTTTTATGGCTTGGACCTTAGCTGTCGTGGGATGAATTCCAGCAGCATTGATCAGGAACCCCAGGAACTCCACCTTAGGTACGCCCAAATGGCACTTACTCTTTTTTAATTTCAAACCTGTTGCCTGGAATCTCCTAAAAACTTTCCTTAGGCTGTCTAAAAGTGCCTTTTCATCTCTAGCTGAAACCATAATGTCGTCAAAGTATGGAATGACTCCAGGGATGCCTTGTAAGAGTCATTCCATTAGGGAGTGGAATATCCCAGGGGCAGCACTAATGCCAAATTGTAGCCTATTGCATCTAAATGCTCCTCTCTGTGTTACTGTGGTTTGGGCTTCTGTGGTGGCTGAGTCCACCAGTAGCTGTTGATACACTTGAGCCATGTCAAGCTTTGCAAAAAAATTTCCGTTACCCAGTGAATGCAACAGATGTTGCACCACGGGCACTGGGTACGCACTTTGCTGTAATGCCAAATTAAGGGTTGCCTTGTAGTCTGCGCACACCCTGACCGACCCGTCAGCCTTGAGTGGTGTGACAATTGGGGTCTCCCAAGGAACGTGATCTATTGGCTCTAATACCCCTTGTGATATAAGCATATCGAGTTCAGCATCGATTTTTGGGCGGAGTGCGAAGGGCACTCGCCTGGCTTTCAATCTCCTAGGCATAACTGTAGGGTCTAAATTCAGTGAAATAAGTTTCCCTGTATATTTACCTAAGTCATTATCAAAAACACTAGCAAATTCCTTTGCTAGTGCATGTATGGTGTCAGTGCTTTGTCCATTTGTGGCATGTACTCCACTTATGGCCAGACCTAGGGATTCGAACCAGTCAAGGCCCAGTAAACTTGGCAATGCCCTTTCCACAACTATTAGTGGGAGATGGCCTTTGAAATGTTTGAAAACTAGTGTCACTTTAGTGAGACCCAAAATGGGAATTATATTCCCTTGATAGTCTCTTAATGTGAGGGAACAGGGACTTAATCTTTTCTTTGCCACATTGGGCACCAACCGTTCGATTGTGCTCCAACTAACCAATGACAAAGAAGATCCTGTGTCAACCTCCATTTGACAATCCTGTCCCTCAATTTTCACTGAAAGAAATTGTTTTTTCTTTAGTGATAAGTTTGTTTGCCCTACTCTGGGGATGATGTGGCAATTATCCCTTTGGATGGTGAAACACTCTTTCCACAACCTAGAAACTTTTCTAGCAGGTCCCCTTCATTTGCCCTTGTTTTGCCTGGACTCTGTCATCAAGCAGAATAGCTCTGCACTTCCTAGCTAAATGGCCTCTCTTTCCGCAGTGCTGACAATTTGCAGTTTGAAATCTTCAGGCTGCTCGCGGATTGTTTCCTCCGCACCCTATGCAGGATTGTGCCTGGGCTGTTTTTTTGGATTGCCAATTATTACCTGATGCAGTCTTCAGCCGGTGGATGTCGTCATCCCCTGGTAGATCGAGGTCTTCCTCGGTAGCCTGTTCCTGGTGGACACCTAAGGTTTTTCTCCCTGAAGCTGGGCTGCTTGCGCCATGAATCTCTACCGTCGACTTGTTTGGATAGCTCTGCAGTGCAGGCTTTGTCCAATGCTGATTGTAGTGTCAGGTCAGGCTTTGCTAGTAGTCTGTGCTGGATTCGGAGGTCTTTTAACCCACAGACTAAACGATCCAGCAAGGCATCATCCAGCTCTTTAAACTCGCAATGGAGAGCAGCTGATCGGAGACCCGCCATAAATTGATTAACAGTTTCCCCCTCAGCTTGCTTGCGCCAGTGAAATGCGTACCTTCAGGCAATTTGTGAGGGAGTGGGAGTGTAATGGTTCTTAAGCTTTGCCATTAACGCCCCCCAGGTGACAGAATTCAGAGGCTGAGGTGCTAACAGAGCTCTGGCTGTGTCAAACATTTGTTTGCCACAGAAATTTAGAAACAGCGCCCTTTGCCGGCTGCCTGTCAAATCCACCAGATTGTTTGCCTCTAGGAAACAGTCAAAACGCTCAATATATGACTCCCAAGTCTCCGTGGATGAGTCAAATGGCACAAATGAATTTAATGCTGCCATTCTGAACAGCTTCACAGGACCCTTGATCCTTAGGCAGGTGGTTGGTAGACTTTATCGAGCTTTTTTAGGGTGACTTTGCTCTTTTTGTATGCCCTTCTGGCTTGTTTGGCTCTCTCTGCCACAGTGATCAGCTCTTTTGGTTGACCACAGAAGGACTTCAAGCTCGCCTAATGCCTCGCGGGTGGCATCCCATCCTTGTCGCCAGTGCTTCTTACTGGGAGTGAAAGCACCACAGAATGAGGCAAGGCGGCTAAATTGGTTGCTCAGGCTTTATTGAATTCGCGTGCTAACAGCGAATGAACCACTCAGCTGTGAGGCAACAGCTGTCGGCCTGTTTGACAGCTCCTTATATAGTCAGCTGTCAAACTACCAGCCAATCAGGTTGTGGCTGGGTGCCCCCTGCTGGAAACTGAACCAGAGAACATAGCACCTTCCTCCCCAAAATCTGGGACACTAATTGTGTAGTGAATCAGCAAAGAATCTTGCCAATATTTCCTTGTTCTGTTTGATAGGGACCAGATAAACCAGGGCACTGATTTAATGCAAGGTCTTGAAATGGATCATTCAGCTTTAAGGAGCAATGCCGCAAGGAAATTCCCAGCTGATAAATAATAATAATAATAATAATTCATGAGCAGAACTGAAACACATCTTGTCAGGATTTAAATCATAACCTTTTTTCTGTATTAACTGAACTTTTTTTCCTTCCTGTATGCATCCTGTAGCAAAGGGCAGGAATTAACAGGAGAACACCTTGTTTTCTTTCATACGTTTTGATTAGAAGGGCACAAAAGGTAGCTCAGTGAGCACTGTTAAAATGTCTTTGGCATTACTGGAAAGAAAATTACCCTTGGTAATTGACTTTTTAATGGAAGCAGGGAAAGAGAAAAATAAAACAACAGAACTAGTCTCTTCTCTCAGTGATTTCAGAGATTTTCAAAACATTACCTTGCTAGGGAAAAGTCAAATATGTGTTTCAAATTTGGATAGGGATGAAAACATTTTCAGATATATCAGGATGCAGTGATCATTTGGGGGGCGGGGGCTTCCAGACTTTCTCTAGAAATAAAAGGAGATGAGAGAGAGACTTTCTCATTTGTTTCTCAGAAATCTTGGGGACTTTAAGATAGAATAGGATGGCATCAAGTTCCCACAGGCGGTGCAAATTTATTTATATAAATACGCAAGCAGCTAAGCTTGTTCTTTGTCACTGCAAAATAATTTTAGATTGTTAGGTAGAAATTTTGCAGTCAGAGGATGTCCCATGTCCCGATGCTCGATAATTGTCAGATACAAAGGCCATTATTGAAATATGGGACCTAGTTTTGATTGTTGTTGCCTGAATATTTCAAACAGCTAATTCATACAGATTGATTTGTGCAGTTGAAAATGTATACATGGTCATGTTTGGATGCAGCAGTTGTGGCAACTGGCCTAGTTGGGAATAATATGGCTTCCTGTGATCAGTTTCTATGCATAAAATGCTATTTGTGAGGAGGAGGAAATATCCACCTGCATTATTAACTGTCATGGTCCAATAATATTGTCACTGAGGTATTACACTATAACAAGTATAGAATTGTGTTCTGAGATATACCCCCTTTGTTTTTTATTCTAAATTATTTTGCTTCTCTGTATCCACTGTGTTATAATAAATGATTCCATATAATCCACTCTCAAGATAACTGAATTGTCTAGGGTTGTAGTAGTTGATGTATTTAGCCAGTCTTTAGATCAGCAGAATTGAACCAGCTTAGTACTTGGATGTAAGCAGTGCAACGAAACCCCAAGTGACAGGCTAGGTTAGAATTTTGATAGAACTTCCATATTTATCTCAAAACCTACATGGACGCATGTAGTCACTGACTCTCTCTGCACAAAATATGCTTACAAATAGGAACATTGGGTAGGTTTACTTAAAACTTGGATCATTTTCAAAAGTCCTCAACACTGTTCTCAGCAGAAATATTCTAAGCCAAGAACGTAATTTTCTGACATAATATCCATTGATGTGAAAGATTACCCATGTAAAAGTGCTTTCAGTATATAAAACTGTAGTGCACATGCAAAATAAATTAAATGGCTGTAGGAATAAATCCTTCCAAGTATCATTAAAGTTTCATTTCATTTCCTCTGTATCCTTTCAGAACAATTGAAAAAGGTATTATGGAAAAAGTTTCTTAGGCCTAAGAAGAAGGCATAGTTCTTTCTTTTGGGGGTCCAAGACAGAAAGGAAAGATGAAAGAGTTTTAAAAAAGAGATCCAGGGTAGAGCTGAAAATCCACAGCATCTTTGAATGTCCAGGCATTCCTTGCCTGCTTTTCATTATTGATCTTGATTATTGTTTCTTTTAATACATTTCTATATTTGGGAGAGGACATATAGAGTGGAGCCTCTACTCAGGTATTGATTTAAAATCCCTGAAACCTTTTGCCCTAATATTTCTAATGGGAGAAGCTTTTAAAAATATGACTTTGGCTAGCTTTTGGGGAAAAAAACCACTAATAGATTACTACAAAAAGCCTGGGAGTTAATTATGATGGATTCTTTGCTTCAGGTTGCTTAATTCTCTACCATTAAGATTAACTTGCAGCTGCCACTGTAAAACAGGCAGAAGAAGGAAGTGCTCTGTCCATTAATACTTTCTAAATTTGTGGTATGAAACATGTAAAAACTATATTACATTTATAGATGTGTCCCAAAGGTGCTTTTTTCAAGAGGCAACTGGACTTTCTTTTTTTTTTCTTTAAAGACGTTTTCTCAATCAGGAAGCTTCTTCAGTGCTGACTGGATGGTGAGGAATGGAAGGATTTATACTCCTTGCAGACAGCTGGTCATTTGCATTCTTTTTAGAAAATCCTTGAGGTCACTGTTGTAGATCGAGGAAATGAGAGGCTTAGACCAGAGCGTAATGGGAACAAGCTTTATTCAAAGAATAAAGGGTCGTCGCGTCTGCTTGCTAACAGGCAGACTTGCCAGCGAACGACGACTGGCTCAACCCGACAGCTGGCTTTTATAGCCGACTGTCAAACGGAGCCAGCCAATGGGAGCTGCTGGTGCTCCCGCTTAAAGAACGGACCTGGTTGGGAACCCCAACCAGTCCCAAAGACATAACACCCCTTCCCCCTAGATGGGAACACGTATAGTCCTTGAGATACGCCGGTGGTCTGTGTTGGCGACCGGAGAGACGTAGCTCTGGAGAGTCACTGGGCGACAACAAGTCCGTGGAGCCCTGGTCAGAGTACGTAGGGGGGCGAGCTTGGCTCGGTGCAGGATCTGGGACCCGGGGAAAGTCTCTGCCTTCGGGCTGGGTTGGAGAATAGTCTCTGCCCGAATGGCAAGTGACTTCGCTGGGGAGAATGGTGGCGTCTCCGGCTGGCAGTCCCGGTCTACTGCCTGCTCCTTCTGCTCTGTTGGAGGCGGCTGGTCTCTCTGGAAACTCTCGACTGGACCTTGGTAGGGAACTTGAGAGCTGTCCGGTGGAGACGGATCTGGGTTGGTCAGGCTGCTCCGTCGTCTCCGCAGCTGGTCCAGGTGCCTCCGCCATACTCGACCGTCTTCTAGCTGGACCCGATAAGATCTCGGACCTGTGACAGCCACGACCTTCCCGGGCACCCACAGAGGATCCCCCGTGTAGTTCCTAGCAAATACCAGGTCCTGTAATGCGAAATCCCTGGCCAGACTGTCAGACCCCAAAGGGGTGTCTGGGCAGTAGTGGGGGTGTAGCCTGTCTAAAGTAGTCCTCAGGCGTCTCCCCATTAGCAGTTCGGCCGGGGATTTGTTCGTAACTGTGCACGGTGTGGTATGCTGGCTTAGGAGGAAACGAGACAGTTTAGAGTGCCAGTCCTCTTGGCCGAACCTGGCCAGTGCCTCCTTAGCCGATCTGACTGCCCTCTCAGCCAACCTGTTGCTAGAAGGGTGAAAGGGGGCCGTGAGGACGTGTCTGATGCCCAGATTGGTGACATACCTGCTAAATTCACTTGAAGTGAACTGGGGCCCATTGTCGGAGACCAGAGTGTCAGGAAGTCCATGAGTCGCGAAAAAACGAGTCAGTGCTTTGGCAACTGCTTGCGTGGTGGTTGTTGGGAGTAATGCCACATCTATCCACTTAGAGTACGAATCCACGACCACCAAGAAAGTCTTGCCATGCATTGGCCCGGCCAGGTCGATGTGGAGCCTTGACCACGGGGCATTGGCACTTTCCCACCTGGTGGCTGTGGCGGCAGGCGGGGCTGCCCTGGATTCCTGACAGGGTCGACACGAGCGTACCCACTTGGCGATCTGGTCATCCATCCCTGGCCACCAGACGTAACTGCGAGCTAACGCCTTCATCCGTACGATGCCCGGATGGCCCTCGTGCAGCACCTTCAGGATGGGTGTGCGAAGGGTGGTTGGGATGGCGACTCTGGTACCCCACAACAGGCATCCCTGCAGTTTGGAAAGCTCCTGCTGGCGAGTTTTAAATGGGGTGAAATCAGCTGAATAGTTAGTTTCCGGCCACCCCCTCCCTACCCAGTCCAGAACCTGGGCGATTGTTTTGTCCGCTTTTGAATGAGCTGCGATGTCATCGGCAGTCACTGGCAGTTTGAGCTCGTTGATCTCGAAAATAGCGTGCACGGGAGCTGGGTCCTCGACTGGGGCTGGTAAGGGCAGCGGCTGAGGGCATCTGCATGGCTCAGATTCTTCCCGGGACGATAGACCAGTTTATACGAGTAAGCCGCCAGGAACAAGGTCCATCTAGTCATTCTGGGGGACAATACCTGTGGGGTTTGCTTGTCCCCGGATAACAGACCTAGAAGTGGCTTGTGGTCTGTGACGAGTTCGAAATGGTGCCCGAATAGAAATTTGTGGAATTTTTTGACTGCTGCTACTGCAGCCAGGGCCTCCTTATCAATTTGGCCGTAATTATGCTCAGTCGCCGAGAGAGTTCGTGAAAAGAAGGCAATTGGTGCTTCGGAGCCATTGGGAAGTCTGTGGCTTAAGACAGCTCCTATCCCAAAAGGGGATGCGTCTGCAGCTAGGACCAAGGGGAGGCGTTGGTCAAATTGAATTAAGACGGCCTCAGAGGTGAGTAGAGATTTGACTGCTTTAAATGCATGGTTTTCCTTGTGTCCCCAATGCCATGGTGAGTTTTTGTCTAAGAGCCTGTGCAGCGGTTCAGCGACTGAGGCTTTGTGTGGGAGAAACGAAGCATAGAAGTTCAATAACCCCAGGAAAGCTTGTAACTCGGTTTTGTTGGTAGGCGTGGGTGCCTCATGGATTGCCTTGACTTTAGATTCCACCGGGTGGATGCCTGAGGCGTCTAGCCTGTATCCTAGAAAGTCCACCTGTCTAGTGGTGATGGCACACTTCTCCCGTTTTAGTTTGAGGCCATGCTGCCTGAACTTCTCTAATACTGCCCTGACTCTCTGGATGAGTTGGGGTCTGTCCCTGGCTGAGACCAAAATGTCATCGAAGTATGGCACTACACCAGGGAGGCCTTGGAGAATTCGCTCCATCATCGATTGAAAAATACCTGGGGCTACACTTACGCCAAACTGGAGACGTTTACACCTGAATGCCCCTCTGTGTGTTACTATGGTCTGTAAGTCAGCCGTTTTATTATCAACAGGGAACTGTTGGTACGCCTGTGACATGTCTAGTTTGGCGAAAATGGTGCCAGGTTCGAATGTGTGTAATAGGTGCTGAATAACTGGAACAGGATATGCGCTAACCTGTAGATAACGGATTATTGACGTCTTGTAATCAGCACAAATTCTCAAATTACCGTCTTTTTTAAGTGGGGTGACTATGGGGGTCTCCCACTTAGCGAAATCAGTGGGTTCAATCACCCCCTGTTTGAGGAGCTTGTCTAGTTCCGCGTCCAATTTTGGGCGGATGGCGAATGGTACTCTACGTGGTTTTAGGCGGATGGGAACTGCCTGGGGGTCTACTGAGAAGGAGATGGGCATGCCATTATAACAGCCTAACTCGCTACTAAAAACGTCAGCGTAGACTGAGAATAAGGAGTCAGTATCAGAAGTTGAGACAGCATGGATCCCCGTTACACTAAGGCCAAGAGAGGAGAACCAATCCAACCCCAAGAGACTAGGGAGGGCACCATTAACAACCACCAAAGGCAGATGGCCTTTAAAGGTTTTGAATTGGACTAGGAACTTGCCTTTCCCGAGGACGGGGATGTTCTTTCCTTGGTAGTCTCTCAGGGTGAGGTGGCACCTTTGTAGCTGCTTCCTTGTCAGTCTGGGCTGGATCTTCTTAAGCGTGTCCCAGGAGATAATTGAGAGCGCTGACCCCGTGTCCACCTCCATGCGGCAGGGTTTACCTTCTAAGGAGACAGAAAGTGTAATTTTATTGGGGGTATGAAACGTGTGGTTAGCGTGGTAGCAAGTATAGCAGTTCTCTACTTGCCTTTGGGAACCAGGAGAAGAAGGAGATTTTTGTGGAAGAACGCGCGCAGCTTGTCAAACCCTTGCGAGGTGACCTTTCTTGTGACAGTTGTGGCAGCTGCCGTTTCTGAACCTGCAAGATGCCCGGGCATGGGAACCTCCACAGGTTAGGCACAAAAGGGTTTATTTCGGGCCACTGTTGTTTCTCTGCCTGGTCCCTACCTGCGACTGTCTCGCCGGCTTGAGGCGATGAATGTCAGAGTATTCTGCAGGGTCATCTTCGCTCACCACTTCTTCAGAGTGTATGGAGGACGTGCTGGGCTTGGGTGTGGTGCCCTGGATCTCAGCTGCTGACTGGGCTGAGAGTTCAGCAGCTAAAGCTTCCTCAACGGCCTGGGGAGGTTTAAATCTTTCCTGGCCTGCAGACGTCTTTGGAGCCTTAGATCTCTTACCCCACAGACGAGTTGATCGAGCAGCATGTCGTCCAGATAGTTCTTAAACTTACAGTGAAGAGCTGCTGTCCTCAGGGCGGCCATGTATTGGTTGATGGATTCCCCCTCGGCTTGCTTCCTCATTCTGAATGCGAAACGTCTAGCAATCTGGGACGGTTTCGGTGAATAGTGGTTGGAAAGTGTTTCCAGCAGCTCAGGCCATGGAACATTCTTGATCTCTCGTGGTGCCAATAGTGCTGTGGCGGTATCGTAGACTGCAGCCCCGCAGTAGCTGAGGAAGTAGGATTTCTTCCTCTGCTCTGTAGCATCAGCCAATCCGATGGCATCAATAAAATGGTTGAAGCGATTCTTGTACGAATCCCATTTTTCTTCATCAGGTTTGAACGGTGGGAATGCCGAATTGACATTCATTCTGGATCACTCAGTCTCTTGGCAGACTGGTTTGTCTCACTGGGTGTTCGTGGCCCTGTTTTATTGCTAACCGTGAGCGTTGGCGGCTGTGGCTGCAGCGCCCTTAACTTGTTCAGTGATTCCAGCCTCAAGGAGGCAGTTTATATTTCTGCGCTCTCTGCGAGCGTCTGGCGGCTGTGGCTACAGCGCCGTAACTGACAGCAGTTTAAATTTCGTGCCCTCTGGAGAGCGTCGGCGGCTATGGCTGTAAGCCGTAACTGACAGTAACTTGAATTTTCGCGCTCCCTAGAGAGCGTTGGCGACTGTGGGCTACAGTGCCGAACTTCGCTTGAGTGGCTGAATTCAAACGACAGCGGTTTGAATTTGGCGCTCCTTTGCGAGCGCGGGCGGCTGCGGCTTCAGTGCCCGACTTTCACTAGCTGTAGCGTTCTAACTCGAGCGGCTACAACGCTCGTGACTTTTTCTCTGGGGCAGCAGCGATCTGAGCCTGAGCTCCTTGTGAGCGATACGGCTGCGGTTCAGCGCTGTTATTCCGTGATTCTCAGCTCTTTTGAGTGCTTCTGGCTAGCCTTCCGATCCCATCCTCGTCGCCAGTGTTGTAGATCGAGGAAATGAGAGGCTTAGACCAGAGCGTAATGGGAACAAGCTTTATTCAAAGAATAAAGGGTCGTCGCGTCTGCTTGCTAACAGGCAGACTTGCCAGCGAACGACGACTGGCTCAACCCGACAGCCGGCTTTTATAGCCGACTGTCAAACGGAGCCAGCCAATGGGAGCTGCTGGTGCTCCCGCTTAAAGAACGGACCTGGTTGGGAACCCCAACCAGTCCCAAAGACATAACAGTCACCTAGAGGTTTATCTGTGTTGTCAGGGTCACCAGAGTGGTGCCAATCACAAGGGCAATAGTGGACAACACTCTTAAATGGGAATCAAAATAACCAAAAACAGGAACTAAACTAAACTATAAGAAACAAAAGGATATGCCTTCCACAGAAGGAAAAAGTAGAGATAGAATTGAACAAAAGAAAAATCAATATCAATACCCATAACATGGAAGCCTGTAGGGTAAGCTAGGCATCGGACATATGGCAAGTTCTCATGGCTGTATTTAACTGCCCATCCACACGAAACTCCAGGTGTAATTTACCTGTTGAATTGTCTTGATGCATGTGGATGGCACATACACACATGTGAAAGTACATACTGTATTAGCAGTAAGACTCACTTTTGGGGAGGAAAACAATTGGTAGGTGTTTTCCTGGAACAGAAAGCAGAGAAGTCACTAAAGAAGGAAAAAACTTGATAACCCTCCTGTCCAAACTGGGGCTGCTGCTAAAAATTCTGAATCCAGATCAAAAGTGAGTCAGACTTTGGAAACTCTCTAAATACTTAGGTAACAGCTGGAAACATGATCATCAAAGGACATAATTTCTATGTCACTTCACTCGGTAGCAAAGGTTGAGTAAACACATACAATAACAGACAAGGTTAATTTGGCCCATTATTTATTCTTAATGAACTATTTCAACAGCAGCAAGTTAATAGCATTCCATATATGAAACAAATACAGACAAGGCATAGAAATTCTAATTATTGTTTCAGTAATTGTGGTTATTTATTCTGTTCAAAGTGGATTGACCTTTAGATGTAAAAAAAAAGAAAGAAGAAAAGACAGAAAAATTGGATTGCCTCAAGTCTTTTTGCATATATCAATTTGAGTTTTGCACACTGCATGCAATGAAGTTTGTTGCTAGTGTTTAACAGAAGACTAACACCATAATGGGTTTCATAAATATGCAAAGTCTCTCTCTTTCATTGCTGGCTCAGATTCTTGTTAAATAAAGAAATGGAAAATAATCTACCCAGCACACAAACAAGAGCAGTCTGTACCATAATTGGGGAATCCAGAATTATCTACTGTTCTCTTTATGATAATTTGATAGACCAGTGAGAAAGAATTAGCTGGCTAGTTATGCTGAAGATACTGTACCCAAATCCATAGGATGAAGGTTCCTTCACATCCTTTAGCACATGTGCATTCAAAGAGGCATATTTGGTCTCTTCTCCTAGGATAGTTGGTTAGTTTATTTTATATACTAGATCTGTAAAGGCCATCAATTGTAAAAGTTCCCTGGGTAACTTATAAAACATCAAACCTATAATTAAAACAAAAACACAAAATATAACTGCCTGGACAAGACAACCACAACAACCACAATTCACAAATCAAGGACTTCATGAGGGCCTGAAACCCAGCTTTGGAAGCAGGGCCAGATCTTAAGAAATTTCCAGAACTCTTGCAGAGAGGACACTTTACAAATCTTGAGGGGATGCTTTTCCAGAGCACAGGGCTGCAACAGAGAACACATGCTTCCTCAATCCCACAAAATGACAACATTTAATTAAAAGGAACCTGGAGCACATACCATACCTCAATGTATCAGGCAGACGGAAACAGCCAGCAAAGCACACGTTCACTGAACCGGTTGTTAAACCAGTTGCAAATCACTACCACTGAAAACAGTTGATTGCTTAACAGTAAAATGAGTCCATGAAGGTGAATATTACAATAATCCTTCTTATAATCCTTTTGGGAATAAAAGTAGTCCTCATTTAAGTGACCATGGTTGGGACCTGGAACTTCATAAACAAAGCGGTTGCTAACTAAAACCACAATTGTGCTTATGATTTTACCTTTCCTTTATTTTAGAGATTTGCAAAGATTGTAAATTTAAGGAATGGTGGGAAAATTAACTTATCAGTTTCATAACGATGAATGGTTGCAGTATGCAGTGGTCATTAAACAAGTAGTATTTTATGAAAATCTCTCAAATAAAATTTACATGATTCTATAAGCTTTTTAAAATCATTTTTCCACATTTTTATTTATTCATTTAATATAGTGGTGTAAAACAGAAAGAAAAATAGAAATAGGAAATTAGGGGAAGGAAGGAGGGGAAAAGAAAGTGTGAGGTACAAGGGAAAAAAAGGAAAAATAAAGACATTGACATCTGACTCTTTTTAGTACACTACAAGATAAAAACTCTCCAGCCTCAACGTTTTGCTTTTACACATTAGTATATAACTAGACATTTCTATAACAACAAATCTACATAATTGACAAAACCAAAGTCTATTATGAAAATATCTCAAATAAAATGTACATGACGCTATAAGCTTGATGATATTTGTGCTGCCGTTTATTAAATGTTACACTTTTTTTTTCCAGAAAAATCCTTCTCCAAAGAAAAGAAAAAGCTAAGGCTTAGAATCAGGAAAAAGTCTGTGGAATTATAGCTTCCGTTGTCCTCCAAGCAGGCTAAGACACCATCCCTCCTAACTATACAGGCTCAGATATCTCTTAAAGCAAAAAAAAAAAAAAACTATATTTGCAATGGGATCCTGGTAATGTTAATATGGAAGATGTCTCAAGGCTCACTAAATATTGGCATTGCTTTTCTGCTCACCCATTGTCCCTCTTTCAATCCCCCCTTCAAGCTACATAACCTTATTCTTGAATCTTTTCAAACTTTTCTGCTGCTATTTGTTAGAGGCTCTGGTTCTTTTCTTGTGTGGTTCTTTGACTTAGTGAATTTGTTTTGTCTTTATTTGTTTCTTCATCCCTGACTCTGACAACAGGGTTTATCCGGCATTATCTGTCCAGTTTCTTCTTAAAACCTTCAGTGACGAAGCACCTACAACTTCTGAAGGCAAGCTGTTTCACTGGTTAATTGTTCTCACTGTTAGGAAATTTCTCCCTAATTCCAGGTTTCTTGGGATTCTCTATAAGTATTCTATTGCTGGCTTCATGCCATAAATTAGTACTTCTAGTATGCATCATATGAACCAGATCTTTCTTCTTTCTGTCCTTCTCTGAGCTGACTCCTGGGATGTCTCATTCGGGGCCAAGGCAGCCCGAATTAATCCCTAGGAAACAAAGAAAAGTGCTTACAATCCAATAAAAAGTGCACCGGAAAACACACCATTTTTCATTCCAACTTCTGTAAGTAAGAAGAGAATGCCGCTGAAACTATGCAGCATCATTCTTGCTGCTATGGAAGCAATTCATCCAAGCTTCCTCATATTTCAATAAAGAAATAGGTTTTCCACTTCAGTGCCAAAGTATGTCATGTAAAACAGCATACCAATGCCTCTCCCTCTCTCTTCCAAAAAATGATTACTGTGCATTCCCTATTGGCAATTTCTAAAAAAAAGAAAAACATTAAAAGAATTGAATGGCTGTTTTGTATGAATTGTCTGAGAGCGCATTAATCAAATATATGAACAATTGCTCCAAACAAAAAAAAATAGCCTCCAGTGCACTGAGGAAAATGTCTCTGGGAGAAAGCACTCTCTCTCTCTCTCTAGGTGTCATCAGGTCCTGGCATCTCCAGCTGGATGAGTGAAGGCCCATTTGGAACTGATAATCCGGGTAGAACATGCTTAGGAAGGGATGGCCTTCCATAAATGGCTGATCAGAAATGGTTTAGCTCTGACCAGCCTTGCTTTAAGTGAGCATGTGCCAGGAAGCAAATAACATCAAAGTAATATATGCCGGATATGGATGTGCTACAGAGGGGGCATTCAGCAGGTTCTGACCAGTTCTGGAGAACCGGTAGTGGAAATTTTGAATAGTTCAGAGAATACTACCTCTTACTGGCCCTGCCCCCATCTATTTTCTGCCTCCCGAATCCCAGCTGGTTGGCTGGGTCTTTTGTTGCCCTGCACAGGAGAACGGAGCTGGAAAGCAGGTTAGTGGGGTGGGGAGGGAATGGAGATTTTGCAGTATCCTTCCCTTGCCACCACCCAACAAGCCACGCCCACGGAACCTGTAGTAAAAATTTTTGAATCTCACCACTGATGTGCTGAATGACTTGCTTTATAGTCTTTCCTTTAGCTTGCTCCCTTTGAGGATCAGGGAAATCATTGCTCCATTCCTTTGTTGGTTTCCTTTTTGGAAAATAGAACAGATTGTAGAAAAGAAAAGAAAAAGAAGTGAAGAAGATCTGTTTCCCATTGTGGCTGTGGAAGACTAATTTTGCAGAAACAAACTTTTAATTCCAAACACTTCTCACATGTAGGGGAACACAATTTATTAATAGGAGTCTGTGTACAATCTAGGTCACAGGTGTCAAACTCAACTCCTCCATTTATTGTTGAGCTGATATGCACCCATTAACTATCAGCTTTTCTGTTTCCATGGAGAATATTTCTATTGTATTCTAGTTTTACTGACTTCTCTGCAAAATAGCTGAAAATTGGTCCTTTCTTCTTCTACAGGCAGGTTCTTAGTTTTCTAACGAATGATTTGGGGTGGCAAGGAGAGGAATCTGTCATTTAAAAACAAGTTTTACACAAGTCATATCTGATTTCCTAGGCATAGATTAATAGTAAAAAAGCTATAGATATTTATGATGCTGGATCAGGATTTATGCAAACACCAGTGAATAAAAGCATTTGTGTGCATTTTGAACAACCACAAAGGATGCCTATTCAAACCTTCCTGAATGAAATAAGAGACCCTGGGTGAAGAAATCACACTTCCTAGATGGAACTGACAGTGCTACTATCCAATGCATAAATCTTTCCATATCTCTTTAAATATCATGAAAACCAAAAGTCAATTATGTATAGCAGTGTGGTGGTTGTGGCTAATATATTCTCTTTCTTTTTTTCTTTCTCTCTCTCTCTCTCTCTCTCAAAAAAATGTAACAATAGCACTCAGTGAAAACCATTAACATATTGGTTAGAAATAGGAAACTTTAAAAGGTAGCTGTTACCCGAATTTCTTTCCTGACATTAATATGTTGTATTTTAATGGTTGTATTTGCCTTCAAGAGGGATTTTTTTCTAGATGGAATACGGACTATTTGTTGGTCCTTAATAGTCTTTCGTGGAAGTTCCTAATTATCTTTGTTTTAAATTTTTAGACTTTTAGAGATCATGATTCCCTATAATGGGGATGTTTAACAACTGAAAAGCATTTCATAGTTATTATCCCTATGAAGATATGGATATGGTTTTTGTCACATTGGAAAAAATATACACTAAGGGGCAATAATTTCATATGGATAGAGGAAAGTCTGAAAGAGGACAAGGTGTGGAAGATAGATAGATAGATAGATAGATAGATAGATAGATAGATAGATATTTGTTTTCTGAGGTTCTCGCGGGTATTTGTATGTGGATCTTTGGTTGTTCGGGTTTTCTCCCGCGTAAGATTCGAAGTATCTAGGCAACGTTTCGATGAAGTCTCATTCATCATCTTCAGGCTTCTGTCTCCGGCTCTGTGCTTCTCAGAGTGATGTGAGATTGCAGCTGCTTCTTCCTTTTAACTGCTAGTGGGGGTGGGACTTGATTGGGTGGGGGCTTGGCTGTGTTCTGATTGGGTGGGGGTGTGTTCTCATTGGTAGGGGGTTTGGCTGTGTTCTGATTGGTTGGGGGGTTAGCCGTGTTCTGATTGGTTGGAGGCGTGTTCTGTTCAGGTGGGGGCTTGGTTGTGCTCAGGTTACTCTTAGTTGCTGGGGGATTTGAGTTGGTGAGCTGTGATCTTGCTGTTTGGCTTCGAGTTCGTGGTCGTGCTGCATCTTCATAGTGGGTGTTGGTTTGCTTCATGTATGGCTCGGAGGGGTTTGAAGTGGGTAGTGATGCAGCTGCAGTGCAGCTTCTGGTCCATGGTCGTGTCTCATCTTCTGAGTGGGTGTGAGTCTGTTTTCTACATGGAAGTGTGGTGGTGGCATCTTGTGTGGCTCTCATGGGTGTGGGTCTGGTGTCCTTCTTCATGTTAGGTACTCGTCTGTTCATGAGGGCGGGTTTCCAAATGGCTGGAAGGCGGGAGGTGTCATCTCGTTTGTTCATGCTGTGTGGGCGTTTTTCTATCTCTATGGCTTCTCTGATTATTCTGCTGTTGAAGTGTTCGGTTTTGGCGATAGTTCTGGTATTTTTAAAATCAATTTCATGTCCTGTGGCTTTGAGGTGTTGGACCAGGGAAGAGGTCGTTTCTTCTTTTTT
>NW_020769309.1:520677-533630 GCF_900518735.1 Pseudonaja textilis
AGCACAACTACAATGACGTGGGAAAATACCCGAACAAAGCTGAATACCATGCATGTAAGTACCCACGAAAAGTTGATGCTATGACCTGTGGCTTTCATGTGTTGGACTAGTGAGGAAGTGTGTTCCAGCTTATATATATATATGTGTGTGTGTGTGTGTGTGTGTGTGTATACAAAGTTTATATATATAAAGTTTTTATATATAAAGTTTATGGGTTTCAGCTCTTTTGGCTTCCAGACCTCTTTGAGATGCCTCTTGATGCACTTCGCTTGATATTGTTTGTAAAAATAAGGACAACAGCAGTAGCAAAAATAATATTGACCTATTTGACCTAACCAATTTTATTGTATTCATGATGTACAATGACAATAAAGGCTTTGAACTTCTTGATGTATGAGATTAGAATTATTCTAAAATAACTATTATGAAAAACAGATTGTGGCGAGATATGGTATTCAAATATTGTGTTAATAGTAGCTTTTTGTTTTGGGTGAGTGGAATAAACTGCATTTCTATTGACATATTAGTGTGATGTGTTTTTGTTGCACTACGCAATGAATGTTGCTTATTCTTCAGGCAACAATATATGTACTTTATATAAAGAATTATCCCTGCCCTTTCTTCTTGAAATGGCATTGATTGGAAAGTTAATTGCTTGTTTAATGTTCAATATTATGCTTGCTTTGCTCTTGCATATACTAAAATTGGAATATTATGGATTTTATGCAACTGGTATCACCCCCACAGATGATTTTTCGTTTTGTATTGAAGGAGGCTTCTGTCCATAACTAAGAAAATTTATGGTACATAAGCATACGCTTATGCAAATTGCACAAAAGGAAACATCATTAAAAATAAAAACATCAAAGGGCACCCAACATTCATTTACAAAATTGCCAAACTGGAATTCCTAGCAAAAAAAATGTATACTGCCCGAGACTCTTCTCAAATAAATTGATATCCTGCACAACTTACTGCCTTTGAATCTAATGCCATAATACGCATCTGTATGGCAGCAGTGACAGACAGTATTATCAGGAGCCTTTTAGGAAGAGAAGAAATGCGTTTTTCAGCCATTCCCACTTTCCTTGTGTGGAGAGTTGGAATAAGAACTCAGATGAAATCAATTGCATGATTATATGCCTGTACAAGTCTGGTTTCGCTTATGTGTCTTTAAGCTGCATTTCTCTGATGATTCTCCTTAAGAATGGAATGCCAGCTTGTGCTTGTTAGTGACTAATTGATTGTGGAATTTATGCCTGGAGATGAAGCAGTAGATTCAAGGATGTGCACCATTGTGTTTATTTAATACCTCCTTACTTCCACAGTAAAAATATAGGGTCAGCTTGTTAGAATAATGCTTAGATGTCTCTCCTGTATCAAGGCTGCTATGTTGCATTTCAAAGAAAGTCCCTGTAATGTTTTAACACAATGAAGGATATCTATGTTTCCCTTTTGATTATTTCTGCTTTCTTATCAGTAATATTGCAAAACAATTTTCTTTGTTAGGATGTGCCGTTAAAATATATGTCTGCTCAAAGCACATTGGATCAAACAGTTCTGCAAAATCACGGGGTAACTTTGTGTCTCATGCTTTTGATTCACTTGGTACCACCACAACCTGCTAGTTTGGGAAAATAAAACAATCCTTTAGATCAGGGGTCTCAAACTCGCGGCCCAAAGGCCGAATGTGTCATGTGCTGACCATGCCCACCCCCATTTTAGTGGAGGGGAAAACGTCATGATACGTCATGTGATGATGTGACAGTGAGAGTTTGACACCCCTGCTTTAGATTCTTTCCATTGGTTGGCCTTTATTAGATCAATTTTCCATTATACCCAGAAGCCTTCTATAACCACTGCTCAGAAGACACAGAGGGCAATTTTTTGAAACAGTGTGGGGGATGCACATGGACAGGTCAAAGATGAGAATGTCTAAATGGGAATCCCTGTTCTATTGGCAGGATCTTCTGGTAGACTTGAAAGGATTTTGTCACTAGAACAGCTGGATGGTTTTTCTCAGCAACAGATTCTATTAAATCAATAAGAGACAAGCCTTGAGAAATATTCACAGCTCAGTAATAGAGAATTCCCAAGTCAATCATGGCTTCTCTGATGAAAAAAAACAACCCAAAATAATGAAAATACATAGACCATTAAGAAGTCCCATGACTGACCAGAAACCAAGCAAGAAGTTGATAACTTTCTACTTTCTTTGACTACAATTCCATTGGTGAATAGAATAGAATAGAATTAGTGGCCAAGTGTGATTGGACACACAAGGAATTTGTCTTGGTGCAAATGCTCTCAGTATACATAAAAGAAAAGATACATTCATCAAGAATCACAAGGTACAACACTTAATGATAGTCATAGGGTACAATAAGCAATCAAATCATACTAGGAAACAGTCCTTATAAATTGTAAAGATACAAGTGACAGTCATACAGTCACAAGTGGGAGGGGATGGGTGATAAGGAATGATGAGAAGATTAACAGCAATAGTAGTGCAGACTTTGTAAATAGTTCAACAGTGTTGAGGGAATTATTTGTTTAGCAGAGTGATGGTGTTGGGGAAAAAACTGTCCTTGTGTCTAGTTGTACTGGTTTGCAGTGCTTTATAGCGTCATTTTGAGGGAAGGAGTTGAAACAGTTTATGTCCGGGATGTGAGGGGTCTGTAAATACTGTAGTTTCACAGCCCTCTTTTTGACTTGTGCGGTATACAGATCCTCGATCGAAGGCAGGTTGGTAGTAATTGTTGCAGAACCAAACCAGACAGTTATAGAGGTGCAGATGATAGACTCAGTATTTCCTCTGTAGAACTGTATCAGCAGCTCCTTGGATAGTTTGAGCTTTCTGAGTTGGTGCAGAAAGAATATTCTTTGTTGTGTTTTTTTCCCCTAACGAATGAAAGGTACAGATTGGGGTAGTGTACCAGATAGGGCAATATGGGATTGGATGGACCACTGGACCATTTTACGTCTGTAGGTGGAGCAAAATTATATATTCTGAACTGAATCAGAATAGTATTATTTCTGAAAGAGTTTCTGTACTTTTACTAAGGATTATAGATTTCTGTGTTTCTCCCAAGAGCTCCCTTCCATTCCGTTTTTGCACAGTAAGAAAATAAAAAATGTACCCATTAATAGGAATTCAAACCTATATTTAAAATACACATTTCTCTGTCACACATATAAAGCTTATTTTAAAAAGATGTATTCAACTGCTGACAAGTACAGGGCAGTACTTAAAGAAGTGTGAAATGAAGTAGATAGCTGGGTTCTGATCTGCTTGTTAATCTGATGAATACTGATCAGGATGTATCATACAGAAAACTGCATCTCCATCTTCAAAAAACAACAATACAACAGCCTTAAAAACAATGGGGACCCTTTCCTGGCATACATATAGTGCACACATAAAGCTTAGAAAAGCTTTACCTGCTGACTTTTGACTGATTCTTGCTAAATAGAGGCAGCAAGAATTGTACTAGAAAAATAACACTTCTAACTGAAAGGAGACTGAAAGGAGAGGAGGGGATGATGGTCCTTGGCATCCTTTCCCCAGGAGATCAAAAGCATTTTGTGGCAATAAATAAGAGGTGATTTTCTTTTATAGCACTGGGCATGGGTTCATACCATAGGTTTTCCTGACAAAAAGCCAAAAGACTTGACAGATTTCAACAATTTTATTCATAATAAGTGTTTTCCTAATATGCATTTCAGCCCACTAACCAGCTGGTTCTTGGACTAGCTAAGCATGATGAATTGAATAGTAGGAATTCTACTAGATATTTTTCATTATTCATAGAATGAGATTTCATTTTCTCTCTTGAGCTTTTCAAGTAGGTCTTGAGAGACTGGCTGATCTTATATGATTGAATTTTAAAGAATATCTTGGCTGCTCCATCTCTTCTATTGCTTCCTGGACAGGGCGGCATAATACACGCACACACACGTGCGTGCGCACACACACACACACACACACACACCCTCACCCTTAATGAGTTCAGGAGCTGGTTAATTATTCAGGACTTTGCATGCCAATTTTCCTCCATTCTATACACTTTTGGAAATGCCTGTTGCAAACCTTAGCTGGAGACACTGAGAAAGACAAGGAGAATTGTACAATTTTTGTATAATTCTCATAATTGGACTACCAAGAACAGTTACTGCAACCTAGAAAGCTGTCTTTGATTGTTAAATTACCTATCTCCTATCAGGAGACTGGGGTAGACTTCTTAAAACTTTTCCTTCTTGCTCAGTTTCAGGGTAATTACAATCCTATATGGTCAATAATGCCATTCTGTTTAAAGGCCTCCCTTATATGAATAAACATATGTGAATTTCCTTTTCTTCTTTTAATCAAACTGAAGACAAATTCCTTGTGTGTCCAATCACACTTGGCCAATAAAAGAATTCTATTCTATTCTATGTGGAATCTTATTTATTTATTAAGTAAATGTATAGATTACTTATCTCATATACATGATTTTAGACAACTGACAATTAAAACAAAGTAAAAAAAAATCCTAGAATTATACAAAAATAAAAATAAAACATAGAAGTGACATAAAAATGCTAACCAAAAACATTTGTAACAATTCAATCTAGCCACGAAACAGGCTCATCCATGCTATCAGGTCCCCAAGTTTGATGGTGAAATCAAGCCAGCAAATTTAAATTCCTCAGGGGAACGGGGGGAATGATGGTCCAGAGGGTAGGCCCCATTACAGAAAAGGTTCTCCCCCTGGCACGCAACATTTTCTTGCAGATGGGACCTGGAGCATCCCTCTTTTGCCAGATCTAACAAGATGGGATTGGGAAGTATCAGTGTACAGAGATGCCTCATAAGTAACCCACCCTGAAGCCATGAAGGGTTTTAAAGGTAACTACCAGCATTGTGAATTTCATCTAGTTATAGCCTTAAAAAGCAAAGAGTTTTGCTATGATAATATAATACTATACACATAATACATTTTGAATATGATATTCTCTTAAAGCTGCTATTTTTTCCATGTTGTAGTCCTGTAGTTATTTTCCTGTGAATAATCTTACCTTGAGATTTACTCTTATTATTATTGTCAGTAATCATTTAGTTGGCCTGTGTCTAAATACCATTCTTTCCTGTAGTTAATCAGGAATCAGTTTGTTTCTTTTTTTGTTTATGTGACCTGCACAGCCATCTTTATTAAAATTAGTTTAATTATTTATTTTGCCTACCATCTTTCTTTCCAAGGAGTTTAGCGTGAAGAATCTCAAATGAGAATGATGACTAGTGCTAAATCATCTTTATGGTCAAACTGTGATTTCAATCCAAGTGTCCCCATTCCCAGTTTGGTATGCTGGCTATCAGGATAATCTGGTTTACTATGATTAACTTTGCTCAGTGGAAACTCTGTTAGGAAAACACAATTGCTATGTTTTTGCTATGTAACATTCTATGCCCAAGCATATTAACCTAGTCACATTGTGGATTAATATGATGACTTCATTCACCAAAGTTTCAGACAATGGCAACATTCCTATAGCAAGCTGTACCATAAATGATCCAATTCCATTTTTGTTTAACTTGGTATATATCTTTGTTGTGCATTCTCTGATTGGCATCGATGGCTTCCACTATTCACTATTTAACATGCATAGATTTTTATGGAGACATAGACATACATACACATACTTATCTCATTGGTCCCATTACCAATTAGGAAAAGAAAAGCAATAGGCCATTTCTAATGGCAATATATTCCCAATCTCCTGATTATGTTTTCACATATACACATACAAGTAGCAGAAGAAATGTAATGGTAATTTCACTCTTTCCTGTTTGAGGAAAAATATACTTTAAAAAAGATTAGGCAGAAACGATCAGTTACTAATTGGCAAGGTGATCATTATAAACTCAAAGAGAAAAAAAGAAACATTTTAATGCTTTGCAGAGACTATAAAAAGGCATTTGATTTACTTTGACATAGCTGAATTAGAAAATGCCTAAAATTTTTGGATTAGTAAAAACATTCAAAGATGCTTGAATGTGTTGATCACTACACAGAAAACACAGATCTTTCTTTTAATAGCAATTTTATTAAAAATTGCAATTACAACAATAAAAACTAATGCATACTAAAATGAAAAGAAAAATAGAAAATGCATAAAAGAGAAAAAGATAAGACTATAATAAAAAAGGAAAGAAATGCTTTCCACTTCATCTCAAGAAGTATAAACAATTTTGGTAACTTTATCATCTTTTTCTTAAAATACAACAAATGATTTCTTCTTCCCATATCCCATCTCTTGTCTGTAAATGAATTCATGAAATCTTGTTATTTCGGTTCTGATGTCAACAAAAGTCCATTTAGAGTTACTTAAGATAATAACATAACCTTGATCAAATAAACCAAGTTTGTGTAGCCCTTCCTATATATTTTAACAATCTTGATATTTAGTCCTTTCAGATAATATTCTGGAATTTGATTTCCTTTGTTATTACCTCTTACAAAATTTGTCAAAGCTTTAACAAATCTCTTCTGTAGGAAAACATCCAACTTGGTTTGTTATTGTATATCCCTTTTAATTATGAAGGTATCAACCAATATCTTTTATAAGTCCAGTGGAGTATTTTTCCCATATCATTCTTGTAGCCCAGGGATATCAAACTCGATTTCATTGAGGGCCACATCAGGGTTATGTTTGACTTTTGGGGCTGGGCTGGGCCTGGCCAGCTTGATGTCATTCATGTCAAGGGCACCTGTGGTGGCCCAAGTGCTCTGCCAGTAAAAACGGAGCTTGGGAGGGCTGCAGGAGGGCCTTCAGAACTCAGTTTTCACTGGCAGAGGGTTGGAGGCCATTGTAGCTGAAAACAGAGTTTGAAAGGACCATGTGCGCTCCTCTTGAGCTTTGTCTTTGCTGGCACCATGGGCTGGTCCACCACTGTTTCCAGGGTGGTCCCATGGGCTGGATCACAGCACCTCACTGGCTGGATCCAGCCCCCAGGCCTTGAGTTTGACACCCCTGCTATAGCCTGTTATATTTAAATCCACTTTCAGATCACTCTCAATAATGTCAGGTAAAACTTGTTCCTCTTTCATTGCTTCTTTTAGATACAGCCTATCTATGGAGGATCCATTATTCAAAAATATGTTTCAATGTCAGATGTTAAAATATTTTGCTTCATTCTGTGCTAGTAACACAAATTTAAGAGTTTCTCTCTTTTAAATGAAATTGTTAGCTCCTTCAGGTTCCCTCTGGTATTCAATCTTCAGAGTCTCTTCCTATCATGTTTTTTTTAAAGAGAATTCATGAAAAAAAATTATTTTCCATGGAAATAATTAATTCCAAAATCTTATTTCAAATCCATCTGGAATGAATGAATGAATCCATTCATTCATCTGTAGCTTTACAAAGCTGAAGTTCTAATAATTCCTTTGCTCTTTACTATAAAATATTATTTTTAAGCTCTTAAATTTGTATTTAAAACTTCTTCTGCCAAGGCTTGATGGAAAGTCACCTGTGCTGTATAACTTGTTAGTCCAAAGCAGAGGTGGTATTCAGCAGGTTCTGACCAGTTCTGGAGAACCGGTAGCGGAAATTTTGAGTAGTTCAGAGAACCGGCAAATACCACCTCTGACTGGCCCCCATCCCATCTATTCTCTGCTTCCTGAGTCCCACCCGATCATCTGGGTCTTCTTTGGTTGCCCTGCATAGGAGAACAGAGCTGGAAAGCAGGGGAGGGAATGTGGATTTTACAGTACCTTCCTCTGCCATGCCCACCAAGCCATGCTCACCAAGCCATGCCCACAGAACCGGTAGTAAAAAAATTTGAATCCCACCACTGGTCCAAAGGTCCATTAGTTGAAAATGGTTAACAATTTCTGAAAATGATTAGGAAAGGAAGTATATGAATTCAATGTCCTTTTGAAGGTGCTGGTCATGATTTGAACAAGACAGTTATTCCCTTGTCTATCAGAGCTGTAAGTCCACCAGATACTGTTGCCTTGCCATCTTCTCATGAGGAGCAATTATATGGAGCACTTGTGAGGACTCTCAAGTACTTTTATTGTCCAGAGAAGAATTACAAATAGTTAGCTTACTTGCTGGCTCTTCATTATTGTTGGTTCCATTTTTAATGGAGCTGTTTTGAGTTAATTTCTTCCCCATAATTCTGGAAAATGCAAATCTAATAACTAATAGTGAAGAGACTGGCAAAGGCAAAATTATAAGAGGGAACACTAAGGTGATTCATTACCACATTTACTACGTGTTTCAGCAATGATTTCACTTAAATAAAACCAACTGTGACCAACATCTCACAAAGTAATGGACAAAAATGAACCACTTACAATAAAGTAATAATCTAAAATTATTTGTCAAACCAGAAGTAGAATATAAATCTCTCTTGGACACTATTCATGTATTCAGTGAGGAAATTTGAAGATAATTTAATCTAGACAAGCAGGCAAACTTTGGTGATTAAAGGTGGTGAAATTGTTGCAGAAATGCCGTAAGAGCTTTGGCACTAGAAGAAAGACAGGAGTGCTTAGAATGAATGAAAGCTGCTGACAAGGTAGAGCAAGGTAAAAAGAAAACCAGCTCTATAAAATGAATCTGAAAACAAAATTAAAACAAAAATAAATGCAGGAAATATAATTAAAACCGTAAACACTTGGGCTGCTCCAATTATTTTATATACTACAGGTAAAATTGATTGGACCCACGCTGACTTAGATCTACCTGGTAGGAAGGTAGAAAAATTAATGACCACGAATAATGCTTTCTATTCAAGAAGCAATATTAACAGGCTTTATTTTACCAGCAATAAAGGTGTGGGGGGGGGGAATCACATCAAGTAAAGCAGTAGGAGAAACAGTTTAAATGCTTGTATTTGAGATAATAAAGATTCACTACTTGTGAAGTTTGTAAAGAAAAACTACAGAACAACACAGAACCAAGAGAAAGTCAGTTATTTCTTGGAAATTTCAATTGTTTCATGGTCATGATATATATGATCCTGAGGGAAAAAAAAACCCAGTAATTTGACTTGACTATAGCTGAAAACTGGAATTCTGGGCGGGGGCGGTGGGAAACAGCTGAAGAAGCAATCATGGAGCACAAGAACAATCACGGTAGCAAACAAATATGGCTTTGAAGCTAACCAGGTGGGTTGATATCTTAGCAGAAGACAAAGCAATGGACACTTACCAAACCCAGCAAATAAGAGTCGCAAAGGAACCTTAGCAGAAATATAATAGCAATTCATAAATATTGAAAAGATTATCATAGGCAAGAGAGCACTGATTTGTCCTCTATTGAAACTGCCAGCAACACGATCAAGCTGCAAGCAAGAATGGATTAAAAATAAAAAATAGAGGCAGTTTGGGCTGAAGGTTAGGAAAATACTTGACATGAGACTGTTAAGCAGTAGGATAGACCGAGCAACAGTAAATCTTGCCTTGCTAGAACTTTTCAAAGAGGGGCTGGAGGCCACCTGCAGATAATGGTTAACTTTAGAGGATTCTCTCACTACTTCTCCATGCAGAGAGCTGGATATGGTGATCCTAATAAGATCCTTCCTAGTCATTTCATTCTATCAAAAGTATGTGGGTCACATATTTATGGGTCACAGTATGTTCAATTATGTCTAACAATAGGCTATGAACAAAGTCTGTCCCTTCAATGTAACACTTCTTCAGTTTGGTCTAGTGATTAAGGCACCAGACCAGACAGTGAGAGATGTCACTTTAAGTCCTACTTTAGCCATAAAAACTTGACTTTGGTCCAGTCACTATCTCTTAGTCCATATCACTTCAGAAGTTGGTCCACACATATGAAAATGGCTGAGGTTTTAGACCCAAAGAGAGGGATTTTACTTGCATTGGCTTTGAATGGTTTTCTTTTCAGTCTATAATGTAAGGTCCCCAATATTTGAAGACTTTGATTAATGTCCAGACAAATACAAATGTGCATGAAAACTTGCTGCTCAGCATGGCAAGGTCAGGCACTAAGAGTGGGGAAAGAGGATGTAAGCCATAGCAGTTTAGGAGGTAGTATAGTATTTACAATATAGCATAGGAAATGGTTGGTGGAATGGACATGTATCATCCCATTGATCTTACACACATTTTACTACTTCAGATTTGTTCTTCCACAAAAAAAAAAAAAAAGCTTTTATTCATTCTGGGTATCAGGATTCAGTGGAGGTACCCTCTACAGGAGTTGTGCATTATAGGTTTTCTCAGCTCGTCTCCTCCAGAGTTTTCATAGCACCTCCTTTGCCATTCAGAAGTGTTATTTTCCTTGAATAGTATCACTACGGAGGCAGAGAGAATTATTGAAATTTGCTGCCCTATCAGTTTCCTTCAATATCTACTTGGAGGAAACTTGGACTTGCTGAGGGCAAGTCTGATAATAGCCATTGATTTGCAACTAAATTACATCATCCTACAAGTTGGAATCATAATCCAAAATTTTGGTTATGCAACCACAAGAATTAGTTTTCCTTTTAGTTCTGTTTATATGCATGGAAGGCCACTCAGCATAATTAACTGGAAATACATCCTGTTGATCAAAACAATACATACCCTCAAATAAATATGTACAAGATGGAACTAAAAGTGGCCATAACATAGCTTAATTGAGGGCTGGTTGTGGTGGAAGAAAATCAATTATTTTGTCTTTCATAAGCTTTGGAAAGTTTTCATTTGAGGAAATGAATGTTTGTTACAAATAGTTGTCCATGTCAAATTCACTTTCTCACTTTTTAGATCTATCAAGTTCTATCACATATAAGGATTTTTAAAAGAAAAACACTACTTTGCACTAAATATTTTGTTGTCTATTTCTCTAAATATATGCCTTTGTGTTTGAAATTTTATCTAATACAGATTTTAGCAAACAGATAGCCCCATTGATTGAGAGACAGTATGTAGTCCAAGAGAAATAAAATTATATTTTCATTAAAGACATTGGTTTTTAAATTCATATCATTTGCAATAAACCATGAAAACAGAAACTGATGAGTTTTTAATGGTGATCTATTCCATCATCTCAAGGATTCAGTTGAGGCAGTTTGTAGCAGAGTGAATATTAATTGCCACACCATTACCAACTACAACATTAGCACCTCAGTTTTTCTTGCAAGATTATCTTGCCTTTTCTTTTCTTTTAAAATGGTTTATATTTTAAATCACTTTGAAAAAAGTAATTATCTGGTGTCAGGGTCTAAAAAGCTAAACAAGAATGAATGCTACTCAAAGGATTATAAAGCCTTATAAAGGAGAACAGGAAGTTGATCTGTTCCTTTCCATCAGTCCATCCATCCATCCACCCATCTCCTCTTCTCTCTGCTCCTTTCACATCACAGCAGTGCTTTACAAAATATCAAAGAGAATTAATAGGGAATTGTACGTGGCAAATGCAGATGGTTTAAAATGAATTAAGTTATAATCAGCTACAGACTTTCCCAACGCATCCAAAAGTGTCTTGTCAACTGAGGAAATTTAACATGGTAGAAAGTGTTTTGCCTTCCTTATAAGCTGTCCATAATGTTTAAGGTCCAATTTTAAACATTTTGAGTAATGAATGTAATGGAAGCTTGATAAACTCACATGTGGTTTCAGATTTAAGTTTCAGATGCAATATATGTGATAAAATATTTGTAAGTTGTATTTAGTAGACCTCTTTAGAAGGTTTCCCAATTTGCTCAAATAGAGCCATTTAGCATGGCTTTATGAGATGTGCAAAGGCATAAATATATCTCAGACATATATAGTCATGCATAGTAGAAAATTACCTAAGAAAAGAGCAGTAGATTACCCCAATTTGGGAATGAATGATTAATGACATACTTATCAGGAATAAATATGATGTCTTGTTCTCTTTTTCATTTAATTCTTCTGTGGAGACTCTTCAAGCTTCTGATTGCATTTCTGATAAATCAAAGATGTATACTGTATATATTTATATTATTTGGCTTCATAGTTTTGGCATCCAATTCTCAAAAATAGAAGCTTCTGTTTAGTCTCTTTTTATTTAATTATGCAATCAGTGTATTGTAATATACTGTAGTTTTTCTTGGTGCTGACATTGCTATAGGAATTTCAGAATGCCTGTGTTTTTAATCTATTTCAAAATAAAATTCTAAGTTGGAAAAAAAGAAAATAGTGTACTTTTAAATAAAGCTGCTGATGGAATCCAAAGTTAAAATATAAGTTTGGGAAAGGGTAGATGAGACTATATTCCATCAAGTTAGAACTAGTGACCGTATAGATCAAGGGTCTTCAAACTTGGCAAGTTTAAGACTTATGGACTTCAACTCCCAGAATTCCTGAGCTAACATGACTGGAGGAGGAATTCTGGGAGTTGAAGTCCACAAGTCTTAAAGCTGTCATGTTTGAAAACCCCTGATATAGATAGATTTTTCTCCATGACAATCTGCTTCTAATCTGGTCCTTCAGGTTTGCCAATGAGGCATTTGTCATTGCGTTAACTGAGTCTTCCTCCTTGCTGCTTGTCCTTTTCTTCTCTTTCCTTCTACCTTTCCCCAGAGAGGTAGGTTTTTGGGTAATGTGTAGGATAATTTAAACTTCAACATGCGTTCCATAAGTGAGAACTCCAAATTGATTTGTTTGGTGAACTATTTGTTTGTTTTCTTGGCTTTCCCATAATATTCTCAAAAGTCTTCTTTAACACCAAAAGTTCAAAAGCATCAATGCTTTTCATATTCTTCTTCTTCAAAATCCAACTTTCACTTCTGTAAGTGTCAAAGCTAATACCATGGTTTGTACAATTTTGGCCTTTGTAGGTATTGACAAATGCACAGCATTTGAATATCTTTTCTTTTATGTATACTGAGAGCATTTGCACCAAGACAAATTCCTTGTGTGTCCAATCACACTTGGCCAATAAAGAATTCTATTCTATTCTATTCTATTCTATTCTATTCTATTCTATTCTAT
>NW_020769309.1:533640-557068 GCF_900518735.1 Pseudonaja textilis
ATTCTATTCTATTCTATTCTATTCTATTCTATTCTATTCTATTCTATTCTATTCTATTCCAATGTCTTCATGCTTCCATCTGCAGCTTCTTGGCTGCTTGTTCCTTTATTCTTGATGGTTGATCCTAAAAGGCAGAAACTACCCACCACTTCAATTCTTCATTGTCAGTTTTAAGGTTGATTGTTGTACCTATTTCCAGTAGTTGATTTTCTTTATATTTAATTTTTGTTCCATTTTTCACTGTGCTCTTTGACAGCATGTGAGCAAGCATCGACTGTATATCTACAACTATACCATCTATATCTGTCTGTCTTTATGGGAATGGTTTATGAGTTGACATTATATATATGTTATGTATATATCTCCATGAAAACATAGGTTATTCAGGTTTACACCACACATTCTGAAACCACATTTCTACATTGCGGCTCTAGAACATTCTAGTGTCCCTGATTTTTCAATCAAGATCTATTTTCTGTCATAAAGTTCTCCAGGTTAAAAAATATGTTTTTACTTGGCCTTATAAATAGTAGAATGTTTTATATATTGCTTAGCAGAACAGGAATGATTTTGTGGGCTAATAAAGAAATACAGGGAATGGGAATACATTGTACTAAAAATCCTTTAACAATATAATCTTCTTAGCAAAAGAAGCTCATTCATTAAAATTTGAACACAGCTCAAAAATCCCATTTATGTACTATATTGCTCAATATATATATGGTTTTTCTTTCTACTATGGGACTATTCCAAGTATTATGAACCTGAAACACAGAGTCTGCTGATGCTTTATATTCTAGTAAATATTTGAATGTTCTTAAAAAATATATTTCTTTAGCTGCTGTCATTTTAGGACTCCAGATGCTGGAATGATTTTCCATATAGTTAGTGACACCAATAGCAATAACACATCAGTAGCATTTTCAGATTGGGACAGGCATAAGAAAACCCAATTACTTAGTTATAGCTGTTCCATTTTCAATGGAGGCACATATGATTATAAAATCTAAAAAAAAATCTTCATAATTAGTTATCTCTGGAATGGATCATATAAAAGTATATTTAAAAGGGATTTCATGTATCTATCCATTGCAGGTTTTGAGCCCCCAATTTATGCAGTGTCATCTAACCAAATTTGCCTCTTGGCATTTTCAACTGAATCCTATGGCATCCTGAATTTTAAAAGCCCATAGTTTTCTTCTAATCTGAGATTTAGCAATAATGCCACCTTCCTTTTTCTAATATTGGCATTTTGAATAGTTTTCAAGCATCTTACTTCGAGCAGCCCAGAATGAAGGAAGATCAAAGCCCTTTGTGAACTTCAATGCAACAGGAATTAGGTTGTTGTTAACAATCCTCCAGTGAGATTTCCAAGCACTGAGGAAAGGTGTAATGGCATTTTTAGCCACTCCAATGTTTGGAGAAAAAAAAGATAAGAGATAACCATTCTAAAGAATATTACTACTGAATGCTTTTTCAAACAGTGTATAAAGCTGTCCGTCAATTCAGTGACAAGATTCAACATATAGCGATGTTGTGTTAACACAAAAATCATTGTTGTGTTAACACAAAATCATCACAATGATGTAATCCCCAATTATAACTTCAAAAAAGGCAACTATGATCTTATAGACAATGATCTCTCATCCCTTGATTGTCAATCTCTATTCACTGGATATAATACTGTTGAAAACCATTACAACATATTTTTACTTGAAGTCAAAAGAGTCATCAAATTATATGTACCAATAACAACTCCCAAAACAAAAATAAACTGATTACCAAAACAATAAGGAAACTTCAATCCAAAAAGAGATCACTCTGGCAGAAAAACAAATCTGGTCACATTGCCAACTTCAAAAGCCGATACAAAAATGTATGCCACCAGATAAAAACTAAATGCACCAATTATCACATTAAACAAGAGGAAAACCTTCTATGCACCAATTCCACCCGTGCTTTTTACAATTTTGTAAACAACAAACTAAAAGACTCAAGGTCCATCCCACCCCTGATAGGACCTAATAGTAAAGACTGCAACGATGACCCCATTAAAGCCAACCTCTTTAACACATTCTTTCGTTCAGTATTTGTAAACAGCAATGGATCATGCCCAGCATTTCCTAGCCGAACCACAGAAAACTACAATGATCTAATACATATCAATTTTATAGAAGACAATGTTGAAAAAGCACTACGCAATCTAAAACCATCTGTATCTATTGGACTGGACGGAATAAGTGCCTACTTCTTAAAAAAGCTATCCACTGCCATAGCAGAACCTCTAAGCATAATCTTTGAAAAATCTTTCAGGACCAGCTCCTTGCCTAACCTATGGTCACAAGCCACGGTCATCCCCATCTTCAAAAAGGGAGACCCCAGCCTAGTTGAAAATTACAGACCAATCTCCTTATGCTGTGTCACCTGTAAAGTCATGGAATCAATTATTAACCAAACCATTACCCTCCGCTTAGAGACAAACAACCTACTCTCTAATAAACAATTTGGTTTCAGAAAAAAACTATCCTGTAATCTGTAACTCTTACACTGCAAAAACATATGGGCTACACAACTTGATCAGGGCAAAACAATAGACGCAATCTACATAGACTTCTGTAAAGCCTTTGATTCAGTGGTACATGACAAACTACTCCTAAAACTAAAATCTTACGGTATCTCTGGACAACTGCATAATTGGATAGAAGCATTCCTGTCAAACAGACAACAAACGGTCAAAATTGGGAGCATCCTATCAAATTCTGTACCTGTCAATAGTGGTGTCCCCCAAGGCAGTGTTCTAGGACCAAGCCTCTTCATACTCTACATAAATGACCTCTGTGATCATATTAAGAGCAACTGTGTTCTCTTTGCTGATGATGTAAAGCTGTTCAATACCACAGACAATACTGCTACCCTTCAAAAAGATCTTGACTATGTATCAGAATGGTCAAACAAATCGCAACTTCAAATCTCAACAAATAAATGCTCTGTCTTACATATTGGCAAAAAAATATCAGAAAATAAAATACAGGCTGAATAGTCAAGACATTGTTGATGATCCAAGCTCTGTAAAGGACCTTGGAATACTCATCTCTAATGATCTAAGTGCTAGAGCCCACTGTAACTACATAGCCAAAAAGGCATTAAGAGTTGTTAACCTAATCTTACGTAGCTTTTTCTCTGGTAATATTACACTAATAACTACAGCATACAAAACATTTGCTAGACCAATACTCAAATACAGCTCATCAGTCTGGAACCCACATTACGTATCTGATATTAACACAGTTGAGAAAGTCCAGAAATATTTCACAAGAAGAGTTATCCACTCCTCTACTCATTGCAGAATACCTTATGCCACCAGACTTGAAATTCTAGACCTAGAAAACCTTGAATTATGCCATCTTCAGTCTGATCTAAGTATGGTATATAAAATCATACATTGCAATGACTTACCTGTCAATGAATACTTCAGCTTCAACCATAGCAACACAAGAGCACACAATAGATACAAACTCAAGGTTAACTGCACCAAACTTGATTGCGGGAAATACGACTTCACCAACAGAGTGGTCAATGTCTGGAATACTCTACCTGACTCTGTGGTTTCTTCCCCAAACCCCAAAAACTTTAACCTTAGACTGTCTACTATTGACCTCACCCCTTTCCTAAGAGGTCTGTAGGGGGCATGCATAAGTGCACCAATGTGCCTACCGTCCCTGTCCTATTTCTTTTATTTTTCTTATATGTACCCATTTCATGTATTCATAACTATGTATATACTTATACCTATTATCTTGTAAGCGATTGACAAATCAAAATAAATAAAATAAATAATAAATAAATATTGCCACAATAGTGTCTTTACAGGCAACAACTGACAGGTAAAATAAAATGTATTACACAATGGCATTTTAGGGCATAAAACAAGATAGGCAAATTCTTTTGGTGGGAGAAAAACAGTTCTTGTGCTGGGAGAATATTGCATTATTGGCAATCTTGGAAATTAGTTCAAGTTATTTCTTAATTTTAGGAAGAGGTTTAGGGACTTCCAAGGGTTGAGACTGCTCGGTTCATCCTGACAATGTTCCTTGTCTAGAGATCAGGGAGATTTGTTACCAGCTGCAGGGATTTAGAAGGAGTCCATCTCAAAAAGAAATAAAGTCATCTCTATTTTTTTTAATGATGATTTTTATACAACAGGATATCAAAATCAATTTCCAAAAGATGCCATTCAGAAAACAAAACTCAGCTAAATCCATCAGGGTGAAATCACTCAGTACAGAATTGGAATGAATTATGATTAATTAATTACAATTAGAATTCATTAGAATTTGTTCTGGGAAACCGGACTAAAATCAGGCTCTACTCTCAAAGTAGGAAGACAGCAGTCCACAAAATCTTCTATTTATACGTTTGTATTGTTGTGGCAATCTAGTCATTCTGGAATTAAAGTTGTTTCTAACGTAAGAAACTTGAAAAAAATCTGAACCTGACTGCCTATAAAATTTGAGAAATGTTTTTTTCCCACTTGGACTGATGGATATTATATTGCTAAACAGCACCACTTTCATTTTAAATTTCTGTCCAGATGACAGTCTTATTGTATAGGAGACCTAGTGGTGCAGTGGTTAAAGTGCAGTATTGCAGGTAGATTCTGCCCATTGCCTGAAGTTCGATCGTGATGGGGCTTAAGGTTGATTCAGCCTTCCATCCTTCTGAAATCAGCCAACAAGGACCCAGATTGTTGGGGGCAATATACTGATATTGTAAACCACCCTGAGAGTGCTATAAGAGCACCATGGGGGCAGTATATAAGTCTAAATGCTACTGCTGTTGCTATTTCAGCTTTTATGTGCTTTTGGAGGTCCCATATCAATTGAAATGAGATAGCAGACCAGAATAAATCTTGCAGGCCCCACCTAAGCAGAGATTTTCCCATGCAAAAGAAGCAAATGCAGGAGGGTTATACCATTGACCTGATCCAGTTTTATTTTTTATTTTTATTTTATTTTATTTATTTATTTATTTTGATTTGTCAATCGCTTACAAGATAATAGGTATAAGTATATACATAGTTATGAATACATGAAATGGGTATATATAATAATAATAATAATAATAATAAGTTTGCCATCCCAACCCATTCAACTCCTCTCATAAAACCTCTCCCCCTCCCCTTTCTCTTCAGGGGGCACAAAAATTATATTTGCAAATGTTTCAGTGAGAGGATCTTGGAGTATGGCTCTGTTTCACTGGCCTTTTCTTATTAGTAAATGTAAGATCATGTTTGGATTACAGAAATCCAGATGAGCCTAAAATAGCACAAATCCCACCTGACACTTGACCCTATTTCTGAACCCTGATAATCTTAAAAAAAATAAATTCAGAAGAATGAAGAATCTGAAGCCCCAAACCTTATGGGAGGGTGGAGAAGCTCTTGTTAAAGAAGCTGCTGAACTGTAATTTGAATTCCATCAAGTCAATTTTGGCCAGTTGTAATAACTGGAGAAGGGAAGAGAGACCTTTTTAGGCATTAAAATTTATTTTATTTTAACATGCACAATGAACTTCTTAAACTAAACAATACTGTCTTTGTACAGAACCATTTGTATATCATGACTCTTAAGGCTTGGAACAAGATTAATGAATATGTCAGGTGGGACACAATGGTGTTTTTCTACAATGCTTCCCACATATCCAATTATTTACTGTAATAGAACAACAGGAAACTTGTAGGAGATCATGATGCCTTCTGGCATGAAATTATTCTCAATGTTTTAACTGAATAATTATATCCAGAGATAGGATGAATCATTAATCAGATGATATCTGAAAAATATGTTTTCGGTCCCCAATTTATTTAGTTTGCTAGATACAGATAACATACAGATGGATTTTCCAAGACATACCTTTTTTTTTGTTTTCTTCTGGCTAGGAAAAAAAAAACATAGAGAAGTGTCAAGCATTAAATCTTCTAATTCCAAACATTTAGGGTGGAATAATATTGCTAATGAGGAAACTGTTTGCTGGCCAGCTTTATGTTTAAGTTTTGGAAAAGGGCATTGCTCAATTTGCTTTTGGATTAATGCAACTAGGACAAGAAAAGTGGGCAGGTTCTGTTGATGATGAGGCCTTGCCAATGCTTCATGAATTGCACTCACTTTCAGTTTAGTCCAGATTCAATCCAAGGGATTGTTTTTTAATTTATAAAATCTTCTTTCTTTGTTCCTACCCTAACAGTAATATCACCTTTGGATGATTGACCTCCCACACTGAAATGTAATGAGGAGCAACTTGGAAGAGGATGCTTTTAGATGTAGCCTCCTCCTTCTTTAGAATATTCTCCTCATGAGGCATGCCTGGCACTACCCTTATTGTTTTTTTCAGCACCAGACAAAAAAGTTTTGAATTTCCCAGGCATTTTGATAGCATTCAATAGGAAATAATATATGTAGCATAGGATTGGAACTGTGTAGTCGTTGGTGCTCTCTGAGCTTGTTTCTTTGCTTGCAGACATTCCACGGCTCTACTAAGTAACATCATTAGTGTAGCAAGTGTGGTTACTGAATATATAGTAACTTGCCTTGACAATATTGGTGGGAGTGTGGTTTATTCCTTGGTAGTTTCTTGATTAGGAATTGTTTTCTGCTTGAGTTTCTTGTGTTAATCTCTGTTTATCTGAGTGTTGATTACTTGAGAATATGTTTTTCCCTCTTCTTAGTAGGAAACAAAAGGAAGGTAGCAATAGCAATAGCATTTAGACCTATATACCACTCCACAGCGCTTTAAAGCCCTCTCTAAGCAGTTTACAGGGTCAGCAAATTGTCTCCAACGATCTGGGTCCTTATTTTACTGACCTCAGAAGGATGGAACATGGAAGGCCGAGTCAACCTTGTGCCGGTGAGGATCAAACTCCTGGCAGTGAGCTGAATTATCATGCAATACTATATTCTAACCACTGAACCACCATAGCTCAAGGTAGCAAGTCTTAAAGTAGCCTGGTGCATCCCTTCATGCATCCTTGGATCCGAAGTTTGGGATAATTGCCATTCAGTAACTTTTTTTTAATGGAAGATTGTTGAAATAATAAAAATGGGCCAGTTTGGCAGCACTCCAGAAGAAAAAAAAATATTTGGGGTCTTTTTGTGGATTGGGTACAGGCTTAAAGATGGTACTAGGCATTTTTGTGAAATTTTTATTCTTTTGTTCTTGTTTGCTGTCCTGATGGAGGTTTTATGATGTCATTATTTGTTTTTAATCATACTGTGTATGTTTTAGGGTTTTTTTGTAAGCCCCCGAGAGTTGTCAAATTGCGGAAGGATATAAGTTTGATAAATAAGTAATATATGCAGACCTATGACAGTAATAAATAGTAGACCAATTTGCTCATCCATAACAAAAATAGTAAATACAGTAGAACCAGAGATAATGGATTAGGTCAGAGCTTAAACATATTTATTCAGAATGCAAGCTTATGCATGTTTATTCAAAGTTAGGAATAGAAAATGCAACACATCAAGTAATTTTGTTTGCTTTTTCATTTTTCTAGCCTTATATTAATTTGTGTTTACACTTATTTGTAAATTTATTCATACACTTTTCATGAATACTGGGGTCATCAAATAAGAGTTAGCTATGAAAAGTCAAAAACACCTCTAGCGAGCCACAAATTTGCTAGTTGATGGGGGAACAATTTTGTATCTGCAGGATTAAATCATTTAAAGCCAAAGTTATTGACATGCTGCTATATGGATCAGAGATGTGTATTTACAAAAACTTCCCAGGCCTTGAACAAATACAAACACAATTCTTAAAATCAATAGCACATCTCCCATACTTTTATCTCATTCAAGGCTCTGGCAAGATAATGTCTAAGATTCTGGGTGAAACAAATCATTTGTGGAACCTCACTGGTACACTTCATTCTATACATTATACATTAATCTGTTCTGCAAAAACAAATAGACCAAAATCTGAGATTGTGTAGGCTGTCAATACCAACCCTATTTACTTTAGAAGCAGGAAAAAAAATCTCTGTACAACTTAAGAAGAAGGTATGGGATTTAGATATTCAGGTAGACTGAGCCAGCCTTTCCCTTTCACATACAAATAAATTGCTTCCTCCCCAAGATATTTACCAATTACTTCTGTAAGATTCTATATGACCTACACAGAAGGCTCTTCTCCCTAAACCATAGAGATGCTCTCCTGTGAAGAAAGCTGGTGGATGTGCCAAGCTTCCATATGAAAATCATGTATCTATTTGTTCAAATGTAGAGGTTAGGAGCACAGGGGCTCATGTGGTTAGGAAGTTGGCTAACAAGCAACAGGCCAGCATTCGAGACCTGAGTGATGTATGGGATGGGATGAGCTCTCAGTTCCTATCAGGGACATGAAAGGAGCCCCAACTGGCATTCCCCCAGTGATGACCCCAGCTAATTCTTTCAACCCAGAAGTGCCTCAGTGCTTCTGACATGAATACAATGATAATATAGAGATTGAGTTTGCTCCACTCATCCTTTTAAAGTGTCCACTGCACAGATACTGGTGATCTCACAGCGAGACAGGAGGCCATGTGGTGCACCAGTGCTGTGGCTGCAAGGTGAGATGGTGGTGGAGCTGCCCCACATGCCACCCACACCCCAACACCTGCCTCACCTCGTGGTGGTTGCTCCAGCAGTCCCCTCCATCAGGACCTCGCTAGGCCACTTCTTCTGCTTGCTCGCATAGCTGCAATGGAGCAGGAAGCCGAGTGAAGCTCCAGTGACATAGCTACAAGACAAGGCGTGGTGGTGGTGAAGCTGTCCCACTCACCACAACCATCTTACCTCAGGGCCCCCACAGCCAGGCCATCCATGTTCCGACACCTACCTCACCTTCCATCTGTGGTACCAGCACATCAGAAGAAGTGGGCTGGCAGCCACATGAGATCCTGCTGGAGGGGCTGGTGGACCTGATGCCATGAGTTGAGACAGCTGTCAGGGCATGGATGGCCTGGCTCTGGGGGCCCCAGAGGAAATTAGTGTAGGTCTTGTGGGACAGCTCCACCCCCCACCTTGCCTCATGACTGTGGCACTGCAAGCAACCAGATGGAATGGGTGTGTGGCCGGCTGTGCAAGCATTTAAGTGGGGCTTATTCTGGGGGTAAAGCTTATATTAAATATATATATTTAAATGTGTACTTTCTATAAACATTTCCATAAGAATATAAGTGGGGCTGGGGTGGGAAAATGGAAAATTACTGAGTGTTCCTTTAATATTAGGGAATACTCTTCAACAAAAAATAATAATAAATGAAATATAATTATGGTTTAAGATTGAGTCTAAGAAAATTCAGCAAACTCTGCTGCTCCTCTTATATAATCATTAAATCAGAGATGACCTAGAGAATGCCTACATGAATCCTCTTTCTACAACTCAATACGTATGACAAGATATTAACTAGGATAATTCATTCCATACATTTGTTTATAAACTTTGGCAAAGCTATCTTATTATAAAACACTTTTTTAAATGTACAAATCTTGCACATGGTGAGTTAATGCATTCTTAGGAATCAAATTATCTCAACTCAAAGCTAGTTTATGAAACAGCAGGGGGAATGCTTACCTAATCTCAGATAGCACAAACTTGGGATGTAGCATATCCTACAGAAATAAAGCCTAAAACAATTGTGGCATTTTAAGGAATTGGAATGAAAATAAGAGCATGACATTTAACAAATAAAACTCTTTAGGAAACAAAAATAAAATGTGAAGTTACAGGATGGGGGATTTATACTTTGGTGATGGTACTTCAAATGATTCAAAACTAAATATGAATAAACATTGTGATATGATTAAAAAGAAAAAGAAAAGGCCATTTTAGGCTGAACCAACCAAAGTAAAAGAATAATAGCTCTACTTTTTCCAGTTTGATCAGAACACTTATTAAGTATTATGTCTTGTTTGGGACACCCTACTTAAAAAAGAATTCAGGGACATTGGAGCAGGTTCAACAAAGGACAATGATACACTTAGGGGAGTTTTTTAAAAAGGCATGTGTACAGAGATTGACAATTGGTCATACATATAACCTGTCAGATTAAAGAGGGTATCACCAGGAAAAACAGAGATTTACTCCCTATTTTATAAAAGGAAAGACACTTTTCAACAGTATGTTAGAAAATACAATACTTAGTTATTACTTAATGGTAATGGCAATTTGACAATGGAACTGATAATCTAGAAACACAGTGGGCTCCCCATGACCGCCTATGTTCAAGACGCTCTTCAGCCATATGTCTGGGAAGTTTAATTGGATTCATGCGGCTAAAACCTGCAATGGATTACACTGACTCTAAATAGCCCCATCTCACTCTTTTGTTGTTTCTACTCTTGTTTGACAGTCTTCCATTTAATCCTCCTGTTAGTTGTACAGCATATGTTTTAGAATCTATGTTCAAGAAACTGATTATTTTTTAGATGCAAATCCAGTTGATAGCTGCTTGCACATTTAAAATCTCAAGCTACAAGTGAAGTTATGAAATTTGCACTATATTATCCATTGGAAGGCTCTACAGTTTTTTTGATGCAGAGTTGCCCTCTATTACAATTGTGCTTTCTTTGAGGACCTATAAACTAAGGAACCAAAGTGATGACCAGATCATCACAGACTTCTTAGAGTATAAATAAGAGTTTCATTGCTCATTTATTCTATGCCTTGGGCTACATTTATATCTTAGGCCTCAAGCATCATACTAGGCTATTTTGATGTATCGGTTAAATTCAGATTTTAAGAACCTATAAATGTACTGTGTAGGTCAATGTATAGGCTATGGTTTCTGCACTATATGAATTGTATTTTTAATAAGGTGGAAAAATAATATTGTTAAAGATGTCAGTGATAAACAGGTTTCTTATACTTAATTATATAATATATCCCCATGTAATTTAATTTGAATTGAATTAAATCAAGTGTAGCTTTTCTCCCATGTCTGTCCATTTTCCCACTAATCTCACACACTTTTTGAATAGCTTTCCTCCTCAAATGGTCCTTGGTCCTTTGTTACAGACCAGTGTTTCTCAACTCCAGCAACTTTAAGATGCATGGACTTCAATTCTCAGAATTCCCCAGCATGTTGAAGTCCAAATATCTTAAAATAGCAAAGGTTGAGAAACACACAGGAGTTGCTGTTAATTAACACTGCTGTTAATTAATTAATAAAAATGTAGAGCAACATGTCCTTCACCTGGCAATAAATGGCCTTCTGTTATGTGGTGTTCTGTTTCACAGTGCAAGGAGCTGTACAGAATATCACATGCCTTTAAAAATTCCTTAAAAGTTACAAGATCCATTCTGGGTTGGTCACCCGGATCAGAAGTTTACTCTTCTGAGCTTTTGGACTCATGCTGGAGCCCATCCTCCAGGAACTGGATTAGGTGCTTTGGGCTATTCTATGAGTTGTATTTATGTGGTGCCTTCCTAATTAGTTGATTGGTGTGTTGATGGCCAGAGATTGGCTGTTATTTCCTTATGCTGCCAAGTCCTTGGCTCCTAAGCACTTGATAAACTGATGGTAAATCAGCATTCCTGTTGACTGACAAAGGGCCCGTTTCCCAGGCTTCAAAATTTTCCCTGAGTATCTTTGTACCTGCATGACCAACAATCTTAGTAGCTTCTGCAATTGAATGTATGTCCTTGTTCATTGCAGTGTGAGGCTATCAATTCGTTTGGGTCACTTCCCTCATGTTTTTGCAGTCTGGTGGTTAGCTTCCTCTTCATCTGTCCTACATAGTCACAGGGGCAACTTATTCTCTAAAAGTCTTTGTCCCTAAAGGCCAATAAAGGCATTCTTATCCATTCTAGTCACATTTACATGTTCCAGTGATCAAGGCAGAAAGAGAATAAATGAAAGAAGATTGCTTATGTTAAATTAGTAAAAAAGAAAAACAACTTGGACTAATTATCTTACTCATATTCTGTAAGGCAGTCACCTATAAGCAAAAAGCTATGCAACAAGATTGAGCTTCAGTGCAATTGAATGACCCACTTCATTTTTTCCATAGGAAATGTGCTCTGATTTGCCAGCGAATTTTGCTCTGACATCCCCATTCAAAGAGAGGCATATCTTGCAGGACCACTCTGGGCGTGAATCTGGATGAGTGATGCTATACAAGTCAGTGAGCTGAGCTAAATATATATTATTCTCAACTCAACACACACACTCAAAGAAGTATAGCGGTTAATCTTGGAGGTCATGCTGTTGGCACCAGTATTAGCTATGGCATGGGCAGAAAGCTGGGCTGTGTTGTATGTTGACAGGCTAGGGTAGTACCATTATTTATGGAAGACAAATATCTTGGTGGCTGCACATCTTTCGAAGGCTTGAAAGAAATAGCTATGCATCTAAGGCTTGAAAAAGATAACTATGCAAAAGCAACTGTTGGAATCATGGAGTGTGTTTGTTTTAAGAACTTCAAAGAGAAGAAGAAAGGTAATATGAGGAGGTCCCCTTTCGTCATTTGTTTCTGGAACAGTAAACTTTCTTTCTCCTGAAAAAAATAATTGCTGATTTCTGGAAGGTGATATTTCCCTGTACTGCAGATGTTTGATGTAATGAAAGCGTTACCGCCATGCTGTTAATTGGCACCACTGGGAAGGAGAACAACAGAAATATACATAAATATCAGATAAGCCATTCCCTTGCCTTTGGAGCATAATAAGCAATGGAAGCATGGAAGATAGTAATCAGTGGAAAAATTTGGGGCCCAGTCCAAGGAAAGATCTTGACAAATACTGTATGGAAAAATCCAAGAGGCTTCAACTTTTGTAATTTACAACAGAATGGGACAAAATTTTCATGAGGGGGAAAGATTAGAAAATTTCAGAGAAATCAGTGCAGAGAATTTGGAATTTGAATGCCTGTTAAAATTTGATACATTGGACTGGACAGAATCTGATCTTGGCAAGGGTATCTCAAGTATAGAGTAAATCAGTGGTGGATTTCAAAACTTTTTCCTACCGGTTCAGTATGAGTGTGCGCTTTGCACGTGCACAGCATTTGCAACCCACCTTTTGCTGCAAGCCTTGTGTGTAAGACAGCTGAAATGCAGCAATAGGCTGTGCTTCTTCGCTGAGGTTGAAAAGCTGGAAATAAAGGTCAGTATAAAGCCAGGGCAAGTGGAAGGGTGGTCCAGCAGCTGATCGTCAGAGCGAACTGCTTCGCTCACAGATGATCGTCAATGTTACCAGTTTGGCCAAAGTGGGCCAAATCAGTAGAATACCACCACTAGAGTAAATCATACTAAACTTCAGAAGGATAGGCAAAAGAGCTTTATGAAAAGAGCATCTTAGCAAATTGAGAATGAACCAAAAAAGATTCATTTAATTGCCTCAGTGGAAAACTTCCATGAACTACTGAAACCAAATAAATAGGCCAAATATCTCAGCCTTCCTGTAGCAGAGTGCCGGAAGAATAAACAGAAAATAGTGTGTGACCCATCTGATTTCTTATGAATCAATGAATTGAAATGGATATTCATTCTTTTAAATACATCCTCTTCCTGTAGGTAAAGCACTCCAACATACAGGATTTGGAAAGCTTCTAAAAGCAGGATTCCATTCAGGAAAGTGAAGAGGATTATATTAAACACAAATGAACAGCTAAGGTTGGTGGGGGCACTTTACCAACATCTTTATCATTGTTCAGGGACACAACTGGCAATGTTGCATGCTGTTATAGCTTCTGGAAGGGAATTGGGAACATGTTGGCTTGCTTTCTTGTTTATTATATTTTCATGCTACTGAATTTATCAAGACTTCTGGCATTTTTCAGCTAGCCACTAAATATTTTACTACAAACACTACACTGACAGTGAATAAATAAATTGAAACGCTCAATGAAATAAAAATTTAAACTTAATTTCTTTAAATGATTAACCATTTAAATTAACAACTTCTTTCACAATAGTAATTTGTCATGGAATGCTTTCGGGAAAAATGCCGTTTTTGTAGTCTTAGAGAAAGGTAGTGGTGTTGGAGCCAGTGTTATTAGAAAGAAACCAGGGTCATGACTACGAAACAGACTTTCCTGGCTTCAGCCTCCACTCTCTGTGTTACATAACAGTCAATAGCTTTTCCGGGGACGATCATGTAAAATGAATTAGCTCATGTTTGAGTATACAGTTCTGCAGTTACCTAGGCTTTTATAGCTTTATATGTGTTCTACCTGAGATTGCCCTTGAAGATTAGTTGGAAGTTATACCTGGTCTACTATATAGCATGGAGACACTAAGGAGTATGCTTCATTATGTTCAAGGATCACTGTTGCTCCATGAATTATACTGATGGGTGTTTGGTTTCTAGGAGTAAATCAAGATACTTATGCCTAAGCCCTTCATGGCATAGGGTCTGGTTATCTGAGGAACCACTTATCTCCAATAGTTTCTGTTTGCCCTGTAGAATAATAAATCAGGGTAAATATAGTCCAGATCTCCTCAATGAAACAATATCAGGACCTGAGAAGCATGCCTTCTCTGTTGTGGCAACTGCCTTTTGGAACATAATTGTCTTAGAGATCCATATGCCTGCTACCCAAATAACGTTTAAAAATTCATTGAAAACCTCCCTGTGTTCTTAGTTCTTAGAGTAGGGTGGTGTCAAGCCCCTGTACAATTTGAGTCAAATTGCCATCTTTTCTTCTGAACATGCATAATCTTTGTTTTTATTGACCTGCTGTTTTCTTGCTTTTAATATTTTGAGCTACTCAGAGTCTTATGGTGTTAGCCAGCTTTTAATTTGAATGAATGAATGAACAATTGACCAGTTTGCTAAAAGGATAAAAAGAAGGTAAACCATACAGTTTTACTGAATTTTTAATTCATAGAACCATATATTCCAAAAGATGTTTGACTGTAAATGTGAAGATTTAGTTTAGTTTAGTTTAGTTTAGTTTAGTTTAAGCCAGAAGCAGCTATTGTATTTAACTTAGCAAGGAGGATTGAATATACATTTCTAGACATCAGAAAAATGTATATACATAATAACAGGGGTAGGCATGGTGCCTTTAAACTAGACCTCCAAGAATTCCTGGTCATTGGCCATATTGATAACACTATTGTGAATCCACTTTAAACTACATATGTGACAAGTTATACTCACAAACCTTTTGTAGAAAAGTCAGCTTAATCTCGTAAGTAAGTGTGCCACTGATGATTGTTCTCTTCTGATAGGAGAGCTTGGGCAACACACAGCAGTTATTAATATTTGAGTTTTTACAAAGCAAATGAATTAGAAAAATCTAAAAAAGTGGAAAGTTAAAATTCACGTCTCTAGTGTCAATACAGGGAAGCATAGGAATACACTGAGTGCTTATTATATGATTCAGAATTGAATACTTAGATAATATGTCTCTGCGTAGTGCATTGATCACAACGATAAACAGAATTATTCCTGTATCTCATTAACAAGTTAAATGTTGAATCTAATATTTAAAAGATAGAATAGTAATATTTTCAATGTACTATCTATAAAGATATAAAGGAATCAGACACGGATTTATTGTGACTGCAGATATACATAATCCCATCAGAAAAAAAATAAATAAACAGCAATATTGAAGTGGCTTAAAAATTGAAAAAAAACACCAAGCCCAATAAAATTTTGAAAGCCACAGAGAGAGCCAAGATTCTTCCCACCATTATTTATATACTTCCCATGTAAAATACACACACACACACACACACAGAAAGGGGGGAGGGAGAGAGAGACATGTTAATATGTATATCAACACTGAAGGACAGGTCAATAGAGATAGCAAAATGACAATTTTTCTGAAAATGCAGGTTTTACACAAGAAAGGACTATTTTTGACAAGGTAATATGGTCAACCTTACTTATTTGAAGGCCTTTAGTGACAATCTGAATTAATTATAGCATTATCCCTCTTGTCCTTGCTGATACATTTTCAAAGACTGGCGTTTAGAGAGAACCAAATTTGGTCTCAACAAGAAGTCATACCAAAGGTTCAGAATCTCCAGAAAAAGCCTGTAATAGATACTGCAAATTCATTTTCCCTTCAAATGCTCATGCTGAACTCAATTAATAATTAGCCTAAATCATGTCACATGTAGTTGACACTGATATATATACATAAATATACTTAATATACAATTAATAATAAGTCAATTTGCTCAATCCAATTAAATATAATGGTAGATTTTTCTGCCATTTCTGCTCCAGGTAAAAAGGTTAAATGCTTATGCCTGCCTGCCTTCCTTCCTTCCCCTCTCCCTCCCTCACTCCCTCTCTCCCTCCCCCTCACTGTAAATCAGGTTTACATGCTCTTATAGATGTAAAAATTGTCTTTGAAGTGATATTCAGGGAACATAATTGGCATCAATCCATGTTTTCAAAAAAAAAAGAAAAAAGAAAAATAACAACATCAGAATGCATTTTTTATTTTATGTGCCTGGTGGTTTACATCACACACAAATAGGTCCTTAACGGCTGAGTGAATATGAGTTCAGAAAATATTCTGAAAGAATATGAACAAAAAGGTATTCGGCGGTCTTCGTAACAAAGTATAATAATGAAACTGGGAAATTCTCAAGAGACTAAACTAGCTTCAAAGAAAGTTTGTGCCAGAATCTTTTTCTTTGAATGTCTTTTAATTTTCAGAATATTAATGCATGGACAAGATTTTCTATATTTTACACATGCATTTCACAAAATAATGCAAATGTGTCTATGCAGAAATAAATTTATGAAATTCAGTTACATATCCTGTTGGGTATGAATACAAAATCAACTTTAGGGAACAGGGAAAAAAACCATATAGTTTTGTTGACATCCTTAGAGTAGAATTCAAGATAGAGCTTGAATTCCACCTGTCCCCAACATGATCATATATTTATTTAAAGGACTATAAGTAGCTAAAGATATGTAGTGCTATCCCCATAAGGCCTGCTGGAGTCCAGGTTCTCCTGGCCCTCTTTGTATGGCCACCGGTCTCCACACTGGTCTCTTGCTCAGGCACTTCTACCTGCCTGTAATATGTAGTGTCGAGGTGGTCAGTCTCCTCTCAGTAGGAAAGTCACATGGTAGGGTGATGGTCAGTCTTTTTCCAGCAGTTGGTTAACTTGATGAGATGGTATTCAGGTGGCTGGTCCTTTCTCTTTCTCTTCCTCTCTCTCTCTCTCTTCTCTCTCTCCTGAATTGCCTGCTGGGCTCTCCTTCCATTGTCACTGATCCTTCATGGATTCCTCTGCTTTCTCTTATCCTATCTCCTTCCTTCTCCCTATCTCCTTCCTTCTCCCTCAGGCTTGCCCAACAAAGCCCACTTTTTCTTCTTTTCTCTAGGCCTCTTTTCCTATGCTCTCAGGCCTCCTTTCCCCCAGGCAACCCTTCCTATCCTTACCTTCCTGCTTTCCCCACAGAAAAACCCCTTCCTTCCTCTTCTCACACTCCCCCTCTCCCCTCCGTCCCACCAAAACCTCCTCCTTTTATTCCCTTCCCTCCCCCCACCCCCAGCTACAGACATGTTGATTTCAAAGGCTGGTACAAATCCATAGCACTCTTCACGACTTGGCAACATAATATTTAGACACAGATTTACTCATATACTTCTACTTGGATGCTAAGTTCTTTTTCTGCTCTGAATACCCTCCCATATTAAGCTACAAATGTAGCTAGTTCAGTGTAATCAGTTTCAGTGATATCCTTTATCTGAGATGTAATCTTCTTTCCTATCCTCCAATATGATTTTGAAGCAATTCTGATCTGTTGTGTTTTAGTGGCTTTTTGCTGAAAAAAACAAACAAACAAAGACAAGGGAGTCAAACTATTTTCCAAAATAGCAGAAGGCAAGAGGAGAAACAATGGATGGAAATGAACCAAGGAGAGAAGCAAGCTAGAAATACGGAGAAATTTCCTAACTGTGAGAGCAATCAATCAATGGAACAGCTTGCCTTCAGAGGTAGTGGGTGCTCCACCACTGTAGGTTTCAAAAAGATGCCGTACAAACATTTATCTGAAATGGTATAGTCTCCTGCTTGAGCAGGGGGTTGGACTAAAATACTTTTAAGGTCCCTTCCAACTCTATTATTTTAAGTTCTATGAATCTGATTGATTTATTAAGTTGCTGGTTGTATTTGTAGCTATCATATACTTTTTGAAACACCCCCAAAAAGAAAGCAAATAAGGATGGAGTTAGGAAAATGCAAAGAGGACTCTTGAAGAGAAATAATGCATTTGTCTAGATATTAAATGTAATTACTGATAATATATCTGATCTATGAATATATCTATAGACTGAGTGTTCTCCCTTCTTTTCAGTAGCAAAAATTAGCTTTTGTTAAATTAGTACTATCCTTGTCTATGGAGATTCTCAGTCATCCAAGTTATGGTTGTCCCAAAAGTGCTTTTTCAAGAGGCAACTGGACTTTTTGGTTTTTTTCTTTGAAGATATTTCACATCTTATCCAAGAAGCTTCTTCAGCTCTGACTGGATGGTGGGGAATGGAAATATTTATACTCCTTGCAGACAGCTGGTCATTTGCATTCTTTTAGCAAGTCATTAAGGCCACCTGGAGTACCCGTTAAAGAAGGAAGAAGCTTTAACATTGAAGTTTAGAGAAAACTCCCCACCCCTCCACAGATCAATATTTATATTTTGATTCCCACCACCACAAAATGGGAGCACAAAATGGGAGTCACCAGAACTCTCCATCACTGAGCTGACGGCCTGCCTACCAGAAAAGATGGGAAAGAAGAAGAACTAAAACATATCAAGGAAGGCCTCAGAACTTGTGGCTATCCCAAGTGGACCTTCATCAAATCTCAGAAAAGACCCTACAGGAGGTCTTTCACAACAGACAATGAAGAGAACAATAAATGAAGCAACGTTATCATTCCATACATTGCAGGAATGTTGAAAAAGCTCAGGAGGATCTTCAGCCAATGCAACATATGTGCACACTTCAAACCCAAGAATACACTAAGGTAGAAGATTGTCCATCCCAAGGATAAAACACCCAGACAACATGGACAACATGGTATATGCAATACAATGTACAACATGGGAGAACAAACCCATCTGGACTTGATTCAGCGGTCCATCTGCATTTAAAAGACTCTTTTGAAGATAGAAAAGTCCACATTTTGGACAGAGGGGACCACTGGTTTGAAAAAGGGGTTAAAGAGGCCATCTATGTCAAAATTGAACAGCCCTCTCTCAACGGAGGGGGAGGAATACGACATCATCTATCTCCAGTCTACAATGCAATCCTTTCAATTGTTCCAAGAAGGCTCCACATCAATTTACACCACTCAGGTGACTCTGATGACACAAGTGAACCTCCAAGGTGGCCTTAACAACTCACTAAAAGAATCCAAATGACCTGTTGTCTGCAAGTGAATCTTTCCATCCAGTCAGTGCTGAAGAAGCTTCTTGGATGAGAAGCAAAATATATTCAGAGAAAAAAAAAACAGAAAGTCCAGTGCCTCTTGAAAAAGCACCTTAGTACTAGCCTTGTTTCTTGAGTAATTTAATCTCCCATGTAAGAAGTTGCACTCACATTTGAAATGGAATTGGTTATAGAACAGAACTGTCCAAGGTGCTATTCTAGTTTTAGATTATCTATATCCATCAGCTCTTGACATTTCTTTAACATCCATGTAACTTTCCCCCTAAACAACTGGACTTTGCTTATACATTATGTTTCCTTTATTTCTCCACAGGACTCACTCCATGAGGCCAGCGTACACATCATTTGTTCAATGCCAACTTCCAATGCATTAAATTCTAGGCCATTTAAACACACCCTCCATTTAAATAAGATGTTGATGGCAGTGGCTTTTTCCTCTAGATATAAGAATGGAAGGTAGATTACAATTTACAGCTACATGTACTGGGTGCATAGCAACATCACACGAGGTTATTTAATTCCCTGTCCAGTAAATGTATTTAGATAATCTTCATTGCATGCAGAAAAAAAAATCACAAATTTCCAAGGTTTTTGTAACTATTTCTTTACAAAAAGCTGCTCTTTTGGGATGGGACTGGTGACAAATACCTTTATATTATGACATGTTCTATCAATCCACTTGTTCTTATATCTTCCAGGCTCATAACTTCTTCTGCAGTTTTAGAAATACTGATACAATTCTATCTTCATAGGAATCCTTCTGATTTTTTTAAAAACAATTTTAAGCTATTATCAGCTTCACATTTTTTTATTCTTATTATTTGATTATGTTATTTCCATAGTACATCATGGTACCTATCTGAAAAATGACCAGCTCAGATTGTACTTTTATATTTGTCGCTAGTGCTTCATTTAGGTACATAAAATTTAGATCTGCTCTTTTTAATTTATAGGTTTATTTATTATTTCTATACATATGAAAGCTGCTGTTATAGAGTAATTCACAACTTTTTTAAAAATACCCCTTTTTTCTTCAAACCTTTTTACCATGGGGGAGGTTGAAGGTAGAACTGTGTTGCTAAGCCATAATACAGTTTACAGTATTCTTTCTTTCACACGTGTTATGATCATTTAAGTGATTCATTCAAGAAATTTAATCACAGAATGTTCATTTAATTGGAATAGCAAATAATTATTTTTCAGTTAAGAAAGGTAATGATATATGCAATTAAAAGCCAGATACAAAACAGCACGTCACTCTGTTAAATTTTCAGTGAGTAAGAAGAGAAGGAAAAAGTGCTTAGTCTAGGAGCTCAGTTAATGAATTTTCTAGATACATCTGCCTGGAACAGAAGTTCCAGATGCCTGTAAATCCTCAGAGGCACAAATTTAAGGCCAGATATTCAGCCTGGCTCTCTTAATCCAGAAGGCTGAATGTAAAAATGAAAAAGACACACACAGAGAGGGAGGGAGAGAGAGAGGGACAGAGACAGAGACAGAGAGACAGGCAGAGACAGACAGACACAGAGAAAAAGACAGAGAGAGAGAGAGAGAGGAAGATAGAGAGAGTCTGCATTTCCCCTAAATATGTAAAGCTGTAGTAAATGGTGCCTTCCGGCTAAAATAAGGATCTGACTCACTTCCTCTCCACTCTTTTGTCTTCATTTGCTTTATCCATATGTAGCTTCTGATTGACTTAGTTCCATGGTGTGCTAGATATGGAGAGAAGCAGCTGAGGGAGCAAGCAGAAGGAGCAGCCAGAAACCTAGGCAGGGACAGGTGCCAGACAGCATGCTACTCAAATTTATGCCCCTTTTAGACTTTGTAACTAATTAGCATATCTATATTAGTTATTCGGGTATCAAGCAAGGCAGCTGGTCGAAATTTGCAGAACCAGAAATAGGATCAGTCTTTATTAGTATGTGCAAATGGGTGCTCGGAAATTGCAGTATAGGATTGGGAGATTTTAGCTTTCATTTCAGATGCTGAACTCTATGCCAGCTGTGCTTTGCTCCTTCGCAGAAATATCATTCAACCCCAACTCCTAGGTCCAATCCTGAAATTACTACACAGCTTTTACTTGCCAGAAGCAACAGTGCAATGGAAGTAGCTGGTTGGGCAATTACTAGGAGGATATTTACACCGGAGGCTACTGATATTTTATGTTAACAGGAGTTAAGTAGAGTATGAGTAGCCAGGTACACATACTGGTATTGTTCTACTACTACATATGAATAGCAGTTCTCATTTCTTTTAAATAAATAACATTTTTGGAATCATAAAGGCATGCAGAATTGAGCACTTTGGTGAGCTAATGGTACTGTTATGAAAAAGATGACAGCTTGAAATACTAGAAACTGAATATCATAATACTTTATTTTAATGAAGCAGCTCAACCTTTAGGAAATGCCACAAATTTATTTATATTAATGCTTCTGTTCTTCCTTTTTTCAGTGATATAAGTCTAGAAACTTTCAGACTTCCTAAAGAATGCCCAGGTCATTTGGTATCCATAGCTGCTTATTTTAAGAAAGGTTTTGAATTATGCATCTTCGGAGCATGTCCTGAGACATTTGCAAAGGGCTGCACAATTCATTTCTTATATTCCAAAATTTGCAGGCATTGGGTCCTATTAAGTTCTCTTAATTCAACTGGCACAAAACTTTTCTGTATTAAAAATAAATTTATGGCATGTAACTGATACATTAGTTTAAGCTAATGCCACCTGATTAGAGTGATGGCATTTTTCTTTTAATTAACATTTAAATAGCATCCTGCAATATTTTGTGACCTGTCGAAATATGATGTTGATGATGATGATGCCCTTGCATTTTAATGCAACTGAGAATTTGGGCAGTTATTTTTCACATTGCTGAATCCTTGAGCATATTTATATAGTACATATGCATTAGTAGGGATTAGTCACCTGCCACTGGGAATATGTTAAACTATACATCAAACAGGGGCAGAAGCTGAAAATAATGAAGAGTAGCAATGGATCTTCAAAGCAGATTTCACCATAAAACAAGTTTTAACATAAGCTCAGTTAGCAAGACAGGCTGATTGCTCCAATCCCCACTAGCTTTGACAAAATCCTGTTATCTTTTGTTAGAAGCTGTTGGGCTAAGTGCATAGTATATTCATGATATATGAATATCTTCTTTAAATGCCACAGTGCTGAAGTCAGAGTTGCAGGTCTCTTAAGGTAGCTAAATATCCTGGAAGATATGTCAGTCTCTAAGGCCAATAAGCAGCCTTTATACATTATTCAAAAACCTTTCAACTTTTCATATGTGCTTTGACCATTATGGGGCCTGCTCTTTGGAATGGTTCCCCTCCAAGATACAGCTGGCCCTAGTAAAATCTTGGCTTTTAAATTGAGCTTTTTGATTGGAGATTCCATCTGGAGAGGGATATGAGTTTGATTTCCTGGTTACCCATTTAATACTGTGGATTTTAATAGAATTGCTCTGTCTATTTTTCAATACATCATATGCTACCCAGGGTCATAATATTTGACTTGGGCAATTAGATAAAATAAACACATATTTGGAGACAGTCATAAATATTTAGAATACCCCCACCCCCCAAATTTGGCATTTTCCACGTTATTGGTTTAGATTTCTGGGAGAAGTAACTCCAATATGTCCAGGAAAAAACAGTCATGAGGGTTGCATTAACATCCATTATATCCAGACTTTTGAAGGGAGTAACACTTACAAATTATGTGATCACCAAAGCAAGTTTTGGTGTAAACCGCTTTGTGATATACCATCTAATCAGTCAGCTTCTTATTACAATGATAAAGTTGACTTAAAACAGAGTTGACTTATAAGCAGTCTTATACCACAATAGCTGGAAGTTCAGTACATTTGCTGAGAAGTCCCAGATACTCTTTTTCTTTTTTAAAGAAGGGTGAAAAGCCAGTTTTCTATTTATCTAAAATATCATTGAGGTAGGGCAAGGACATGATTTCCTTCCTTCCTTCCTTCCTTCCTTCCTTCCTTCCTTCCTTCCTTC
>NW_020769309.1:557078-628925 GCF_900518735.1 Pseudonaja textilis
TTCCTTCCTTCCTTCCTTCCTTCCTTCCTTCCTTCCTTCCTTCCTTCCTTCTTTCCTCCCTCCCTCCCTCCCTCCCTCCCTCCCTCCTTCCTTCCTTCATCAAACTGGTTGTTACACCAGTTGAATTGCACCCCTGCCTAGAAGTCTATGTTTGTAGGCAGTGTGCACATAAAAGTAATTACTCTGGGTTTTCTCTTAGAAAGGATTTTGCATGCAATTTCGTTTTCATAAAACAAGTCCCAAGTTAGAAAATTGCAAGGGTCCGTTGTTTCCATGGGGCTTTCCCAACATTCAGTTGGCTTTATATTCCCAGTTTGTGATGATTGACTCTTGATGACAATACTATAGAAAATAGTTGCGTCTTAAAGCAGGGATTCTTAAAACTTTTGCCATCATGCCTCCCTTGAGTGTAATCTTAATGTATACACTTCACCTAAAAATCTGGATTTTAAAATGGAGCAAAATGAGCAATTAAAACAATACAATGGGAAAACTGGATTGTAACGAAGTCACTAAAGTGTGACAAAGTCGCACTTCCCCTGAACTCATCTGCATCACTCCAAGGAAGGGTAGAAACTGTTCCTTCACAAGTTTGAGAAACCCTGCCTTAAAGCAGTGTAAGAAATAACCAGAAAACTGATGTACCATGAAATATGAACAAGAGTGAAAAATGATTTATTTTATTATGTAAGACCTTTACAAATATTGAGGCAGGTGTTTGAATTCACATGGGAACAACCTACCACTATGTTTCAAAATCTAAAGAGTCTTAATGGCTTCATTAATATGCACCATCAATAAAATAAATGTTATTTTATGTAAAGTATCATTTAGAAAAATTGTGAATCTGCACAATGGGATAAGTGCAATTCAAAACAGTCAGCAGTTTATGTTAATGAGGCCCCGTAAGACTTCCAGGTACTATAACCAAATCAGCAATTTTGTGGAATTCCCCCCTTTGAAGATCACAGAATTAAATCCATGCAATCCTAAAGAACCTTAGCTTCTCCAGGATTGCAGATTCAGAGGTTTCAATGCATAAAAAGAATGTGAATTCCCAGCCAGAAGAAGCATTATTAGTAAATGGAATTTTAATTAATTTAGAAAGAAAGAAAAAAAGCCCTAACTTATCCAATTTACATGTGTACACACATGAATTTAAATTAGTGTTGTCCTGGTTGAAATTGTGTGCTGCCCGCTTATTAAGAAGCAAAAGAAGGGGAAAAAAGAGTCAAAGAAAATGATAGCGCAGAAAAGATCTTCATAATCCTTTCATTATATAAGCTGACTCTATAGCTATATTAAAACAATCTCCTTCTCAAATGTACTTGCTAGAAGTAGAGGGATTCGACTTTACCCCATCTAAAGTAACGTTGCCTCTTAAGATGTCCCCTTGTAGCAGAGTTCAGGAACCAGTGATTCTCCAGATTTAGTCCATTGCAATGATTGAAGATAATGAGAGTTGTAATTCAGCTACACCTGGTAGTCCACGGGTTCCCCACCAAAAGGCCCTCTTTAATGGCATCCTGTTATTTAACTAGAGTTTCATAGAACAGGTGCACTCATATGGATTTATTTAGAAGTTATCAAATCAAACCTTTATTACAACTATAGACCAGCATATGGACTGATGTAATTATTATATGTACAAGCACATCTCTTTCTCCCCTTTCATTTTGTACATTGATAATGTGATGTGCTGAGTTAAGATGTCACTTTAGCAGCAATTCATTCTTATCAGGAATTACAGATCCTATTAAAAAAGAAAAGCACCACTGGCTCTGTTCATTGGCTCTTTTCCCATTACAAGGAGAAACATGGAAGGCTGGTCCAGGCTTTTCCCCTCAAAGGCAGTTGTTTGAAACACAGCATCTGGAAATAGGAAAAGAGTCTCTCTGAATTAAAAACCATCTGAATTCAAATTAAGATTATACCTCTTCTGTTCAAATCTTGTCAAGGTCCAAACTATGTCCTCAAAGTGAGAGGGGCTTCTTTTAAGAAGGAGAGAGGTTTTCTTGAAAATGAGTTAATAAATAATTTTCTCTGTTGGAAGCATGAATCTATTGCCATGGCAAGTTTATTTTCCACTAGGAAAGCAGAGCCAAAGGAACATTCATTTTAGCTTCTCGTTTGGCAAGCGCCAAAGGGCTACAGGGAAGCTGCCCCTTCCTTTGCAGGGAAGGGCCCAAAGGACATCCCAGATGTAATTCCTGAAGGTGTTTTACTCTCCAGGGTTGCAGAAAGCACATTCACCTTCTCCAACCATCAGTTGCTCTGGCATTGCAGAAGGAAAGGCCAGACAAACAAAGCCACCAATTGTTATTCAGAGGAAGAACAACAGGAAGGGAAAAGCATTCAACTCGGACTGCATATAAATGTCCACTTATGACTCTTCACTTCACCCTTGCCTTGAAAAATTGATCACTTTCCTCTCCTCCCCTCTTCCCTTCCACTTCTCTTCCCTTGTGTGCCTTGTCTTTGTAAATCTGACAGATGGGCTTGTCTTTCTTTTTTATTGATGAGAATTGCTGTGGTGGACAATAATGGTGTAAAAAGATTTTTTTAAAAATACAGTAAGTAAACAAAGGAGACCTGGCAACTATATCTTGGCTCTTCAAAGATTCTGGTGAAATACCAGAATAGTCCTCTGAGGCTTTTAAATTGTTAATTGGCTGTCTTCAAAAGCCCCAATTCCCTTACAATGTGACTGATGAGTGTTTTCACTTTGCTTCCTATTATTTCACCCTTTTACTCCTGTGTACAACCCACTCAGCTACTTTCCCCACAGTGGGACTAACACATGGCCCTGCATTGTTATTTATTCACCTCTTTTTTTTCCAATTTTGATGCACAGTTTAATAGTATGATTCAAAAGACAAGAGTGATTGAAAATTCATCCATATCCCTCAATAACCCAGCAATTGTTGAGTTATGGCTATAACTGAGCTCAGAATTATGGTTGTTAGTCATAAGTGGCTAACTTGTTAGTCATAAGTGACTAACCTGATTTTATGATATTTTTGTGGCAGTTGTTAGGTGAAGCAATTATTCACAATGTGCATTTTGTTTCAAAAATTTCAAAGTAAATGCCAGTTTCAAGTGAAAGATGTAGTAAATGCAGGCATGTGACTGTGGGATGCTGCAATGCAAGTAAAAGTGACCCAGTTGACAAGTACTGAAAATACAATTTCATGTGGTTTTGTTTGTGTATGTGTGGATATTGGGACTTTAAATCTGGATCTTAAATATTTTGGGGGGAATGTGTATGTTGGAACTTCAAACAGTTGCTAAGTGACTGGTAAGTAAGTAAGGACTACCTATATCCCATAAGGGATGGGGTGACTCAGTGGCTATGATCAGAAATGTCAGCAGTTCAGTGGTTCGAATCCCTAGCATCATGTAATGGAGTGAGCTCCCGTTACTTGTCCCAGCTTCTGTCAACCTAGCAGTTTGAAAGCATGTAAAAATGCAAGTGGAAAAATAGGGACCACTTTGGTGGGAAGTTAACAGTGTTCCGTGCGCCTTCGGTGTTTAGTCATGCTGGCCACATGATCATGGAGACATCATTGGACAGCGCTGGCTCTTTGGGTTTGTAACGGAGATGAGCACACTGCTCCCTAAAGCCAGAAACAACTAGCATGTATGTGCAAGGGGAACTTTTATCTTTACCTATATCCCATAATAGTGAATAATATGAGACTCCCTAGTCCATCACACAGAAAACTCTGCAGAAGTAGAGGTGTTGAAGAGATCAGTTTTACAATGGAAGATTTTTGGTTAATATTCTTTTAAGGGAAAGAAATCTTGAGGTTATTATCTACTGAACCACTGCAAGATAGGATGTTACTCTTCTATACGATTAGCACTTTCTAAACAAATACAGTATTATATTTTTTTCCCCCACAGCTGTAACAGTTTTGCATTTCTGATTTCAACACTATTGAACTGAACATTGTTCTTTTTATTTATTACAAAAGACTTTGGATTAGCTCCTGTAAGCTATCAAGACCATTAATCAGGATTCTTTTAAATTAAAGCAATTCAATTTTCCAACCTCTTCTCATGCCAATTGACATTCTTTTTAGATTAGCTTGTTTGCATAAATCATTGGCTTATTCAACAATACTCTGCCCAATCAAATGTTCCAGTGCATTTTTCTTTGTATTCTTAATCCTTTTTCCTTAGTCCATATATGCCACCCCACCGTTAAAACTACTGTATTCTATTACCCTTCACATGCTCTTGCCTATGACATTTCCCTATCTTGGCACCCCTTCCTTCACTCCTTCTGCCTTTTATTTGCAGTCTTGATATATGGCTCCTTTTGTTCTCTATTTTTGACAGCTATCATTCATGCACATGCTTTCAATTACTGTAAGAGGTGATTTACTAAACTTATATTTTCAACCCTGACCTTTCCCTTTCCAACTAACTTCTATTAAAAAACCCACCTAACATTCCCACGAGAAAGGAAGCTTAGAGAACAATCTCTAATTTAAAAGCCCAGTTCTTCAGTGAAAGACAGACTTGTAAATAGGTATTCTTGCTTCAGTTAAGAAATGAATAAAGTAAATTCAGCACGACAGGTGAAGCTTTGTAGTACTAAGGTGTTTTGATATTTTGCAGAGCATTTGTAATTTGGTAATCTGAATGTTCTTATTATTAATATAGCATATAAATACTGGACAAGTCAAATCTCTTAGAATTTTCAACAAAAGTACAACAGGCAAGAGGAATAGTTCCATATACAAATTATGGATGTAGGTGGCGAATTCGTGCTAATGGCTAATACCAGTAGTTCCCAGAGTTAGAGTGTCCAAGATATTTGGAAGAGAACTAAGAATGAGCCAGAGAATGTTTTCTACATACAGGAGGTGAACTGGGCATTTTTTTGCATAGCAATATGGAAGCTTATAGAATCCAAAGATTAGGACTATACTTATAAATCCCTTTAATGAATTTAAGCACCTTAGTAACATCAATATGCAGGCAGAGAGAAGCCTTTAGCTACTTATTTGTTTATCTGTTAATTAGTTTTGTTAAGAGTGTCCAAAACGACTCCATGCTCATGAAAGCATTATTAGCAGTAAAGAACTTTCATTCAGAGAAAGTGAAAGTAACATGCATTCTAGAAATTCTAAGCTGTCAGTAAATGTTCCAAAATCATTCAGCCACTTTGGGACTGGAGAGGTAAAGACTACAGTGGGATGCATGTATAGGTAGACCTGTTTTTCGTTTTAAATCAGTGTTTTTAAGCATAAGCGATATCTCACATTTTTAGACAAGTTGGCAAAATTTTGTTATGTGGCTTTGCCATTTGTGTTGGTAACTTGTTTGAAAAATGTGATAAAATAGGAGAGTTGATTTATCTTTTAGCTTTTCTATTTCTCTCTCCTATAGATGATTACAAAACTCTCCTACAGAGAATTATGAGGCTAAAACAGTAATGCTTCTTTTTTTCTTTGGGACAAATAAGAATGGAATGGAACTACAAATTGTAGTCTCTGTTCTAATACAATGTTGTCACAAGAAGTGGCTTAAACAATGAATATTCAACTGAATAGATTGAATTATTATCCCTAATAATGAAAGGCATGCATTATTTATACTCTAGATTTCTGCAAAGAGCTAAGTATGTTCTGTCAAATATGCTTAAAAATCTCTTTTACACTTTCTAACAATGCAAAAAAGAGAGAGTAGTAGTAATGGGATTACTGTGAGTTCAAGTACAGTGAAAGTAATTTGTTTGTTTAATGTTTAGACTATGGTGTGAATTTAACCAATTGTGATTCATTGAATAAACTGTGGCTATGAAAAAAATATACCTCAATACAATGTGTAAAAGCTTTCTTATGATTTGATTTCTGCTGCTTTCCTTTTAAAACCTGAAGATATCTGCAATTGTCAAACTTTTATGCCATATAGAGTTTTTTGTAACAGGTTTCTAATAGATTCATATGGCAACAGGCCTTTTTGACTCTTATAATACCCCCTTGTTAAATCAAGTAAACAAGTTAATTTAAGAGCTGACATGATTTTGTCTTATTACCCAGAAAATAGTCCAGTGGGGCCTTGCACTTAACCTGCCTTAAAAAAAAAAAACCCTTGGCCTGCTTTTGTTATTAACAAGGTTACTGTCCTTAGCCTCATAAGCTTAACTCTGTCTCTGCTGCTCACTACAGATCACTTAAATATGTATGAGGGAGTGAATTATTAGTGGTTCCATTAATTGAGCATGCCAAATTGTTTATAATTAACTCAAGAAATGTATGGCTTTCAAAAAAACAATTACAGTAGCTGATATAAACACATTAGGTAATGATAGTAGTGCCAAATTTAATTGCTTCCAAGAAGAATTGCTGGTATTAACACCACAATCATCACTATTCATGTTTGGTGGCATTATGTAAATGTGGCAATTATTAGTTTTAAGCTTCAACTTTTAAAAAGTCTACTTTAAGTAACTAATTGCATATGATTAATTTATCACTAGAAATGTTATTGCAGACAATATCCTAGCTTTATTTGAGTCTTTGCCACCCAAATAAAAAGCAAAGCATGGCATTCCAGTACAAGACAAATAAAGAAACAAAAAAAAAAATGTCTCTGAAATGTCCTTCTCTTCTTCTTTCTCCTCCTTACATTTATCTCTCTTAAGCACATTTGGAAATATTTTCCATTTAGAAATGTGACCTGCAATCATTCCTTTGAGGTAATCCCACCTCTTAAATATAGGAAAACCTTAAGCAAAGCAGGACTCTGGAGAGAAAGACAGACAGATTGACCATCTACCTGTTGACTTGGAAATCTACATCATTAACTTAGATCCTTTATTTTTTTAATCACAAAACCAGCAGGTATTTGATTTTCATGTTTTTAATATAATAATGTGAAGTTGAAAATATTTTTTTCTCTTTCTCTCTTTTTTATTTTTTCTTTCTTTTGTCTCTCTCTCTCTCTCTCTCTCTTTCTTTCTTTCCCTCCCTCCCTTCCTTCTCCATCCATCCACCAATCCATCCATCCATCCATCCATCCATCCATCCTTTTCCCAAAGATATTCTCCATGTTTTTAATTCTCTAACTAAGGTGCTTTCAAGTCAATGTTAAATCTTATCCTAATTATCATTTCTGAAGACTGTTTTTTTGAGAATGCTTTCGTCATTTCTTTAGAAGCCATGATTACATTTTTCTTGCTGTTACAAGAATAATATATTGCCTGGAATTTTCTAAATATTAAATGAAGTGAAGATGGAAAAAGAGAGCTGAGAGGCAAAAGGAAAAAAATTGAAAATAAGTAGAAAAATAGAAAATTTATTTGCAGAAGAATACTTTGGAGAAATATCATTGTATCAAATTGTATCAAATATTTTTAAAATATTATTGATTTCAGCTCCAATAGCTTTAGACTTAGCATTTCCTTGAAATCTACAGGGCAGATAATCTACAAATAATTTAATCTTATTTAAAATACCTTTGTGCAGAATTAACTAGATTGTAGATTGGGGCTATAGTTCTTATGTCAATAAAATTTGTAGAATCTGGAAGCCAATGTGAAACACAATTTAAGGGACATATAGAAAGGCAAATAAGGTAATAAGGTAATTGCAAATATACAAGCATAGACAGTGTAGAAAATTAAGACAGCCACAAATAATTTGCAAAATAATACAAAAATACTTAGTGCATATCCAGAGTAATTCAAAATACATCTTTAATAATTTATCACTTGACTCTATTTGGGAAGTAAGCTCTTTAAAAGCATCGATTTTAAAATGCCAAATCCTCTTTTTAGATATCCAGAGTTCACTTTTGTTTCATCTTCTTAGGAACTTGAAAACAACTTTGTAATGTTAAAGAGGAATTTTGCCTATCTATATCAAGATGTTGGCTTATCTTACACTCTTTTCAAGAGAGAACCTGCTTTGAATTTTGGAAAGCTCTGTCACTGTAGTGCAGAGATGAAAAAGCAACAGCCTTCCTTTCATTATTGGTTGTGGGTGCCATCATTACAGCTAATTATTTCACAAGGACTTTAAAAAAGAATAGAATAAAATAGAATAGAATCAGCCCATTCACCTAAAAACAGTAAAACTGCTTTTTGTAGACTTAGAAATGCAGCAATATAAAAAGCAAACTACATGCACTTTGCATGTTAGAAATATTTTTTTTGCAAGCAGAAATAAGGGGCGTGCATAAGTGCACCATCGTGCCTACCATACCTGTCTTATTGTACCCGTTTATTCGTACCTATTTCCTGTATTCTTACCAGTGGTGGGATTCAAATTTTTTTACTACTGGTTCTGTGGGGGTGGCTTGGTGAGCGTGGCAGAGGAAGAATACTGTAAAATCTCCAGTCAGAGATGGTATTTGCCGGTTCTCTGGACTACTCAAAATTTCCACTAACGGTTCTCCAGAACTGAATACCACCTCTGATTCTTACTCATGTTTACACTTATACCTATTATCTTGTAAGCGATTGACAAATAAAATAAACAAATAAATAAATAATTGAATGCAACTTTTTCTATGAATAAATTTTTCACATATTGAAAACATTTTGTTAATTTAAGTTATCGAGTCCCCTCAACCCACAAAGAGTTCACAAAACCTTATAGTCTGCTGTTTTATTGTGGTGGTCTCTCATGAAAAGAAGACACTACACAAAGTTGTCTTGGGATGAGAGCGCAGAGAGAACTCCGAAACCCTCTTTTATTAGAAGCAATCTTTGTTAATGTAGCAATTTTGTTAACGTCCTATCACAAACGCATTACATCACACAACATGCACTGATCATTTGCATAAAGCATACAAGGCTGCAGAGTTTAAGTTTGCTACAGTTCTGGTTAAGAAATGGCAACAATTTGTCCTTGCTCCTTGCTCCGTGTTCCAGCCAACCACCAGAAGGCTCCATTGTCCTAGCACATACACAAAGAACAAAGAATCATAGTTCCCACATTTTATGACTACTTTTATAACACAACAAAAGGATTGTCAGGAAGCTATGAATGTCTCACAGCAAATTACTTTAATTGCAGGAAATTATGCCAACAAGAAGTAGAAGATGGGTATAAGATGCACTAGTCTTACTTGTGGTTTAGACTAATCAGCTTTCATATACTTAGAATTAGTTCCAAGTAGTACATATTCCAATTAGGTTTGTCTTTTGCCATGGGCATTTGTAAATAGCAAATCTGGCCAGCTCTCAACAAATTGCAGAATGAGGAGAAATATAGTGGTAATTAAGATGAATTTCTAAAATAAGACTGGATAACTTTTTCCAGGTGGAAAGCTCCTCCTTGATTGATGAATCTGGCTTAGAAAGCAACATTCACAGAACAAGTGTTCTCTGTAGAGACATACATCTTTTGCATTCAGGTGCATGCATAAGCTTTTGAATGTTACAAACATTCCCTCTCCCCCCCTTGTTCACAGATACACAATATTCCCATAGCATGTAAGTAGTAGTAGTATTTATTTATTTATTTGGTAAATAATGAGCAAATGTAACAGAACAATAAAAAATGGAGCAAATTAACATAGTACATACTAAAATACAAATCACATAATGATATTATGTTGGAGTCAACCTCTATTGCTGTCTGAATTCATTACCTATTCAAGTAATGATAAATTTAAAAATGGAAAGGATGGAATGAAGGGGTGTAGCTCAGTCTTTAAAGGATGCTGGAGCCATTGCTAGAAACTACCCTGATGGACAGTATTTATCCTGTAACCAGAGGTGGTATTCATCAGGTTCTGATCAGTTGTGGAGAATCAGTAGCAGAAATTTTGAGTAGTTTGGAGAACTGGCATATACCACTTCTGACTGGAGAGTTTACAGTATCTTTCCCCTGCCACGCCCACCAAGCCACGCCCACAGAACAGGTAGTAAAAAATTTTGAATCCCACCATTGTCTGTAACCAATAATTTTGGGAAGGTTGCTGAGAAGGTAGTTGTTCAGCAACTGCAGAGGATTCTGGAGAAATTTGCATGACCGTGTTTGTCAGCACCTTGATGGATCCTGGAGTTTTTAATATTATTGATTTTTTAATGTTGTGTGCCACCCAAACACATTGTGTGTGAGTTGAACAGCTATATAAATCTCTTTAATAAATTAAATAAAATACATCCTTGTCACACTCTTTTCTGCATTTTTATAATGTCAGAAACAGTTCTAACAGGTTTTTACTCACTCTTAGGGTAGAGTTAGAATATAATTCTTAGGTGAAATGGATGAAGCAGGTATCAATAGTTGTATTTTTTTTAATTTAGCCCAAAGAACATTCCTGGATACTGAGTTAAAAGCTTGCTTGAAATCAAGCGAAGCTTCATTGAGAGATACTTCCTTTTTGTACACATATTTTTTGCACAAGATGATCAAAGACCAAAATAATGCCTCTTCTGCCTCTTCATATTGGGTTGCAACTATTGTCTTTATCCAGTCTTGTAATGTAGAATTTAAGTCTTTAGCATATAACTTGCTAATGACTCTAAAGGTTAATAGGCCTGTAGTTATGTGGCTCATTCTTACTGCTTCTTAAATAATTGGACAATAATTACCATCTCCCAATCTCTTGGGATATATAACAGGTCTAATATATAAATGTATAGAGAGATTCTAACAAGGTACCCACCAACTAGAATTCTTTTAATGAATTTGGGCATAACACAATCAGTCAGGAGGCTTCAAAAATTTTAGCAAAGGGTTCTCTGCCAGGTTGCTGGGTGGGCATGGCCATGGTAGGCATGGCTAGTTGGCCTCCTGCACCATGGCAAGTGGGGGGGGGTGTTTTTGCCTTCCCTGGGCTCTGGAGGCTTTCCTTGAGCCTCCAGGAGAGCAAAAATGGCCTCCCTGGGGTCGGGAGGCTCTCTGGAAGCTGAAACAGGCCTGTTTCTAGCCTTTCTGAACGAGGAGGCCTGTTTTTCACCCTCCCCAAGCCTCTGTGCATCCCCTACACTTAACCTGCATCCAAAACGGACCACATGGGGACTCCTGAGAGGGGTGGGGTGGGGTGGACAGAGCAGCTAGGAGTGGAATTTGGGGGTTCTCCAAACTGCACAGAATCTTAGCTAGGGGGTCTCCTGAATCCCTGCAAACCCCCAGCAATCCACCCCTGCAATCAGTACCAGAAACATGAATGACCTTAAGTGATTCTATCAATCCTGATGCCTCTTGCCCTGTAATTGATGGCCAATTATCTGTCCAATCCATGCAATCCTACACTTTGGATTGGTGTAGAGAGCCCTGCAGATGACTTTGGAGAAGTCATCCAACAGCAACAAGGACAAAAAGACATGTTAAGCCCAGGGAGGTAGGAAATATTAGAAAAAAAGACTCAGAGTTGCTTTTTTTTGACTCCATAGGGTACAAAAGGTTGTGAAGGGAAAACATAGGCAGATTTGCAAGATTCCATATTAGAGCCTCTCTTAATAAAGCAGAGCTCTATTTTTCCAGTGGAGTCAGTCTACCTCATGGGTCTGACAGCTGAATACTGCTCTAGCAATGGCATTTTTTTTGCGACTGCTTCTCTGAGAGTAGCTAGCTGCTAGTCATCATCTGTCCAGAAAAATCAAACTCATCATCGGGACGAGCTTCTCTTTTGCTGAAAAATGTAAAGCAGAGGATACACTGGGGAAAATCAGTCAGCTGCAAGGACCACAGTGTCCCCTTGCATATCTTAAAGAGAAGCCCTAGAGATAAGCTTAAATAGGCTCTGTCTGTCACAGGTCTGTATATATGTGACGTTCTACTTTTATTTGTTAAACTTTAATACAGAATGATGAACCAAATCTAAATTCCCACTCAGATATCTTAGTGTGACATTACTTTAAGCCTAGATGCTTTGAACATGGTGTAATTAACATGCTTTTATGGTTGACCCCATTGGGTCCCTAGAAACACTGATGTCAGTAAAGTTAATTGAAACAAATATTTCATTACCAGATTAATTTTAGTGCTTACAGCCTGTGTCGCTGGGAAACTTCATGGTCCAAGGTGATTGGAATAAGAGTGTTTTCTAACAGACAAGCAACAAACAATACCTCAATAAAGGAATTGCCAAACAAGCTAACAATAAACAGCCCAACCAAAGAACCATCAAGCCCGTTCCCATTACCTAGATGGCAAGAAGGCAACCAAGCTCAGAGAGCACCAAGGATCCCTCATTTCAGCTCTGAGCTACAAATATTATCCTCTATTGCTATGGAATTTTATTGAACATATGAATGGAGTAAAAGCACCCTGAGGACAAAGGCAAGATAAACGTGTAACTTTATTTAGACAGGCACATGCAATTTGTCACTGTAAAACAGATCAACGGTTTTCAAAATTAAAACATTCTATATCTGTCATGGTTCTTTTTATCAAGCATTTTTATGAGTGTCACAGGAGAAAGACCAGGGTGAAACACCCCCCCCCCCCTTAGATCTAGGAGAGAAGATAGAAAGCTTTGATTTGGTTTGCTCTGATTTTTGTTTGAAGTGTTAACTTTGATAAAAGTGATTAGGATCCTTTTTGATGCTGTCATCTTAAGATCTGATCACCCTTTCAGAAACTCAACAACTTGGTACTTTTTTTTACTCACCCTTAATGAGCGAGTACAGATGCAGATGGTCAATGAGTAATCAGACATTTCTAGCAGGCTTAGAGGCATTTCAGGTTATTATTCCATATGTTTGGGGGCTGAGAACTATTCTGGGATGGCCCAAGACACTTTGTTGTTCAAAGCAGCTGGTGCTCCTTATCATTCTTACTTTCAGTGCTGAAAGTAGAACAAATACTCCAACAACAACTGAAGGCAGCAGGCAAGCTTGAGAGCTACAAAATGGATTCTGTGCCACGAACAAAATGGACACTGTGTCCACAAGATGCAGAACTGGCTGGAGATTCAGAAGCAATAGTTGAGCATGGCTACTACCACCTAAGGCAGATGCAGATCCTTTCAAAGAAATGTAAGCAGAATTGACCTTGGAAGGTCAAAATTATAAACACAGAAGTCATGGACAATATGGAGAAGGCAATCACAGAAATGCCCAAAGAAACTTCCCTCGGATCCGACAGGAACACAAGCCTACCTGAACACCCATCTGTTCCTCATCCAGAAATGCCTGAAGCTGAGACGCCAGCTTCGTCGGCACCAGAAGTTGCCCAGCAAGCAGAAAAGTTCCTTCTAGCAGCAGTTTCGTCAGGCCTTAGAAAATCTGGCCGCCTGCTCAAGCGCCCGAGTTATATGAAGGACTACACATGCTCCATTCTGGGAGAAAGGAGTGTGGCATTTGGAAAAGACTGAGCTGAAGTCTTCACTCCGGTCCGTGTTTCCAGCGGGAATATGGACCGTTCCTATTGGCTGATGCCATTTGACAGCCAGCTATAAAAGGGAGCTGTCAAACGGCATCAGCTCTTGTCTGCCAGCTGGCTTCCTTGTTAGCGCAGCAGCCGCAGCAACCCTTTATTGCTACAATAAAGTAAAAGCTAAAGTTTGCTCCATGTTTGCCTCAGGTTATTCTGCCGCTCCACAACATCATCCAAATTGTCTTCCTCATACTCTGATCCAAAATGATTGTGACAATTGCCTTATTTTGACTGCTTCAGTTGGCCATAGTATTTTATTCTTGGAAAAAGGGGAGGTTGAACTTTGGAACAAAGTTTGCCTTGTTTGTTTTATACTGCTATTCTTAGATAGTCACTTTGACTGCAGAAAGAATAGACTGCTATCTCAGTTTCTTCCTAATTGCACATGGAACTCAAGCATACAGTTCTTCCTAAACATTATCAAGGCAACTGGGAAGAGTCAGAGAAAGACAAAAGATGCGTATAAACATTGCCTTATGGCCATTTCACTATCTCATGTCATTGACCAAAAGTTATGAGGTAATTTTTGTGAACTTCAGAACAACCAATCAAACCGGTTTGGTGAGGAAAGTGCCTTCTAATCTATTTGCCCAGAAAAAAAATTTCATTATGAAAGTAAGATGAATAATGATGGCTATTTCCTCTCTTTGATCTAGATCACGAAGATCACCTAAATTAGTATAAGCAGGTGAGATAAAGGCTTTCATAAATATTCTAGGCCCATCTTCTAAAACCATGATTTAGGGCAAAATTTACAAATGAAATGGAAACTTCACCTAAATTGAAACTTCTAGTTAGGAATGAACATTGTAGGAAGAAAGAACACTGGTTAATGACTTCCATGTTCAGATATATAAAGCTAAGCCCAGAGCTATTGTCCAATATCTGTCTCTTTAGGTCCTTTTTAGACCACTGCCAACTCTCAGATGTGGGTCTCTTTATATTCCTGTCACAGGAGGCCAGCTTCTCTGTGTTTGTGTCATATGAGGTTTTTCAATAGCTATCTGAACATTGTTCTTGTAACTGTCATTCTCCAGGCTGTTTTTCAAATGTCACCATTCAGTGAAATGAAGAAGGAGAACAAAATGGAGGTAAAGTTTATTAATGTGTTTGAACATCACTTTCCAGACTTGTCATGCCCCTGTTGGAATCTGACTCAGAAGTGGAAACTGAACAGCTGACAGGGAGTGGGAGTGTGGCTTCGTTGCCTGTGGAAGAAACTGGGAAAGGCAAAATCCATCTGTGCAGAGCAAGGGAGAAGTAGAGCAAGGGAGAGGGAATTCAGAGGAAGACCCAGGTTCACCCCTTCTTCATCCTAGGGCACGCAGGGAGGAACGGAGAAGGGAGCAATGTGGGTTACGTGCAGGGGTGGGATTCAAATTTTTAACAACTGATTCTGTGGGCATGGCTTAATTGGTGGGCGTGGCTTGGTGGTCATGTGATTGGGTGGACGTGGCTTGGTGCTCATGTTATTGGCTGGGCATGGCCAACTCAATATCAGTCACATTGAGGCATGCATCTCCTTGCCTGGCCTCTCATGACTTTGGGGATGCTGCAACAGTCGTAAGTGTGAAAAATGGTCATAAGTCACTTTTTCAGTGCCATTGTAACTTTGAATGGTCACTCCACACAAGAAAATACCAGCAAAGGAGGGGAAAAAAACTCCAGAGATGTTCCTGAGACAGGAAGTCTAGTCCTGCCAAGAATGTAATAAGGGTTAATGGAGAGGCAGTTTCTGTAAGCAACACCAGAATGTTTCCTTCCTGCCTTCCTTATATGATTAGGCCAGTAATTTCTTCTAACAACCGGTTCTCCGAACTGCTTGGAATGTTAACATCCAGTTCTAGCAAATAGGTGCGAACTGATAGAATCCCACCCGTGGTTGCGTGGCTTACGGGGGAGGAAAGGGCCCTAATTCCCTTCATTAGCTGCAGCTGGGAACACAGTGTATAAAAGAGGAAGCTGTGCACAGCAAGTTGTTGGGAGCAAACGTGAATTTATCTGGTATCATCATGGCTTATCTTTTTCCTGGCGTCTTCCCAACTGTGTGAGTTTTGCCGTGCTTTCAGGTCAGAAATTCCTTCTCCTGCCTTGTCAAGTTAATTACTTCAGCTTGCTTTGTTTGGATTTTTAGTTACAGTTTGTATGTACCTTGTTTTGGACTGAATTTTCTACAGTTAAAGGCTGTTCCTGGGAGAGTTTTTCTCCAGCCAAAGGTAACCTGGACATTGGGGGCAAAATTGGAGACAATAAAAGGGACTCTTATTGCTTATTTGACTGTGTTGCCTTTGTGCCACACCCCAGGTCACCACAAGACTCAAAACAAGACAAAGTTGAAGATATATGTTTTTTGCTGAAATCCTGAAAATGTTTGTTATTAAGATTAGGAAAATGTATTCATTTAATTATCCAGACTAGTTAGTCCAATAAATAGATGTTTATGGTATTAAGTAATGTTATAGAACCAGTAAAACACTTATTAGGGAATAGTCCATAATCAAGCTGTACACATACTGATAAATACAATTTACAATTTAAAAACCACTCTAGGACCTTCAAGATTGACCTTAAATTGTGATCAGCTAACAGTAAAATGACTTACTCACCAAAGTGGCTTAAATGTTAATTTGTGTCAAACTTTATATGTTATAACATTTTGCAACATTATATGTAATGAAGTCATTTTTGTCTGACAGCAGAAGAAAATGTGAAATTGCTTTGCTCCACCTAGAAAATACAATAGCAAAGGTGTAATAAGACTTGGTACAAGAAACAAAGGTACCGTAAAATAAAATATATTAAGTGTTTTCTATCATTCCTAATCCACAAGAGGTACATTGCTATTATAATCATGAAAAGTATTCAGAAGATGAAAACAATGGTTAGGGTTAGGGTTTTATTAGGGGGAAAAAAGACACATTTGATTGTTTGAAGCAGAAATGTAATAAGAACTAAAATAGTCATTGCTATTCATCTGAATGATGCATGAACAGTTTCTGAAAATTATAACCATAACGTTACCAAACGTGAAATAATATTGCTAGCTTAATTTAATTTAAATTAATTCAAATTAAATATGTTCGTTGCTGGTCCCAATCTGATTGTCTTGGAACCATAGAGAAAAGATCAGCATAATTAATTGTCACACAGATTCATGAAGTTTTAAAACATGAAAAATAATGAGAATAATAATGATTATTATCTAAGCAGATGTTGTATTGCCTGTTTTAATGAACACAAAAGAGGCCTGTTTAACTGTGGGTGTTTTACACTGTTATTGATAATATTTGCTGTCATTCCACCAAGGCATCATGAAATAAAGGAAGTTCTCAAATCAGCTTTTCCAAATTCAACAGCCTTTGGAGAACACTTTGGTTTAATATTTCACAACTGTTAAAGTTGACTTTGAAGCCTTTTCTAATCCAGGATATTCCCCTGCCTCCAATTTAATGTAATTGTTCCTTAGGGATCACACTAAAAATGTTGAGACCTCTTTTGAGAATCATCATTTTCCTTGTGAATATGAAGCCCTTCTGTTAGACCTGGAATTTACTTACTTACATCCTTACTGAAACAACATCCTTGCTTCTTTCATTGCTTCAGTTTGTACATTACTTCTAGATAATGTAACTGAACAGAAATGAAGCTTTCCTTAATGGAAGACATAATGTCCTTATAACGATGGCATCTGGGAATTTTTGCAGAGATAAAAATATTAAAGTGAGGACAATGGGAGCTTATCATCTTGGAATCAATACGCAGGAAGACCAAGAACAGTTATGCTGAGTCTCATAAAAAAATAAGACTTGCTTGTTTTTCAAAAACCTTTGAAATATACACTAACTCCTTCATTTTACATTCAGAATGACTTCTTTGGTTTAATCAACTCTTAAAATATAATTTCATTAGACAGAAATCAAATATTCACTTACATGAACTGCATGAAAGAGCTGAAATAATATATGGTAATGAAGAAAGAACTCAATGGCAGCATTTATATGCTGCAGAAAAGCAAAACAGTGAGGAACTTTGCTTTACCATGAGTATGCTGCTTAGTTGCTTCTGTTGAAGAAGCAGAGCAATTTATGATTTGTTTACTAAAACATGTAGAACAGGAACTATGATTTTCTCCTCCAAATAAGCATTATCTCAACTGTTGTCCCTCCAGGGCACATCACATATCCAAACATGCAACCAAGATCATTTCAGTCCCACATCCAAGCCTTAAACCTGGCTGGAAGGGGTCCAGATAATCTGCTTTACCCACCTTTTTCACAAAAGTGTTCAAGAAAGGAAGAATGTTTTCAAAAACAGTCAGATCTAGAGATGGATTCTTGAGGAGAGGGTGGCAACTTTAACAGATGGGGGAATTGCCCTGCCTCTCAGAGATGCATTTGTCACTGTCCATATCTAACCACATGTGATCTCCTAGGCCCCTTACCCAGCCATGAAGGACCTGCATACCACACTGATATGGGAGAACTTAGAGCTGCAATATAAGTTGTGAGATGTAACATACGTTCTTATGTTTCTGCAGCACAGGCACAACTTTTAGACCTTACCCTAGTTGTTTCTGAGATATCCATATATGTTGGTTCACCTTCTTACCAAATAATGGAATGAAATTGAAATGTGCACATTTGAGAAACCCAATGAACTATTTCTTCCTGGAGCCTATTACAAAATAGGATAAGATTATCTCAGGATTAATCTGTTTCAGGATAAATTGTCCATTGCTTTCTTCCTTTCCTACATAATTCTATTAATTTCTGAATGTCACATGAAGCATATGAAATATGGTTCATGAGCTTCCAGATACTGCAATAAGAATTCCTTGCTTTTGTTTTCTGAACAGTTCATCGTTCCTATTGCAGAAGGAAAATAAAAATATTTTTATTCTTATGCTTCTTCTTCTATTTTTCCTTTATTTTATACTCCACTTTTTCTTTTCAATATGTACTTTACTTATGGAAGTATTAGCAACTAAATATGCAGTAAATATATCAATTTATATTCCCAGTGGCAGCACATAGACAACCTTGCTTGATCTCAGAAAAGCTAAGCAGACTCAAACTTGGTTGACTCATTGCTAAACTGATTTGCTTCTGTTGACAAGAATGACACCTTGGCAGTAGCTTAGCATCAAGGAACATTATTTGAGATGGATCTATGTTTAAAAGAAGAATAGTTCTTAAAAAGCACAGCCCTTCAGAATACCTATTTTTCCCTAGCTTTCTTTGAATGATCTAATTCATGGGTGTCAAACTCACATCATCACGACATCATCACATGACATATCATGACTTTTTCCCCATCACTAAATCGGGTGTGGGTGTGGCCAGTGTGTGATGCATCCAGCCCACAGGCCACAAGTTTAACAGTCCTGATCCAATTTAATTGACTGTTCTTTCTCCTTTCTCATCTCTGATTATTCTATTAACAGGAAAGTTATGAATGGATGAAAATTCCTCAGAGTGTTAAGGCGGAGAAGTGCTGCTTCATGTGGCTGATGTGTCAATAATGGCTTCGGTTACAATCTGGGTTATGTTGTAATGTTGGGAGACCCAGCCTCTTGGTGCTATGAAATAGCAATGTGTGTGACTCATTGTGTAGCCCCCAAAACTGCAGCTACTGTGAACTGTTTGGAAAGTAGACTCTTGCTGTGAGGAGAACATCTACTGGCCACACAACACTTACTAGATTCCTTTCCTGACATCTCCATTTAAATGGCAATAATAATGTAGGGCCTGACTTTGAAGCACTTCTTCCAATCAGAGCAATTGGTAGTAAATGAAGAGATTACATTATAGATTTTACATTTATTTATTTATGCCTTAGTTCTATCCATCTGTACAAAAAAGTACATGGCATATGAATACAAATATACCTTTTATTTCTTACCTTTCCCCATAACACATTTTGTATTTAAAATATATATTTTAGGGTAGATTTGATAATACAAATTTCACAGAAATGTAACAAGTAATAGACAATTGTATTAGATTTGTGCATTTAACAGACAACACAAACCATAATGCTTGTTTAATAACCTACACCAAACCAATTCCTCAGGTCTTATTTGAGAAGCCTGGATTAGAAAGAGGGAATCCAAAGATTGTGGAGGGGAGAATTATGCATGTGAAACACATTCACCAATCATACTTGAGTTTAAGATGGAGTTAGTAGGACTTTTGGTGGTTTTGCTGATAACCATTGAGATAATAGCAATTATGTCATCACACAAAAAGGAGGAAAGAACTGCTTTTCTACTGCACACCTCCATTCTTCCTCTCCCATCTTTTCATTCATTTTTCGAAATGTTTCTGCAACCAATAAAAAGGAGGATTTTGAAGTAACATTTTGCTATAAGAAAACTAATCTTGGTGCTGGCTTATCATAGTAGTTTCTAAATGATACCTAGAAATGGCTAGATCCGTCATCTCTAGTCATCCATTGTTAAGGCTGATATGTCAGATAACTGACTGGGCAATAATTTTCAAGAACAGTTTTTTTAAAGTTGGTGGGAAGCACTAGAATGAAAATATACAGCATAATTTATACCAAACTGTAAAAAATATCATCACTTCATCTGTTTACAAGCCACAATTTATAGCAAGAGTTAGAAATCTTTTATTTACTATGTAAATGATATAAATTGAGATTTTTCTCCAATATTATTACTAATGTTTTTATTATTGTATTATTATAGAAATAAAGTTAACTGATTAAACATACTGTATGTGAATCAGTACTAACTCCTGGTGACTTCTGGACAGGTCCCTGCATTGTTATTATTCTTTTTTGGCAATGTTATTCAGAAGTGGTTTGCCATTGCCTTCTTTCTGGGTTTGAGAGAGATTGACTGGCCCAAGCTCATCCAGTTGATTTCCTACTTCAGGTGGGGACTATAATTCACTGTCTCCTGATTACTAGCCAGGTTCCTCAATTGCTAAATGAAACTGGTTCTTGATATTAGTCAAATGAGACAGTAACAAAAATGTTGAAATATGTTTTGGAAACCCCATCCACCCAAATACTAACAATTTTTCCTACCTGCAATAGTTTTAAACCTGGGATACACTTCTCCCCCACATTAACCATATTCCATATGTTAAGAGCACAAAGATGGCAGAAAACAGATCTTGGTGTAGTGATGACCATCAGGAGGACCGATGTTTTTCCTTATCTTCTCATAGCCCATAATACATAATGGGCAGGGAAAAGGAACTCAGAAAGGAACTTCTCTAAGACTGTAAAAGAGACTGGGGGAGATTTGTAGTATAAGATTTGCAAGACTAATATTAACCTTCCCAGGAAGACCAGACAGGAAATAGGACCAGATGAGCTAATTCTACTTTATTGTAAGACTACATTGACAGAATGTTGCAAATCTGATAAAATAAATCTCCCGCTGTCTCTTTTACAGCTCAAGAAGTTAGGAAGGTTTCTTTCTGACTTTCTCTTCCATTATGCAGCTGTGGGCTGATTTTCTTATCTGATCATTCTGTGCTCCCCCGCCCATCTCCCAAGGTCATTCCTACATACCACGACAGCTATTCACCTGGACATATGACAACTTCAGATTTTGTAGAAGAGAGTGTATGTTTTCAGCCATCTATTCTCTTCAACTTTCTCACGGTCATTCAGAAGACCATCATGTGCTTGAGCATAATTATAGCTCTTCATGCAACTTGGGAATTTGCTTTGCTAGAATAACATGTTCTGCAGACTTCTCTTCTTCAACATATAAAGTTGGGTTTTGTATAAAAGAAAAACTGACTTAATAGAAACAATGAACATTGTTGGGAAACATGAAAACGATGGTCTAGCCAACTCTTGTTTAATTGGCTGCCCCCCCCCCCCCATTCCTGAGACAGGAGCTCCCAGAAGTCATTATAAGCAGGGCATTTAAAAGGTTGTACCTTACCACATCTGGAGGACAGACGATAGATTGCAACTAGGTGAATCCTTGGTTCACACTAGTTGCTTTTATTGAAATGGGTCCCAACTTGAGTTTCCGGGTGTTTCTACAATTGGGGTTACCAGATCTGGGCTGCAAAATGATCATTCGGTGATCATTATTCAGTGTCAGCAAAAGTTTAGAATGTTCTGTATCTGATTGCTGGTAGCTAGAGATATTGCAATTACATCCGGATGAGTAATTAGAACTGTTACCATTCTCAGCAATATAATTAAAGAATGGTAGTTATTGTTCAATGTTGTTTGGGAATGTAATGTTGGAACCAATGTTTTGCAGTATGAGTAGCAAGAAGCAGATCTGAGTTGTCATTTCATTTTGGATGGATCCAAGTTACTGTTGAATTTTGAGAATTTCTTAGTTGCTGATTTAATTTTGAAAAAAAAAAGCCATTATGCAATATAGGATTATTTGATGGCTAATCTTAATAATTATTTATTGAGTGGAGTTTATAACCCCTAAAGTGTCAAAGGTAAATTTACTGAGTTTTCTTCAATGGACAATATCTCTGTTTAAATCCCATCTTACAGTCATAATATTTATATACGGTGAGTAAATGAGGAATGCCAGCAGTTTTAAGAGTTATGACCCAACTAGCAAACAAATTAATATATTCTAAACAAATATTTACTGTACTGCTTTGATTAGGTAGATCTATTTTCCATAAATGATTATGTAGTTGTGTTACTGGAAGAATGGCACTGAAATTAATTGACCATTAAGCTCTGAGATAAGTAGTCTGACTTATTACTGGCGGACCTAGTTATGTTTCCCATGTAATAGGTTTTGTATTAAATTTCTGGAAGGAGCGTCAACTTCATGACTCTTTTAAAAATAATTCTGAGTATTTTTTTAAAGCCCTAGGATATTTTCATTAAGCCTTGAATATCTTTGAGCTAATAACAGTTTGATGGAAGAAATCTTATGGTATGAACAATTGGTAGCTTGAGAGTAACAGGGTTGTCAAACTCGTGGCCTGTGGCCCAGATGAGTCACATGATGGCCCTGCTCCCGCCTGGTTTAGCGAAGAGGGGAAAAGTCCCAATATGTCACATGATGCCGCTGTGATGACACAAGTTTGACACCCCTGCTCTAGGTAACTTAGAGGTAGAAATCAGGATACATGCAAATAACTAGGTCTCCTTTCTTTTTCATACTGAAAACTCAATTCAAAGACGTTTTCAAAATTTTGTTTAATAAATAAAGGAATCAAACTTTAAATAGAAGTAGCAGTAAACTTATCTTGTTTATTCGATTAGGTCATTATTTTGAAGGAACACTGCAATCTAGTTAAAGCCATTGTTTCAAAAAAATTGAATGTCATTTATTTTTATTTGTTCACCCTAGAGTTTGTTGTCATTGTTATTATTTTTTTTAAAAAAATGGCTAGGCTTCCTAAAACAACAGTCTCGGAAGCAACATACAGAAAAACACAGCTAAAATCAAAGCAAACACAGGATAGAAATCTACTAAAACAACTTGTGCATCTTATGGCCTTTGTGACAGTCCTGCAAAATAGGATTAGCTACCAGAAGCCCTTTGTTACACATTTCTAAGATATACTGCCAGCATTTGTTTGTTCTACAGCAGCTAAGAGACTTCGGCCTGAATACACAAAATCCAGGTATAACATCTGGCTCTTTCATGGAAAAACAATCCCCTTTTTTCAGATCTTTTATTTTTTTCCTCCTTAAGAGTCAGGTAGGTATATTTAGTATAGAATAGTATATCCAGAAATCTAGTATATCAAGAAACCTAGCATAGGAATAAGACCACTTCCTATTCTGCAAGTCAGAATGGATTCACCTTTTCCACCCCCATTTATCCAGGGATGGGATTCTACTGGTATGGCCTGGTTCTATAGAACCAGTTGTTATGATTCTGTGCAGTTCAGAGAACCGGCAAATTGCACCACTGGCTGGCCCTGCCCACCCCACTTTGCCCAGTCACTCCTTATCTGGCATGCACGCCATCCAACTTGCCTGCATTGTGCCTTTACCTAATTTTTGGTAAGTTGCTATTTTTCCTTTCCCCCGAATGATCAGCTGTTCTGACTATCAGCTGTGCCAGGCAATTTAGATTAACTAGAAAGCAGGAAATCTCTGTTGTACTGTTTGCCTTCTCTCAGAAGGCTTCCCCAAGGCCCAGTCAGGGGTTGTATTCAGGGGGTTGGGCGGGGAGAAGTGGCCTGAGAAGAGAGCTGAACCTTCCTTAGGACTGAAGCTTCTATTTTTCAGTGCAGACTCAGGCAGCAGATTGCAGAATGGTAGATCTGTGAATGAATCTGTGATTCTGCAAGCAACTCAATCTGACTGACTGCTTTGCCTGATTTTGGGTAAAAGTTGCTGTTTTTATAAAAAAAATGCAATATTTACATAAACATTTACAATATTTACATACAAGCCATGCCCACCAAGTCACATGACCCCAAAGCCACACCCACAAATTAGGCCATGCCCACAGAACTGGTTGCTAAGAAATTTGAATCCCACCCCTACATTTATCCTTGTGAGAACTAGGGATGAACTGTTTTGAGGTGCTTTTCTACCCCAGGCTCAAATTTATTTCATCTGACCACTTTCTTGGTTGAAGCTCTTCCTCCTGTTCCTTATGATTACTCCTTCTGCCATTACATCACCTGACTGTTACAAACCCCAGGCTGGCACCCTGCTCCACAACTGAAAGCAGTTTTGCTTATGGTTTGTGATTACAGCCAGAGAATTGCTGCTGTTGTAATTGCTGCCACTATAATATCTATTGCTGCCATTATAATACCCCACGGTGGGATACAGCATGAAGTTTTCTGGATTTTTTAATCAGGACAGTACAGTTGATACTGACATGACTCTTCCCAGCTCCAGGATGGGAGGAAAGCACAGCAAAACAGCGAAACAGCTGATAACCTCATAGATTTTACTAATGAAAACTTATAATACTTTGTTACCTAAATTAGTTACCTAGAAGAATGTTAATCTTTCATTACAGAAGGGAAATTTCTAGAACTCTCCAGCACTTTCTCTCTCTACTCTCTGCAAAATCTCTGGAAGATAAAATTGGTTCACCTAACAAGGTGATTTCCTGGAAAGTGGGAGAAATTTCCACAGAGGGACATTCAAATGGAGCACTCAGTTGTGGATGACCACATTAGGTATCTTACAGATGATTCTTGGATCACAGCCTTAGAACATTTTTTTCAACATAGATTTTTTTTCTTAAAATACTGAGATTGCCAGAGACAAAAGCAACTTTGAAAAAAAATCAACACATTTGGAAAAGTATTTGAAATTCACCCTCCATTTTAAAAAACCTCTCTAAAATATATGTGTTAAAATCAAATTACTTTTAAACAAAGGATCCTAAAGTTGAGTAGGAAAAAAGCATATAAATATAAGATTACCTAGAAAAATGCTAACATTAGGAACTTTTGCTTAGAACAGATAATGTGTAGCAGCCACGTTATTTATTGTGGTTCACAATAGCAACTCTTGTCAATGCAGTAATGATAGTTACTCTTTCTCTCCTTTTCTGCAATAAAACACCTGATCCTCCTCTGATATGGTGATTCATTTCAATTCATTTCAATATACTGATTGTCAGAATGTTTTTGCTTTGGCAACATCAAATCTGCTTTGATTCATAATTCTGAGTTCTATATACAAAAGGCATATAAATCTTTGCAGCATCATGCTTTCCTTTTGCTTCTGCCCACACCAGCAACTGAATGTCCTTTTAGCTTTAATTCAGTTGAGGAGACTCAACTGACCTCAGCTTTTCTCCATTAGCTTCTTGGGATCTTCTGATTTGTGGTGCACGTTGTCTGCAGTCATGAGGTGGTTTTGCTGCTGGCTTGTTATTGCCTTCTCCAATGAATGTCTTATTTAATCTGACCCCCTTTTTATGACCCTCTTGGACATGTATAGTCTCAGCAGTTCAGAATGCCACTGGGATATTCCAGCACCTTCTCCACAAGAAGGTTATAGTTTTTACAGAGATTAGTGACCCTAATAGGGGTCAAATTTCCACATATGCCAAATCCTGTATGAAGGGATGATGTTTACATTTAAAGACTATTTTTCCCCGCAATGTGATATAGCTCTTATTTCCAATTGATTGCTGTCTCTTGCAGTTCTAAAGAGTGACTGATATGATAATAGCATTGTCGTATCGGCCGATACGATCATGAAAGACGCGAGGCAGTGACTGGTTTTGAGCTCTTTTTATTTCAGGTTTTAAATCTGCTGCCGGCTGGGTGTGCGGCAGCTTATATTGAACTGGTGCCGGGCGCCGCGGCCAATGACAGCCGTTCGAATAGCCCGCAATCGGCTCGGCCAATCGCGGTCGCTTCGGAACGGCCAATCAGTGCCGCGCGCTTGACCAATCCGGTTACTGTGCGTTTGTCCAATCAGGGTTGCAGGATTCCAAGAATGCAAATGTCCATACAGAACAAGCATCATTTATTAATTGCTCAGAAATATGGAAGAGTCCATATGAGTTGGCTGTTCTAAATAGAAAAGTCTATCTTCAGACAACCCTCTTAACTAGATCAAGTAAAGAACTAATGGTTTCATTCACGTAATATACTAAGCTTGGTTGGTGTTAGTCTTAGACTGCTTCTCCTCCTCCTCCTCCTCCTCCTCCTCCTCCTCCTCCTCCTCCTCCTCCTCCTCCTCCTCCTCCTTTTCATTTTTATTTTGCTGTGCAAATCCATCCCATTTGGATAGTTTAAGCTTCAACGTAAGCTGAACCAGCAAATGGATTAATGCAGAAGCCAGGTTAAATATACTGAATAAGTGCAGCCTCTCTGTCTATTAGATGCAAAATCAGATGAGTCTGCACAGCATCTCAGCATGGAAGATTTAATCCCATATACTACTTCAGATAGTCATTAAAATGTGTGATGCAGTTTATATCATCTCATGTGTTCATCGGATGAACTCTTCTTTTAAAAATGCTTCACACTTAAATCTTCTGTCTGGAAGAAATGAGCTTAATCTCCTTCTGTCTTTCCATATTGGGATCTCAAAATCCTATGTTGTTACACTTGCTTCAAGGATGCAGGGTGCTTTGCTTTTAATTGAGACGATGAACCACAGAAAGGCCATTCTGGGCTCACTGATAAAGCTGTCACATAGCATCTTTTTTGTTGTATCTACACTCTCTAAAATAAATATAATGCCTTGATGCCATCAATGCCCTTTGCACCTGCACAGAGTTTTAACTGTCAGGAGAAGCTATGTTCATATATACAATATCCTGATGGTAGCATACTTCCTACATTATCTAGAGAGGGGTGTACTGAATTCCAAGCCTCATGTCTCATGATGTTAATTAAACAAAAGAATCTGTCAGAAACTATATTATAAATTAAACAATAAATTTACCGAATACCATTTGGACGGAGAAAAAAAATCTTGCCTGTTGCTATGGATTGCATTTTTTAAATACTAGAGTTTTATGAGAAACATGGATGGTGAAAGGAATGATGAAAGGGTGTAAATGTTGAACCCTGCCTATTGGAACTTTTGGAAAGAACTATGCCTAGGGCTTTCCAGCTCTGAATTTTAAAATTCCCAACAATTACTAGCCAGCAACACAATGTTAGTATCTGTATATATTTTTTCTATCTTCAGGTTTTGGGACTAGATCTGCTAGCCTTATTATTATTATCAGATAGAGTAGTTATCCAGTAATATAGTCTGAAAGAAAGTAAAATAAAACAAAAATAATGTATAAACTAACTCTGTGCCATGCAGGATGACATTTAATTTCTTATTCCCAGTTATGAACGTGTGCTAATGTTCTTTTTCAATCTCTGCTTCTATAACATTGTGTTTGAACAGAGCCATAGGTTTGAATTCAAGGATGAGCCATGAGTGATTGTTTTAAATGACTTTCAACATTGTATAATTTTCCTATCCTGCCAGATTCCCACCCTCTTAATCTTTTACAGAACACTGGGACAGCCTTTAACAGCAACAAGGCAAACCAGAGTTGAACAGATACAACACAGAGAAACCTGGTTAGAAAAAAGTTGCAGCAGCTGAATTTCTTACAGTAATGCATTTTTAAATGAAGAAGAGCCTGTCAGAAAAAAGGCACTGATTCCTTTGATTAGTTTTTTTTATGTGTGTGTGTGACATATACAGCTTACTACAGTAGATGGAATATTGCTTTGATACAATATGACTGTTTTGATGTCTTTAATATCTTTCAGACAAAAGCTATGACTAAGGTTAGAAAATCACTAAAGATTCTGTTGCACTTCACAGATTCCTAGATGAGAGGCATACACATTCTGATGGCATGTAACACGTACCTTTGATCCAAGGGTGAGCACTGCAGTGCTGAAATCTTTTTAAGATAGGATTTTAATCTACTGTAAGTTAGGAAAGAACACACCTCCTATTTGCCACCCTTCACTTTTTCCTGAAGGTGATTGGAGTAGTTGTGTTGGTCATAGTTAAGTGGAGGGTGTGGTGTGGTCGCAGGAGGGAGGATCTCTCTCATCTTCGAGAATACAAAATTCAGGGTAATTCAAAAATGTTATTGCTGTAGCTACACTGCAATTCAATTTAGTATTCTCATTTTCAAAAATGATGATTTAACTGCAGGTTTTCTAAAGAATATACACCTAACACACACACACCTTTTTAAAAAAAGATCCAGTCAACAACCATTTGTGTGAAGAAATTTCCTAGAGAAAAGAGGGAAAGTTTATACAAACTCTTTCTGTACTTGAAGATTTTCCTTCTCCAAACAAATTAAGGTTTTTCCCCCCTCCCTAAGAAACTATGTGATAGTTTAGCTGTAATACTAAACACTGTTCTAATTCTTCTATATGTTTTATATGCTTGCATATTCCCATTCTTTGTTTTGTTTGATCATATTTTATGCATGTAATTTTCCAAAAAATTAATCTAAATTTTAATATAAAATGAAATTAAATGACATTTTATATCATCTTGCTCAGGTGAGCCTCCTCATTAATTAAGTCACAATAACTACAAAGAGCGTGGCAAACTTGCTTAGGGGAAAAAACTAACATTTCCTGTCAAACTCAGATGGAGCTTCTTGTCTAAGGACTCCACAAACCTGGGAGAGATAGATTCCGCCAGTAAAATATAAATGCTTTTCACAACAGATTGTTCCAAGAAGAGAAATTAAAATGCAATTACCAGCTCAAAGATTCACATACTTGTCTAGTGTTTCCCAACTGTTCTCCATCAACCAAAATAGGTGTTTAGAAAAAAGCCACATGGCTGAAGCATGACTAAGACATCACTCATAAATTGTATTAAATAAGGAAGTAAGAAAAAGCTCCCACTGTGATAACGTATGTAGTACTGTTAATAAAACAGCTTTTAAAGATCTCGCCTAAAGTTTCTAAACCCTGCCTTGGAAAACTGCTACATTAGTAATGCTAATTGTTGTAAACTTAGAGCCATAAAAGTAGCAAGTGTTATATAATTCTTTAAAGAAGTGAAATAACAATTGTGAATCTGGAAGTACCATACTGTCTCATGGTCCTATTCTAGTGACTAGATATATGGTTTTTTTTAAAAGGTGTGTGTGGAGGGGTATAATTTATAAATTAATTGTTGCATAAGGTTTAATACAGTGGCCCCAACCTTTTTGGCTTAGTGGCCCTGCTAGAAGGGGAAGAGGGGAACTGGGCTGCACAATCACATAGGCAATTTTGATGCAAATGGCAGGCTGGTGAGCACACTCGCATCTTGCCTTGCATGAGGTGCAGGCTGGCGCGCATGCACCTGAGTGCCTGCTAGCCTGCTGCTTGTGCAAGTTGAGTTTCATACACTCCAGCCAGTCACTCACACAGCCCAATTCTGAATATGTCTGGTAATGGGGAATGGCCCAGGGATTGGGGAGCCCTGCTTTAATGCAGTTGAATTGAGTTTCAAGCTACATAACATAGATGAATCAGTTCTCATGCATTTTGATTCTGATTTACACAGAACATTTTGTACCTTGTACACCATATTGTGTATACCAGTGGTGGGATTCAATTTTTTTTACTACCGGTTCTGTGTGTATGGGTTGGTGGGTATGGCATGGGTTGATGGGCGTCGCTTGGTGGGCATGTCTGGGGAAGGATACTGCAAAATCCCATTCCTTTCTCACCTCACTAACCTGCTTTCCAGCTCTGTTTTCCTGTGCAGGGCAACAAAAGAAGACCCAGCCAATCAGCTGGGACTTGGGAGGCAGAGAATAGATGGGGACAGGGTCAGTCAGACATGGTATTTGCCGGTTCTCTGAACTACTCAAAATTTCCACTATAGGTTCTCCAGAACTGGTCAGAACCTGCTGAATACCCCTCTGGTGTATACTATAACAACCATTTGGGAGACTAATAATTCTGAAACAGGACTGAGAGGGAATGAATGGTCAAAGGTCACCCACGTGACTTCTTGCCTAAAGCAGGACTAGAATTTACAGACTGGCAGTCTATCCAGACACATTAATTGCTACACCAAACTTGCTCTCCTTTATTGTGTTACATGTATGATAATATTAGGGGCCATTCCTACTTATTTATTTATAGCTCAACTTAATAAATAAGGTGGCAAACATATATAATATTCCTTCCCCCTGTATTCCCTGCAGTAACAACCTGTGAGGTGAATTGGGCTGAGACAGTGAAATTAGGCCAATGTCCCCCAGTGAGCTTTCATGTTTAAAGAGGGACTAGAACCAGTTTCTAGCCTGGTGCCTTAACTCCTAGGCCAAACATATATTACATAATCTTCAAAATCTGAGTGAAGGAGTGAGTGTATCTTAACTAAGAATTAAAAGATTTTGCTGTTTTTAATTTTGTATCATTTTTTGTATCACCATTTTCAGTCAAAAACCTATTTCATTCCACTCTTACTTTAATTTGCATTTTTCAATATTAACCCCAAATGTACATTTGCATGCATATTAATATGTGTCTTTAAGTGTACTTTATGTTAAGGTTATAAGTATGTATGTTAAATATTTGTAGAAAATTCATACATGTGTGTGTATGTGTTTGTGCGTGTGAAAATAGGGTAAACAATGTTTTGAAGTCTAGTGATTTACTTTAAAGAGGCAGATAAGATTCATTTTGATTTTGTGGACATGGAATGTTCATGTTTTATTAATATTGAATTTGTTTTCATGCACTTTGCTGTAAAATAGAAATTACTTTGGGGTGTTAAAAATAAATGTAGTACCTCAAGTACAGTGCATTATTCTGACTCTTAATATGAATTGGAATCCCCAAAACAGTATCCTGTTTGTACATTGGGATCTGAGTGTGTGGGTGTGGGTGTCCATGTGTTTATGAGAGGGGTTAATGTAGAACCAGAAAATGCATAACACAGCAGTGATAACAATGCAATAATGAATCAAGAGAGAAATCTTAATAAAACCTGTGTAAGCATTTAATAAAAATAAACAAGCAAAATGCATAAAACATGAAGATCTACAGCAGGGGTGTCAAACTGCTGGCCTGAGGGCCAGATGCATCACGCACTGGCCACACCCACCCAAGCTCTGCAAATGGGAAATACATTGTGAAATGTCACATGACGGCAATGTGACTCAGCAAGTTTGACACTACGGAAACTTTCTGAAGGAACTAAAAACAAATAAATGTTTATGTAGTACTGATATACCATTATTTGGATGCTATATGAACCTTGCTGAGCATTCACATGGTCAAAACTAAAAAATCACCTCTGTTTTACAATATATTTTCAACAGGTAGAAAAAAATTGATGTATACCATCATGTAACCCAACCCCAAGTTATTTAAAGCTCTAAATGTTAAAGCCCACACTCTGAACGCACTCTGAATTGGTTTTGGAACCGGATTAGCAGTCAGTGCAGATGGCAAAGTACTTGCATAATAGAAAACTGCCTGATTCATTCACACCTGCCAATCAAGATATACTATTTTTGTCTTGCAGAAAGTTTTGGGCTATTTCAAAACCAACTCCATCATAATAGTCCAAACAAAGCTTGCAGGAGTATAAATAACTGTTGCAAGACTATTTCCACATAGGACTGCTGTTGGAATCACGTGTACATTGAGTTTGGAAAATGAATGTGGTTCTTGATGGCATAGTCAAGTAAAGCAATATAAACACTAATAACCAGTCTGGCCTAGTGGTTAAGATGGTAGCCTAGAAACCAGGAAACTGTGAGGTCTAATCTCACCTTAGGCATGAAAGCCAACTGGATGACCTTGGGCCAGTCACTCTCTCTCAGCTCAATTTACCTTGTTGTGGGGAAAATAGGAGGATATTCATTGTCTTGAGTTACTTATAAACTAATAAAGGCAGGAAAAAATTAATGAACAAATAAATAAGTTAGAACGAATAAAATATAGGATAAATATATTTATCCCTGAATATATATAGAACAGGCTTTACACATTTTGAAAATAATTTGGAAGAAGCACTTTTTCCCTTCTCCATATTTCGTCTGCTAATCTATAAAACAACTCAATATTTGCACAAAGCTGAAAGGTAAAGATGAAAAAAAAGTCCTGCTATTTTAATGCATGGATATCTTAAAGCAACTCCATCTTTTCTTTTTTCCGGCTCCAACTTTTTTCAAAGTGTGCATAGTCATATTAGCTAACTTATGGAGATCATTTTTAAGACAGCAAGAATAAGCCTCCAGAAATTAATTACTGAAAATATAATTTAATGGTCTTCAGGTGCTTTAGCTGTTAAAATGTGTTGACTTCAACATTTTTATTCTGGCAGTGGAGGATAAAAGACAGAGGTTTTATGTCATATCACATCATGTCATGTTATGTTATTTTATTTACCTCAATAGTCTCTATATATTCTGTGAAGCTCTTAATGGCACAGTAAGTGCTTATTTGTGGACTGCCTGCCTCCATTTCAGCCTATCCCACATATTGTAACAGAATTTGTATGCTCCAAGGCTCTTCTCTTGAAACAGTGGCATCTAATAGTGTTTCTTGGTTATGGGTGTGAGCTGGGTGCAAACTAAACAATGATTATATGTACTTGACTGTATTATTATGGTTGGTCACACTGTCACTCAGATGTTTAGATTAGATTTGTATTTTTGTGCATTATTGGGTCCATCCAAAGGACCTGGAATCAGCAGGTGTTTTGGAATTGGACCCAAGGCATTTATTATTATCAGTATTATCTTTGCTTTATTTCATCATTCTACTTCTATTTGCAGGTCTTTAACTTTTGTGATTTTTTGCAGTTATTTCTCTTCTATCTTGCTGTCTCCAGGTATTGCAACATCTACTCTCCATACTTGTTTGTCTTTCTTACCAAAAATTGTTAAGTGTGATGTTATGTGGCAGATGCTTGTTTGTTTGAATTATAAGGTCCCAGAGCACCTTAGTCTCTTCCTTTTCTAGTACTTTGTCTATTTTGTGGTTCCACCAGTTCTTGCTTGCCGGCAAATGATATTTCTTTTAGATATTCCAGTGCACCGCTGTTCTATATTGTCATGCAAATTTGCAGCTATTTTGTGCTATTTTTATTATTATTATAGTTCACTGCACAGTAAGCCAGATGTTTAGACTGGATTTGGTACTTTTAGCCACCCATTGAGTCTTTCCTAAGGACTAGCAATAGGCAGATTTTATTGATTGATGATGTTAATTGTTACTGTTATCTTCAGCTTTCATTCTATCTTTCTCCCAAGATTCTTACTTAGGTACTATGTTTTTAACAAATAAAATTCTGTTTGAAAATTGTTCTTCTTGTGTATTATTTATGTTGGAGGATAAGTAGCAAAAACAGAAAATGTATAATGTAGGCTGCCCAATGAAATAGATTTATTTACTAAATTTATATGCCACCCATCTCACTGTTCAAGTGACTCTGGACAAGCATTTGCAGATGATTTATTATTTATCTTAGAAGAACAGTTGGAAACGGGTCCCAAGTAGGGTGGGATTCTACCGGTTCACACCGGTTCTGTAGAACTGGTTGTTAATATTCCCGTTAGTTCGGAGAACCAGTAAAATGGCCCCATGGCTGGCCCTGGCCCTCTCCACCTGCTCCTCCGCTCCTGGAACCGGTTTTTGTTATTGCGCATGTGCGACATCATGTGCATGTGTGACATGCCTGCAGCCTGATTTTGCCTACCAGGCCAGCCATTGTTGCCTGCCTTTCCCTGCAGCAGAGCAAAAGGCTTACAAGTCCCCCTCCCTTGGGGAATTGGTTTAATCCTGTATCTCTCTGCTCCCTAGGAGCCATTTCCAAAGGAAGGGGGACTTGTAAGTTTTTTGCTCTGCCAGGAGTGGCTCTCCCAGCAAGAGCAAGTGAGAGAAGCAGCCCTGAGCCAACACGAGCCTTGCCTGATCTGCCTGCTCACAGGTAAGCCTGTGAGTTGTGCTAGCCCTTCCTCCACTATCCCTGGGGCTTCCCAGGCCTCGCTCAGCCTACCTAGCTGCCTCCCCAACATTCCTGGGCTTGGCTGGCTGGCTTCCCTACTGGTGCAGCCCCATCCCGCCGGCGCCGCTGGCTGGGGCCTACCTAACTGCCTCCCCAATGTCCCCAGGCTCGGCTGGCTAGCTTCCCTGCCAGCGCAGCTCCATCCAGCCAGTGCTGCCTCCCAATGTCCCCAGGGTTGGCTGCCTGGCGCGGTGCTCTCCCAGCTCTCTCTACCATGTGGCAGACCAGTTGGGCAGCAGATCTGGCTGCCACCCATAAGCAGCGTTGTCACCACAGTGTCTCCACAACCTCTGCCGGTTTCTCCTGGGGGCAAAATGGGAGGCAGCCAGGTCCTCCGCCTCTGCCGCCCGTGGAGGTGCTTTTGGAGGGCTGGGGTGTGTGTGCTCACGCTTTAAAGCAACATACTTTAAAGCATGCAGCCATCGCTACAAGCTTAAAGCAGCAGGGCCATGAGCACCCTCACCCCCACAGCCATCGCAAACACACACACACACACACACACACACACACACACACACACACACACACCTGGTCTGGGATGAACTGTGATCCTGCAAACTCCAGTAAGCAGTGGGTGGCAGGAAAAGGAAGAAAGTGGGGAGGGGGTGGTATGCAACTGCAACGGGACCTTGAGCACCCACACTCCAGCCGTCTCTGTTCCAATCGGAGATGCTTTCGGAGGGCTGAGGCAGTCGGTGTTTACGCTTAAAGCATGCATGCTGCTTTAAATCCTGCCTGCCCCTTTAAAGCCTGCCACTTTAAGCGTGAGCACCCCTTTTCTCAGCCCTTCAAAAGCATCTCTGAGTGGAGCGGAGACTGCTGGGGTGGGGGGTGCTCAAGGTCCTGTTGCAGTTGCATGCCACCCCTTCCTCCCCCCCCCACTGCTGACTGAAGTGTGTGTGTAGATCGTTTTGTTACGGTTCCTGGTAGTTCAGAGAACTGGTAAATCGGGCCTCTGGCTGGCCCCACCCCTCTCCACTCACTTTTCAGCTCCCTGCTCAGTCAGTTCCTCTCATGCATGTGCAACATCGTGCCCTCTGCAGACCTCCCCATAGCTCCCCAGGCCTCGCCTTGCCCTCCTTATAGCTTCCCAGGCTTCACCTTGCCTTCCTCGTAGCTGCCCAGGCCTCACCTTGTCCTCATAGCTCCCCAGGCCTTGCCCAGCTCTCCCCGTAGCTCCTTAGGCCTCACCCTGCTCTCTGCAGGCCTCCCTGTAGCTCACCGGGCCTCACCCTGCCCTCTCCAGGGCTCCCCAGGCCTTGGAAATTGGCAAAAAACAAAAAACCTCAGTCACAAGACTGTGTGGGATGTTGTAATTTGTCATAAGTATGTGTGCATGTGCGTGTCTGTGTGTGTATTGCTGTCAAAATACTAAAAACAGGTCAAGTAGCTCTGTGGAGGTCAGTCATTAATTAGAACACTTGCTAAGCAACTGGCCATTAAGCGAGGACAACTTATATTTGATTTGCCAGTCACCTAGCCACCTGGCCACACCCACCCCAGTTACATGACCATCTAGCCATGCCCAGTCAGCAAGCCACATCCAGCCAGTCACATGACCAGCAAGCCACACCTACAAATTAGGCCACACCCACAGAACTGGCTGTTAAGAAATTTGAATCCCACCTCTGGTCCCAAGTTAATGGGAAAGATAGAAGAATATGGAAAAGTTACAGGATTGAAAATAAACAAAGAAAAAATTAAAATCTTAATTGAGAATCTTACAGGAAAACCGAAAGATGAATTGACAAAGAAATTAGAACTACAGATAGTTAAGAAAGTAAAATACTTGGGAATATATTGAAGAGCAAGCTGTGTAACAATTAAGAAAGATGATTCCATACACCTACTACAACAAATTAAAATGTATTCATTTATTTATTAAATTTATATGCCACCCATCTCACTGTCCAAGTGACTCTGGATCACTTTAGAATCACAAATCTAAGCATTTATTGAAATAATAAAGAGGAAAAAAGACACGTGGCTTCTTGCTATATCTCAGGGGGAAAAAATTGCCTCACTAATCCCCATATCAGCTAGCTAGGCTATTTGAGAAAGTTCAAATGTGAGTTTCCATCAAGCTAACAACACCTTTTAACATGGAAGAACATGATGAAGATTATATCACAGTATTTTGAATGTTTGGGGAAAATAATCCCTGATTACAGTCCAGAGTTTAGGAAGAAATTTACACTGTCCATGTACTTTGAATACATATTTTTCTCTGTAATGAACTTATGAAAAAAGTTAACAGAAATGAAATGTTTTAGTGTGAGACTTTTGCAAAGTAAACGCTGGTAGTATTTATTTTTTAGATCTCTATTTCTTGCTATTGGTCCTTCATGAACCTGCCCTTTCATTTGAACAAATTAGCAACTGCTAGTAGACCTCAAGGCCATCTTCATTATTGTTTTCTTCTTTTTTGGTTTCATTCAGAACACTGCAGTACAATTCTTTTACTATAAAGTGATCAGCCAACAAAGTTGTGGGTTTATTTCACAATCTCATCTGTACATTTCACTTTTCACAGCATCTATTCTCTGTAGACCTGAAGACTCTTATATTCCAGTAGGTTCTCTTAATCGGACAGATAGAACAGATAAATATTTCTCACCTTTATTTACCTTCTGCTGCATGTTCATAAATTTCATATTTCATCAAGATTCTATTACTTCTCTTTCACTGAAAATATTCATGAAGTCAGCCAATGCCAATGGAGCCAAGCAGCAAATGACAAGTAGGTATATACAGTTCCAACTTTCTAAAAATTATAAGATGCTATCCAAAATAAATGACAAGAAAACAGCAAGGTCAAAATTTATAAGATCAGATAGCAAGAAGGGTGCTTAGGATCAATGTCTATAATTCCCAAGAAGGAAACCAAGTCATGCAATTTCATTGTTCAGAAATATAAAGGAGAGACTAAATGGATAATTCTTTGGTTTTCTTCCTAGTATTTTCCAACAAGCACATGATCCACTGAATGTATTGTTGTTGGAGTTTCTGAAGAAGAGGAAGGGAGGAAGAGGAAGAAGGAGGAGGAGGGAGTGATGAAGGCTTTTTTTCAATCGATCACTAATGCAACAATTAATAAAGAAGAAACACAAAAAGGGCAAATAAAACAACAAATCTTACAAAACTAAAATTACACAGTCAACTCATATTTGAATTCTATAAATGATGTAACAACATTGTGCAATATTTCAGGAAATTAAATCTTTCTGATTGATCAATTAAAATTGAAGTTAAAATGAATCAAAGTAGTCTAAAAAGTAATTAACATGGAATAATACAGTGACTATGAAAGTCTTAACAAATTGCAACATATCAAAATTGGCTCTTGTATAAATAACAACCACAGCACATGGACAAAACCAGACTATATACAGATTTTCTTGAATTTTCCTCTCAATACTGTCATAATACAGTATTTTTTTAAAAAAATTAGCCCTGTATATTTGATTTAAACATCTTGTCAGCTCAGACTAAAATATTGATTCTCCTAAAATATATCTCTTGGGAGTCAAGATTGTTCAAACTGCTCTTCCATTTCCATAATTGTTTATTCAAGTATTAGCTTAGCCCGCACAGAGCCCATTGCTAATACAGCCTTCTATGAAAATCCATGAGAGTGTAGTTTCTGCTAGAAGAACCTTTCCATCTTGAGTCAAATCTGTCAGCTAAAGGGAAAAAACACATTCCTGATCAATAAAATAATAATAATTGTCCATAGCAGTGGTGGGATTCAATTTTTTTTTACTACCGGTTCTGTGGCTGTGGCTTGATGGGCATGGCAGGGGAAGAATACTGTAAAATTTCCAGTCAGAGGTGGTATTTGCAGGTTCTCCAAACTACTCAAAATTTCCGCTACCGATTCTCCAGAACTGGTCAGAACCTGCTGAATACCACCTCTGGCCCATAGCTTCATCTCCACCTTGGTTGTAACAACTTCTGGTGGGCCTCTTGGAAAATGATTCTGATACCTATCTCAGATGATCTTTCCCTCCTTGGATCAAGAACAGCACCCATTTTTCTTAACAAGATTTATATTACACTCTTTAATACAGTTGGATTGTGGATGTGGGGCAAACAATTTTAAACCATGATCATAACCAGTGGATTAACCAGAGTTCTCTGGTCTCATACAATTCTACTACAAATTAATTATGTCTTTAGTTCTTTGAGGTGAGCTCTCTATGATTCAGCTATCATCTCACCCTCCTCCAGACAATTTTGGAGCTTTTTTTGCCAGGTAACAACACCCCCACCCCAGTTGTTCCTTCTTGATACAGCAGTATTATTCTGTTACAACCTGGTTTAGTTGTGTGGTTCCTCCTACCTGGACAAAACCAGGTTTTTTTTATATATAATTTCCTTTTTTAAAAAAGGTCAGGGCTCCAATTTCAAATGCTGAATGATAACTTCTTATCCTAAATGAGATTTTTTGGTCTAGTCTTCAAGAAAAATAATTATACAGATATGACACAGGCCAGTGTAAATGTAAATGTACAAGACTAATTATGCATATTTAAACCCAAAAGATAACATGACAGCCTAAATACAGTATGTGGAATAACTGTTCCTATTATTCTCTTCTTCACTGGAAATTGCTTGCTTTAAACCTAAACCTTAACTATCACATCTAACTGGCTCTTGTGTAATAGGTGTACTATTGTAGCATGGCATCCTTGGTCTAAATTCCTTTGAACTTTATCAATTGCCAACCTACCCAACAACCAAATGTTCTAATCATCTGCTATCTTTTCCTGGAAACTTTCTCCCCTTCTCTTCTCAGCCAAGAGAATATTCAGGAAAATTATGTGTATTTTACAATAGATGTCTGTGTGCTTTTGAGACACTCTTGACACCTGATGACTGTCTATGCTAGTCCCTGAACTATCCTTGGCAAGGTTTTTCAAGTGGTTTGAAAAACTACTTCCCAGGACTGAAAAAGGTGACTGATCTGAAGTTTTCTAGATGGCTTTGTATTTAAGGAGGGCCTAGAACTCACAGTCTCCTGGTTTCTAGTCAGATGCTTTAACCCAGGGCTGTCACACTTGTGGCCCATGGGCCAGATGCCTCATGTGCTGGCCACGCCCCCACCTGGTTTAGCAAAGGGGACGGAAGTGTCAATACATCATGTGACGATGCCATGACGATGCAAATTTGACACCCCTGTTTTAACCGCTACAGCTAACTGGTTCTTGTGCGATAGGTATGCTATTGTAACATGGCATTCTTTTCTGTGTGATAGATTTTTAAAGGGGAAGATGCTGATGGGCTTGAATATGTAAGGAAGAAGTAAGACTGGAGTATCTGGGATCATTCTTTACCTATATTTTGAGGAAACAATGGGAGCAAACAAAATACAAGTAGGCAGGCTTAAAACATTTCTAGCTTGCACATTGAGCCTAGTATCAGAGTAAAGAAAATTACTTTTTGCAAATTAGAGTAATTGCTTCTGATTGCATATGCTGGCAGTAAGGAAGTATTGACAAGTTGTTGAAGGACATATTTGTGTCTCCCTGTTTATTTAAAGTTGTCAGGCTGATCTGAAGGCAATAGAATAGGCACTGGAATATTAATTTAATAAAGTTAATCTGATCAGCTGCTGTATAGACAGTTTCCATCTTTCTCCTTTCTGTCATGCAGTAAAATTATTGTTCTGTAAGTATACCTTAAATAAAAGGTGAAAAGAATGTGTTTTAGTATTTCACATGAGTAAATGTATAACTAAATAAAGCATAAACTATTATATCTTCAACAAAACAATTTTATTATTATAATTGGAGCAGATTCCTTGAAATATACGAAGAGATCCATCTGAGACAATGCAGAATAAATTTTCCAGGATTGATATTATTATCAGTTTATGATTTGGCGGGGTAAAGGTTAAGATTTGCCTCATGCTTTCTTCCTCTTAAAAAGTGAGATATTTTCTACTGAGGAAATTTAACAATAACAGAATAAAAGTCTTGAAAGGGACCTTGAAGGTCTTCTAGTCCTCCAACCCCCTGGTCAAGCAGAAGACCCCATACCACCTCAGACAAATGATTGTCCAATCTCTTTTTAAAAGCCTCCAGTCATGGAGCATGCACAACTTCTGAAGGCAAACCATTCCTCTGATTAATTGTTCTAACTGTCAGGAAATTCTTATTTCTGGATTGGATCTCTTCTTGATAAGTTTCCATCCATTGCTTCTTGTCCTGCTTTCAGGTGCTTTGGAAAACAGGTTAACCCTATCTTCTCTGTGGCAGCCCCTTAGATATTAGAAGACTGCTATCATATATAGTCCTTCTCTTCGTTAGACTACACATACCCAGTTCCTGCAACAGTTTCTCACATGTTTTAATTTCCAGTCTGCTAATTTATATTTTAATTTTGTATCTAAATTTTCTATTTTAAGTCAGTATTTATAAAAGTATGTTTCATTTCTTAGAACAGGAGTCTCCAACCTTTTGGACCTCAGGGACTACCAAACTCATAATTTTAAATCCTGCGGACCACTAATATGAATTTTGACTGATGGTGGCTTGCTGACGTTTTCCCAGAGTCTCTGAAAAAAGCAGCAGAGACCCTGAGAAAATCCAAAAAACAGTCTGCAGGAAAATTCCCCACCCTGTTTTCCTACCGATCAATCATTCTTTATTTGGGATCACAGGATACCATCTCCAGCTCCGTTCTCAGAGGGAGGGAGGGAGGGAGGGAGGGAGAGAGAGAGCGAGAGAGAGAGAGATGCAAGGAAAGTAGCAGAAACAGCAGAAGTCTTTCTTTCTCTCCCCCAAACTCCACCAGAAATGAGTCTTTGTAAGACTTGTCATGCAGGTGCAGCCTCTTGGAACAGGATGCCTTGCAGGGTCCCAAAGACTCATTTCTGGCAGAGTTTGGGGGAGAGAAAGAAAAACTTTTGTTGCTTTCCTTGCATGCAGCCAAAAGCAGAAGAAGAAAGAAGCAGCCCAGTGGCCAGGTGAAGCACGTGGGGTGAGTGGGGCAACTTCCCCCCTCCACCCTTTCCCTTTCATGTTGTTTGCAATGCAAGTGATACAAGCTTTGTGTTCCTGTGGGCCATGTGGGTGGCGCAGCCTTGTGTTCCTGTGCAACTTGGTTTAATTGCTTTGGGGGTGCTTTGGGGATGACATTACTCTGTGGACCACCAAAATTTTCTCATGGACCACCAGTGGTCCCTGATCCCTGGTTGGTGACCACTGCCTTAGAAAATAATTGTATGCCTCACACAATTGCGAAATAGATTTGAATTTATTCTATTTTTATTTTCTGTTTGCCTTTCTGAACTAATTAATGAGCTCTTTAGAGATTATGCTGATCTTACTAACATTTTATTTTCCCAGAAGGTAGCATTGGATTATTCTGGGATGTTCTGGAAGGGAAAATGGTAATTGGGATACTGAAACACTTGGGATATACTTGAGAAAGCAGTCTTATTGCTATGATTGATCATATCTTGGCCTCTGGCAATCAGTCATCCATTAGGAAGAGAGTAAAATAGGTCAAGTGAGGAAAACAAACACTCTTTACATAAATGAATAATGATATAATACATGAATGTGAAATAAACATTCATCCAATAATGGAACGTGATTTTTCTTTATATCAGAGGAACACATCTTTTTTTATGAAAAAGGTCAATTGTGGCTTTTTAATGGAATGCCAAAATAATGTCAGTTTGACAAAGTGGATACAACCAGAACAAAGCTTAACAATGTTTTGAATTAAATTACTTCAGATTAAGTCAATTGATTACAATTCATGCAAACATACTGTACACACTACTTTCTCCTACATTAAAAATTATAAATTGCATCCAGGGTTTTTTTTTCTGAACGGTGTAACTGTCACTCTACAAGGAAGGTGATGAGCAACTATATGCTTTACTTTATAGCATTTTGACAGCCAGAAAAATATAGGCTCATTAATTGGATTCAGTTTTTTTAAAAAGTGTCAGTCCATGGAATGTCATTATACTCACCTGAGAAATAATAATTCAATACTCAGGATTTGTCAGGAAAACTCATGATTACAGTTTTTTGGGACACAGAATCTTTTTTTGGGGGTGGGGGACACAGAATGCTACAATACTACCACCTCTTACAATACTAGACAACACCGTATCAACAGTAGAGACCTTCAGATTTCTAGGTTCTACTATATCACATGACCTAAAATGGACACCTAACATCAAAAACGTCATCAAAAAAGCACACCATAGAATGTTCTTTCTGCGCCAACTCAGGAAGCTCAAACTGCCCAAGGAGCTGCTGAGTCTGTCATCTGCACCTCTATAACTGTCTGGTTTGGTTCTGCAACCCAACAGGACAGACTTCAGAGAGTAATTAGGACTGCAGAAAAAACAATTACTACCAACCTGCCTTCAATCAAGGACCTGTATACAGCACGAGTCAAAAAGAGGGCTGTGAAAATATTTACAGATCTCTCACATCCTGGACATAAACTGTTTCAACTCCTTTCCTCAAAACGACACTATAGAGCACTGCACACAGAACAACTAGACACAAGAACAGTTTTATCCTGAACGCCATCACTCTGCTAAACAAATAATTCCCTCAACACTGTTCAACTATTACAAAGTCTGCACTACTATTACTGTTAATCTTCTCATTACTCCTTATCACTCATCCCTTCCCATTTGTGACTGTATGACTGTAACTTCTAAAATCATCTCTATCTATTGGACTGGACGGAATGTGTGCCTACTTCTTAAAAAAGTTATCCACTGCCACAGCTGAACCTCTAAGCATAATCTTTGAAAAATCTTTCAGGACCAGCTCCTTGCCAAAACTATGGTCACTAGCCACGGTCATCCCCATTTTCAAAAAGGGAGATCCCAGCCTAGTTGAAAATTATAGACCAATCTCCTTATGCTGCATCACCTGTAAAGTCATGGAATCAATTATTAACCAAACATTATCCTCCACTTAGAGACAAACAAACTACTCTCTAATAAACAATTTGGTTGCAGAAAAAACCTATCCTGTAATCTGCAACTCTTACACTGCAAAAAACATATGGACTACACAACTCGATCAGGGCAAAACAATGGACGCAATCTACATAGACTTCTTCCCCAAACCCCAAAAACTTTAACCTTAGACTTTCTACTATTGACCTCACCCCTTTCCTAAGAGGTCTGTAGGGGGCATGCATAAGCGCACCAATGTACCTACCATCACTGTCCTATTGTTTCTTTTATTTTTCTTATATGTATCCATGTATTCATAACTACGTTTTTACTTATACCTATTATCTTGTAAGCAATTGACAAATCAAATCAAATAAATAAAAAATAAACTTTGCTGCTTCTATCCTTACGATTTATAGTGACTGTTTCCTAGTACGATTTGATTGCTTATTGTACCCTATGTCTATCATTAAGTGTCGTACCTTATGATTCTTGAAAAATGTATTTTTTCTTTTATGTGTACTGGGAGTATTTGTACCAAGGCAAATTCCTTGTGTGTCCAATCACACTTGGCCAATAAAGAATTCTATTCTATTCTATTCTATTCACATAAATACCGTGTTTCTCACAAAATAAGGCTGGGCCTTATTTTTTTTTGACCCCTGAAAAAATGGGTAGGCCATCTTTTCAGGGGTGACTTAATTTCCTCCCCCACCTAGAGCGGCCCATACGCATGTACCTTGCCACAAGGCCACTTCTATCGGCCAATGAAAGCTCCCCAAAGGCAGAGTCCCCAGCTGGTTCAGGGCATGGAGTGGCTGCCCATGTCCCCTCGCCTTTAGGAAGTCTCTTTCAGGCAATGGAAGCTCCCCAAATACAGTCACCAGCCATCTCAATCAGCCGGTAGAAGTGGCCTCAGGATGAGCACACACACACACTCCCTTCATCGCGAGGACCTTCTATCGGCAGACAAAAGTTCCCTTGAAGCCAGAGTCCCCAGCCACTTCAGGCCGTGGCATGGCTACCCATGTCCCCTCGCCTTTAGGCAGTCTCTTTCAGGCGATGGAAGCTCCCCAAGTGCAGTCACCAGCCACTTCGATCAGCCGGTAGAAGCGGCCTCGTGGTGAGGGGAGTGTGTGTGTGTGCGCGCTCACCCCGAGGCCGCTTCTACTTCGATTGGCCGGTGACTGCATTTGGGGAGCTTCCATCGCCCAAAAGAGACTGCCTAAAGGCGAGGAGACATGGGCAGCCACGCCTCACTCTGAAGCAGCTGGGGACTCTGCCTTCAAGGGAGCTTTCATCTGCTGATAGAAGCAGCCTCGCGGTGAGGGGAGTGTGTGTCCTTAGGCCGCTTCTACCGGCCGATCGAAGTCAACATATATTAACTTTAAGGAAGATCCAAATAACTTGTTTCAATGAACAAAATAATAATTAAGTAAGGAGTTCAAAAAGTTTAGACTTTTCCATGATCCATTATATTCTACTGCTTCCTAAAGATGCTCTAAGTATGTATTATTGTTCAACATTAAGCTAATTGATTAGGAAATGCCTTTCATTAAATAAATGGTGTCCACCATAAAAATTCTGAGAAATTAGGTAACAGGGACTTCCTTATAATGAGACTAAGAAGAATGTTTGCTCTTAACGGAACTCCACAGAGAGCAGCAGACAAAGCTAACTTAATATAAAATACTTCCAGATAAATGCTTTTAAACAAGCAGCAAAGTTAGTCACGTCTTTTAATTTCAACTGTTAGAAGGTTGAAGAATCTAGTTTACTCCACATTAAAGCTAATCAGCCTTATTGACATGTTCTGATCATATAGAGAGATACAGTATCTTTGGATTTCTCATTTTTGTAACACTATGTTCATATCAAATATTCCATACAACTGGAATGTGCACAGATCTGAAGCATACATACTTACATGCATAAATGTATGAAATTGGCATAAGAAAATCCACATTGAATTATATTCAATAGACTTTTTAAAACAGCAAATTTTTGCAAAAATTGAATGGGACTGATTCTATGAGATCCTGCTCTAGACTAAAATTAGAATGATTCTTCCATTCCTATTTAATAGTTCCAATCAACAGCTCAGTTGTAGCCCATCAATGCTTAAATATTGTATGTACCCTTTCTAAAATATCATAAAATTCTGCTATTTTATTGGAATAAGGCTAACATAACTATCTCTCTCACATTTGATCATTGATGCTTAACTAACAAACACATCAAACTAACTCCTGTAAAAGGTGAGTTAGAAGGGACTAGTTTTTGCATCTATTCCCATATTGCTAACCCTAGCATCAGCAAAACAATCATCTTATTATACCCCTCTTAAATATAGCATTCTAAAACTTCCCTCTTTAGAGGACTATCAACTGTAGGGGTAAATGGGTGTGGTGGAGTAGGGTGAAGACAAATGATGGCCTGAAAAAATGACCTTTTGTTCGTGCTTGGATTTGACACTGCATCTTCAAGATTTCCTATCTCAGAACTTCCAAAATTGTTGAACCCCACACTCAGATGTAAAAAAGAAACCTGATATATATGTTATTCAAATTTCAAGGAATATCTTTTATTCTGTGTAAAAAAAAAAGAAAAAAAGATATACAGCACTAGACTAGGAGCAGGGCAATGCAAGTTCTAGTCTTCCTTGAGGCATAGAAGCCACTTCAGCTTTCTTCCTCCTTCTCTGTCTTTCCCTCTCAGCCTACACTGAGAAAAGGATAAATATCTACTAATCTGCACTCTGCATATGTATATGTATATATGAAAAATAAGTCCTCCATTTCCTAACCAATTAGCTTAATATTGAACAATAATACATACTTAGAGCATCTTTAGGAAGCAGTAGAATATAATGGATCATGGAAAAGTCTAAACTTTTTGAACTCCTTACTTAATTATTATTTTGTTCATTGAAACAAGTTATTTGGATCTTCCCTAAAGTTAATATATGTTGACTTTTAGTGACCACATGGATAGATTCTTTGCTCCATGACAATGGAAATATGTACTATATATACAAATACTTCCATACAGAATCTATATATGCGTACACATAATAAATCACTAACTTCCTTTCTCTGGATACTGCAATCACCCTTGCAGTGATTATTGATTTTGGCTTTTAGGATTATTTTTGCATGCATTATTGCATCCTTTTGAGTAATTTATTTTCAATCTCACATTCTTTTGGATTGTGGTCAAGGTTTGTACTCCTGAAGGTTATTTACCAAGGACTGAAACCCCAGGGCTGAAAACATTTCCATATCCCTCATTGATCAGTATCAAAGTCCGTTTCCTGATTGATTTCCTAAGGAATAATAATTCTGTAATATAATAAAGAAGAATGCAAAGAATTATTGCAAAAGGATAGTTTGATCGTGCAGAAGTACATACTAGAAGAATCAATATCATGCTCCATGCAGAGCAGGTTTTTATTATCCTGATTTACTCAGGCCTCATTGACAACCTGGATTTATAACAGGGTAGATCAGGCACTATTCCCAGAGCCCGTGGGCACTGCCTTGTTCCAAATGGGGGATTCTACTCTAACTGTATTTGAGACTCATAACACAGTGGAACAGACTGCATTGAATGAGGTCTTCAAAACTTGCATATTGATTGTTGATATCACTTCCCCTCCAGTCTTAGGTGCTCTGCAGTGTTTTTAGTCTTTTTTTTTAAGTGATGATTCTGCCTATTGTTTATGACTAGTTCTGAAATTTCTTGTTATAAAAAAATTATATAATCTCTGGTATTCTGCTGCTGAAATCTAGACAGCATACTAAAAAGCAGAGTCATTACCCTACCAACAAAAGTGCCACAAATGTGTGTATAGTCAGGGCTATGGTTTTCCCAGTTGCAATATATGGCTGTGAAAGTTGGACCATAAGAAAGACTGAGCGCCAAAGAATTAAGGCTTTTAAACCAAGATTCTGGAGAAGACTCCTGCAAGTCCCTTGGACTGCAAGGCAATCAAACCAGTCAGCCCTAGAAGACATCAAGAAGAAGAGATCAACCCTGACTGCTCTGTAGAAAGCCAGATCTTGAAGATGAAACTCAAATATTCTGGCCACCTAATGAGAAGGAAAGACTCACTGGAGAAGAACCTAATGCTGGAAAGATTGAGGGCAATACAAGAAGGGGACTAAAGAGAATGAGGTGGCTGGATGGAGTCACTGAAGCAGTCAGCATGAGCTAAAACAGACTCCGGGAGATGGTAAAGGACAGGAAGGTCTGGAGCAGGGGTGGGAATCAAATTTTTTAAACAACTGGCTCTGTGGGCGTGGCTTAGGTGGTGGGTGTGGCTTGGTGGTTATGTGACTGGGTGGACATGGCTGGTGGTCGTGTTATTGGCTGAGAATGGCCAACTCAATATCACTCACATCGAGGCACGCATCTCCTCGCCTGGCGTCTCATGACTGTGGGGATGCTGCAACAGTCGTAAGTGTGAAAAATGGTCATTAAGTCACTTTTTTCAGTGCCATTGTAACTTTGAATGGTCACTCCACACCAAAGTACCAGCAAAGGAGGGAAGAATAACTCCAGAGACATTCCTGAGACAAGAAGTCTAGTCCTGCCAAGCATGTAATAAGGGTTAACGGAGAGGCAGTTTCTGTAAGCAACACCAGAATGTTTCCTTCCTGCCTTCCTTACAGGCTTAGGCCAGTAATTTCTTCTAACAATCAGTTCTCCGAACTGCTTAGAATGTTAGCAACTGGTTCTAGTGAAGAGGTGCGAACTGATAGAATCCCACCCCTGGCCTGAAGGAACATTGTCCATGGGGTTGCAATGGATCTGACATGACTTTGTGACTAATAACAACAACAAATTCTGCTGCTGAAGAGATATAATAACAAAAACAAGGAGAAAATAGATATGATCTTCAAAACTGTTAAAAAGATAAACTGTTCAAAACTGTTAAAAAGAGGCCATTTACAAGAGTGTAAACAAATTTACTAATACCCAACATAGATGTTTCTCCATGGCCTTGAAAAGGGATTTTTATCCAATATATTTTTATCCAATAGGGCTGTGCCAGTAATGCTTCTTTTCTCAAGCACTTTGAAGTTTCTTTTTGTTGGTGTTTAATTGTGCTTGCTCTTCACCTTTTGCTGTTACACAGATGTGAAATGTCGCTGTTAATTTCACAAATCAACCTCAGTTTCTTAATATCATTAATTTCCATAATGTGCCATGTTTTAAAATCATAGTCCTCTTTTCAGCTGTTAGAATCCACCATTTTTTTTCTCTTAAAAATTTTAACAGCATACAGTTAATGCCCTTGAATCACCAAATAAAGATGTTGCTTATCATTCCTAGCTTTTCATATGATTATAGTCTGTAATTCCAAGAAAGTGTTTCGATATTCCATTATACTTCTGAATTTTTTAATAATATGAGATTTTGTCAATTTTTAGTATTTCTCTCTCTCTTGGGCTTAAGAAGAGAAATAGGGTAGAATGGGAGAGCAGCAAAAGGAAATTTTCTCCTTTCTTTCAATCTGCAAATGTCTGGGACTACAATCCTATAGCCTTCAGCCCAAATGGTCAAAAGGGATTGGAGTGGCTAGAATTTTAATGCAACTCATTTAGAAAGTGTCAAGGGAACGCTGGTCAAGAAAATAGCCAGAATTTTTCCATCATCCTGTGGTCTTTTTCTTCCTGTAACTTATTAAAGCAATTCTTTCAGCCTGGAGTGCTGAAGCATTTAGAGTGGCTGCTGAAGGAGAAGAATTTTGACAATTCCCTTTTGTCTGTCAGTGCATTGCACTTGACAAATTGGTTCAAACTGGAACAATATGTTTTTATTCGACCCAGCCTTATAGCATTGGGCAATAAATCCAAACTGAAGACTTTTTCTCCAATTAACTGTAAGACAAACTAATTCTAAACATGGACAAAAGCTGAAGTTCTTGATGACATGATGGGATATAGACTTTCCATGTATGCGATTGCAGCTTGGTTCTTGAAATTCCTGAGAATACTTATTCACACCCTACGGTTCCTATTTATAAATTCAACCCTTTGTTTCTACTGAGAAATATGGAAGAATAATACATTAAAATGGATCATTTGTGTCATAAGGTTTCACTGGGATAATCTAGTCTAAAACAGTATGACACCGTTGATGTTTTTTTTCTCTGTAGAAACTATAATATGAAAAATATATGAGTCTAAATCTCTTATTTGTGAACCTCTATCAGGTGAACCTTTAGAAGTATGGCTGCAGGTAGGGCTTGGTTGGTCAAATATGTATTTTTCTAGCTGGAAGCTCAGCACATGCATAGGTGGGCCAATCAATTGATTTCCTAGATAGATACTGTTTTACTGGACAAGCTACTCTAGTAAGCCAGTTTGGTATAGTGCTTAAGGCACCAGGCTAGAAATTGGAAGACCCTGAGTTCTAGTCCTGCCTGAGCTACAAAGCCAGGTGGGTGACCTTGAGTCAGTCACTCTATTTCAGCCCTAGGAAAGAGACAATGGTAAATCACTTCCATTTTTTCCCCCAAATAAGCTGCAGAGATGATAACAGGCAGTAGCTGTGAATCAACAGTAACTCAAAGGCACAAAACAAAACAAAAATTTGCCTAACATAACCCCAGAAGAGAAAACAGAAAGATGCTATTGTTTTAAGTAACAGTTTACTAAAACTTTCAAAGATGTTGGTGCCATATTTGTATCGGCTCATATGCTAAGAACTCCAATGGCAGTAGTCTTTTCTTCTAAGGGACCTAATCTACCCCGCTAATAAGTTGCTTATTAATTAGTCATTGCTAATTTTGAAACCTTCAGCAATGGAGAAAGAAAGATCTTGTGAGTATGGTTCTGCATTATATCTTAGACAGAGAAAGCACAGCGAGAGAAACTACACAACATACAGATGAGGCTTAAGTATTTTATTCCAAAGGAATCGGTTGGCCCCTTGCCTCCCTCTCCCCATTGTAAGAAAGCTTTTATTACTGTTGTATGGTTAATTCCACATTTGTTCCAAGTTTTGTGATACAATAAAACAGTTATCAGAATGTGTGTTTAATACAACACTAGAGAATCTTTATTTTGTGTATTATTTTTATTATCACTAAAGAAGCTTAGCTTTTGTATTCACTATATAGTCCTAAATATAAAAACCCCTTCTGTTGAAGAGTAGTTTCTTTCAAGACAGGAAAGAGAATGTTTTTATGAAATGGTAACCAAGGAAAGTTATGGACATAAGATTTCACTTCTTTCCTTTTAAACTCAGTTTTGTCAATCACAAAAATTCAGATAAATGCTCATAAACTCAAAAAAAGTTATAATCCTATTTTTAAATAGTGAAGAATATTATAGAGTTATTAAAGCTTTTATTGCAAGAAAAAATGTTAAAATATAACTGATCAGGATACAACTCTAAAGCATAATATTGCTGAACTATTCCTTTATATCTAATATTTAAACCACTTATATTTAAATACTTAACAACTCTTTTGGGGTGTTTTGGAGATATGTAAAGCACAATGTTTTCTCAAATCTTATTTTTAAGGTTTTTTTAAGGGTGTTATAAAATCTATTTTATATTATTTAGATAAATAATTTCCAGAATGGTCAGATACTATTAAAAAACTTTTTTAAAAAATGATGGTGGAACTGGAATCAGACCTCATTTCTTATCAAAAGCTGATCTATAGTTCTGAAGAAACTTCTTGGATGAGAAATGAAATGTTTTCAAAGAAAAATACTAAGAATGTCCAGTTTCCTTTTGGACCTTCCAGAATGTCCTTTTACCTTTTGGAAAAGCACAGGTGGGATTCAAATTTTTAACAACCGGTTCTATGGGGCTTAGGTGGTGGGCGTAGCTTGGTAGTCATGTGACTGGGGGGGACATGGCTTGGTGGTCATGTTATTGGCTGGGTGTGGCCAACTCAATATCACTCACATCACGGCACGCATCTCCCCACTCTCATGACTGTGGGGATGCTGCAACAGTCGTAAGTGTGAAAAATGGTCATAAGTCACTTTTTTCAGTGCCACTGTAACTGAATGGTCACTCCACACAAGCAAAGTACCAGCAAAGGATGGGAAAAAAACTCCAGATATGTTCCTGAGATAGGAAGTGTAGTCCTGCCAAGAATGTAGTAAGGGTTAATGGAGAGGCAGTTTCTGTAAGCAACACCAGAATGTTTCCTTCCTGCCTTCCTTACAGGCTTAGGCCAGTAATTTATTCTAACAATCGGTTCTCCGAACTGCTTAGAATGTTAACAACCAGTTCTAGAGAATAGGTGTGAACTGGTAGAATCCCACCTTTGGAAAAGCACTTTTGGGACAATCATGATGTGGATGATTGAGAATCTTCATAGACAAGTAGACTGAGAACTTGCTAAATATCTCTAAAAAAGACAGCAGTAAGCCACCTCTATATTGTTGCCAAGTTATCTGAATGCATGTGTCATTGAAGTCAGAGAGTAGAGCTTGAGTGAAAGGAACATTTATAACAGTCACATGAAGTTCATAAGATTTTTAATTCTGTTGGTTCCTACAGCAATATATCAACATTTATGGAACAATTCTTGGATTTTTCAGTTTGGCCTATATTGACAGTCAGAGAGTACTTTTATTTAAATATCAAAACATTGGCCTATCTTCAGACTCTGGAGAACTTATTAAGTTCCTATGAATATATTTGCAGCTAAACTGACAAGGAATGTAATTCAAAGTTCATGTACTCTAATTATGAACAAGATTCTCATTTTCCACCACAAGGAACACAGTCAACACAAATCACTTTCTTATCTCACCATTCCGTGAAGCCTATCTAGCCTGTTCAAGCAAAATTGGACTGATTCAGGTTGACAACAGCTGAATTATATTATTCTTTAAAGTTTTTAGATTGTTTAAGAGTTGACAAAGTGGATAGCATTAATCAAACACAGTTCACTTGATTTGGCTCCCAATGGTCCATTAAAATCAGTGAAGAGAGACAGAGTGAAATATTCATAAATAAAGCTGTCAGATACTACTTCATTTATCAAGATATCATCATGGATATCTTGGTATCACAAGTCACATGACAAGAAACATTATGACAGCCATGTATAATATGAACCCTCAGAGGATCACAAATAAAAAGTACTTTTATTGATGAAGTCACCAGGAGTCAGCTGTGACTTGATGGGAAAATATCACCTAATAGAAGTGGGACATTCCATTTGATTATGGGACCATAGAATATAATGGAGTATGCAAAGATTTTAACTGGAGTAAATTCTTTAATTTCCATGGCTGGGAGTAAGATCTCTGACTCTTTTCTCTGTCTTAAGTGTCATAACAGAGCAGGATGAAAAGACCACAAAATCTAAACTTGGCAATGTTTGCCATACCTCAACATGCAATCTTTTGTTTCATGGTATTGACAAATACAACACACTACATGTACATCTTATTCTTGTGCCTTTCTTGGTTAGGGCACAGCTGACAACAAGGGAATGGAATGCCAAATGCCATTTTCATTTCTATTATTTCTGATCCAGGGAACATTTAGTTTCATCTGCCCAGAACTAAGGTTTTGTGCTCTGACAGTAAAGATTAACTGCAGAGCCGTTATATGGAACTGCTAGAAGAAGGGTCAAGCCAAGCACACAACACTGGTATTAACAAAGCCTGCATTAGGGAAGCAAACTGTATTTTTGAAAAGAGGAAATATACTTTTAGCTGCAAAACGGTTTATACTTGTAGCTGCACCACACTTATGGAAGCAGCTATCCCTTGTTATAAGGATAGCAAACCCCATTAACATTCAGGAGGCAAGTGAAAACAATCTTTTGCTGGACTATTGGGACATAGTTTATTAGAGGCTGTGTTATTGCCAAATCTTTCAGGCAGTTCAGGCAGAAAACCAAACCTGTGAGTACTCATGCTTTATTTTAAGGTTACAGCAATAGAATCTTGCAAGTCTGAAAGCATTTTCCTTGCCTTTACTTTCCAAAGAACCAAGGAGGATCCCATTCAAGACTGTTTCTTTATCCACATTCTTGCTGTGGACTGAAGTATTTCTTATCTGACCATTGCCCTGGCTGCAGCTCTTCTTCCTATCTCCAAAAGTTACTCTTATAGCCCATTAGAGTTATAATATTGGCTATTTATCATTTTTATTATACTATTTTTATTTATTGAATAAAATAAATTTTAGGGTTTTTGATGTTTTTTACCTTTGTAAGATGTCAGACATAAAGATCTCAAGTGCCTATATACAAATGCACAAAGTCTGGGGAACAAACAGGGTGAACTCGAACTACAAATACATGAAGGTAAATATGATATAGTTGGAATAACAGAAACTTGGTAGGATGAAACCCATAACTGGAATATACTGGTAGAAGGATGCAAACTATTAAAAAAAAAACCAGACCCCATAAAAGAGGAGGTGGAGTTGCACTGTATGTAAAGGACCACTATATTGCTACAGAAATGCATGAAACCAAAGATGAAAGCCACCTAGAATGCATATGGGGCAATATAAAAGAAAAAAAGAATGACATGGCCATAGGTGTATATTATAGGCCACCCAATCAAGCAGAAAAAATAGATGTCCTTTTTGCCAGCCAACTAACAAACATATGCAGGAAACACACAACAATAGTAATGGGAGACTTCAATTATCCTGATATCAATTGGAAAACTAATTCTGCATCAAGGGAGAAATCAAATAAGTTCCTAACCAACCTAGCTGACAACTTTGTTGTCCAAAAAGTAGAGGGTGAAACTAGAGGGGCAGCCATACTGGACTTAATTCTTACAAACAGAGAAGAAGTGATAGAGGGAGTTGAAACTGCAGGAACCTTGGGTGAGAGTGACCATATCATACTAGAATTCAACATAACACAAACACAAGCAACAGAACATAATGACACCAGAGTCTTGGATTTTAAAAGAGCTGATTTCAATAAACTCAGAGAGAACTTGGGAAAGATTCCATGGATGAAAATCCTAAAGGGGAAAACAACTCAAGAATCTTGGGAAACTCTGAAAAGTATGATCATAGAAGCCCAGAGCAGAACAATACCACTGAGAAAGAAAAAGAAGAAATCCAAGAAGAAACCAGCATGGCTACACAAAGATCTCTCTGGCAAATTGAAAGAAAAAAAGGACAAGTACAAAAAATGGAAAGAAGGACATACAACTAAGGCAGAATATCAGCAGATAGCCAGAATCTGCAAAGACGAAGTCAGGATAGCAAAGGCTTAGAATGAACAAAGACTTGCAATAAAAGTCAAGTTAATAAAAAAAGTTTCTTCCAACATATAAATAAAAAGAAAAACATCAAGGAAACAGTCGGTCCGCTAAAGGGAGAAGACGGCAAGGAAGTAACAGGCAACAGAGAGAAAGCAGAACTGCTTAACTCATTCTTTGCATCCGTCTTCACACAAAAAGAAACTATAGTTGAACCCACCAAAAACATAACTGTAAAAGACAGTCCAGAAATAAAAGTTAAAATAAGCATAAAAATAGTAAGAGAACACCTGTCTGATCTTGATGAAAACAAATCACCAGGGCCTGATGGATTACATCCCAGAGTTTTAAAGGAGCTGGCAGAGGTCATCTCAGAACCACTGCACCATATCTTTCAAAAATCCTGGACCACTGGGGAACTACCAGAGGACTGGAAAAGAGCTGATGTGGTTCCCATCTTCAAAAAAGGAAAAAAAAACAGACCCAGGAAACTATAGACCAATCAGCCTAACATCAATACCCGGGAAGATACTGGAAAAGATAATAAAAAAACAGATCTGCCAACATCTAGAAACAAGTAAAGTAATAACTAGCAGTCAGCACAGATTTGTTAAAAACAGATCATGCCAAACCAATCTTATTTCATTCTTCAACACAGTGACTAAATTAGTAGACCAGCAAAATACTGTGGACATAATATATTTAGATTTCAGCAAGGCATTCGATAAAGTAGACCACAACCTACTTCTTAGTAAGCTAGAAAAAAATGGAAGCACCATCACTAGATCGACTCGCAACTGGCTGGCAAACCATACTCAATGAGTAGTCCTTAATGGGTCTAAGTCTACATGGAGGGAAGTAAGCAGTGGGGTGCCACAAGGTTCTGTCTTAGGCTCAGTACTCTTCAATATCTTCATTAACGACTTAGATGAGGGAATAGAAGGGGAACTTACCAAATTTGCAGAGGATACTAAGCTGGCAGGAATAGCTAACACCCAAGAAGATAGGCTCAAGATCCAGATGGATCTTGACAGACTAGAACACTGGGCCATATCGAATAAAATTAAATTCAATGTAGAGAAAAGTAAAGTCCTACACTTAGGCAAGAAAAACCAAAAGTACATATATAGACTAGGTGAAACCAGGCTCAATAGCAGTAACTATGAGAAGGATCTTGGAGTCTTAGTGGACAACCAGCTAAATATGAGCCAGCAGTGTGCAGCAGCCGCCAAAAAAGCTAATGCAATCCTAAGTTGTATTAACAGAGGGATACAATCAAGATCGAGGGAAGTACTAATACCACTCTATAAAGCCTTAGTACACACACCTTGAATACTGCATCCAGTTTTGTTCGCCACATTATAAAAAAGATATTGAGACTCTAGAGAAAGTACAGAGAAGAGCAACCAGGATGATTAGGGGAATGAAGGCTAAAATATACAATGAACAGTTGCAGGAACTGGGCTTGGCTAGTCTAGTAAAGAGAAGGACCAGGGGAGACATGATAGCGATCTTCCAATATTTGAGGGGCTGCCACCGGGAGGAAGGGGTCAAGCTATTTTCTAAAGCTCCTATAGGCCAGACAAGGAATAATGGATGGAAACTGAACAAGGAGAGATTTAACCTGGAAACAAGGAGAAACTTTCTGACAGTGAGAACAATCAACCAATGGAACAATTTGCCCTCAGAAGTTGTGGAAGTATCATCACTTGAGACTTTCAAGAAGAGATTGGACTGCCACCTGACAGAAATGGTGTAGGGGGTTGGACTAGATAACCTATAAGGTCCCTTCCAACTCTGATTATCTGTTACCTGTTAGTTGCTGAAGCGACCAGGATTGTGCAGGCTTGCAGGAGGCGAGTGAGAACACCTCTGCACCTGCGCAAACACCCTTGGAAGTTGTGGGAGCGCCATCAGTTGAGACCTTCAAGAAGAGATTGGACTGCTGCAGACTTCTGGTTTGAGCTTCTTCAGCAACAGACCAAAACCTCGTCTCTGTGAGGCTTCGATCCATGCTCGCCGCTGGAGTGCCCCGAGCCGGCTGGTTTCGGGGCTAAGCCACCCCGTAGAGGTGAAGAAGGGGGAGACTGCCTGCAGGGTTGAGGAGAGCCACATCTCTCCTCCCCAGCTGGCCATTACTCCCTTTCCTGAAGGCAGTTGCAGCGGTGGTCAGAAATGGTCACCACAAAGAAGAACTCGACCAGAAAAGAATGTACAGAAGGAAGATAAGAAGAGAAACTTTTGGTTGACCGGGTCAAACAGCAAAAGCAACAAATAAGGTATCCTGGAATTGAAACAATTTAAAAAAAACAATAACATTGTTCCCTAAGAAGATTTTTAAGCTGCGAAGGAGAGAGAAAAGGGAAAAGATTTGTTTTTTTTTTCTCCTTTTCCTATACTGACAGCTAAGAGACTTAAGCAAGAAATTGGAAAAAAATCCACTTTGACATTAATAGGCCTTTAATGCTGAAAATAAAAAGTCGAAGGGATAATAAAGATTTCTGGATAATCAAAAGCTTTTGAAAACAGGAAAGGAGAGAAAAAGAATAAAAGGGCAGGATCTGGAAGGGAGGAGACTGCCTGGAATTAAAAAGAACTTTCAGCAAAATCTCAACAAGACTTCCAAAAGATACATTTTAACTGAAATATCACAACAAAACCCCAGGAAGAGAAAGTGGAAAAAGAAATAAGAAGAAAAAACTTGGGACTATTTGGGTTATTTGATGATTTCTGGATTTTTGGTTATTGTATTTGAATGACTAAAATCAATTGGGTGGTTGTTTAAAACCTTAAAATGGCCCCACTTTTAGAAGAACTGAAAATGGAACTTAAAAAGTACAAAGAAGATGCACAAGAAGGGAGAGGTTCTTTTAGCTTCATATTTCAGTTTTTATAAATGGAGATTTGGAATTACGAGAAACAACAAGAAATGCCTGCAGAACAAGAAGATTGTCACAAAGAAGAAGCCATCTTTAATGAACAAGTAATCTTAGGTGGGGGGAAAAAAGGAAAGGGGGGAAAGAGAATGGAAAATTTAAGGTTGGGAAAAACAACTCCAAAAAAAAAAATAGAGTGAAAAATAAGTATAAAATCAGAAAGCAACAGGAGAGGGAAATGCAGAAGAGAGAATTAGAAGTAGAGAGACAAGAGGGTAAAAAGGGGAGGGAAAAGATGAGAGGGAAGAAAGAAAGGAAAAGAAGTCATAAAGGATAGAAACAAAATATAGAGAAACAGGGCCTAATTAGAGTTAATGGGTGAAAATTTAATGGAAAAAGGGATTTTGCAAAGATACATAAGATAGTATTGTTATATTAGAAACAGAAATAATTTTAGAAAATATGAAACAATGTGTGATTAAAATGTTTGATAAAATAGCTATCATAATTCAGTAGAATGCTTGTCAATAAATAAATGTAACAAAATGAATATTTAATGATTTAGAAAACATATGTGAAGAGAAATAAGGGAAAATTAATTATGGAGATTATATGTGTTTTTAAGGAAGTATGATATTTAATTGAAAAGAAGTGTTAAAGATGTTAAGATTTTAATGATTATTAATGATAGAACTGAATTGGAATGGAATGTGGGTTTATAATTACATATATTTATAATCTTTTTTAAAAAAAGAATATATATTATAAGAATGTACCAAACAGAATTTGATTGGAAGTTATGTATTATGTATTATATTGAAGGTCATAACCTTAAGGTATATATTGAAGTTTAAATAAGAGTTGAATGGATGTAGTTAAAAGATATAAAGGTGTCATACTCCAATTAGTAACTACAAGAGAAAATTTGTTTAATGAGAAAAGATAATATGAAATTGAAACAGAACAGACAAAAGTATAAATATCATGATTTGAATTGAGACGAGATAATCAAAATAAAATTGAGAAAATTAAAAGAGGGGAAAAACTATATAGAAAATGTAGAATAGTATAAGATATTGAATAAAACACAAAAAGGAGCGTGAAATTGAGTTTTGTGTCTGTATAAAGAAGTTCAACCCGGGACCATGCTATTTTCAAAAAAGATGTTTTATTTGTATTTGTGTGAAAACCCAAATAAAACTTTATTAAGAAAAAAAAAAAAGAGATTGGACTGCCATTTGTCAGAAATGGTGTAGGCTCTCCCGCTTGGGCGGGGGGTTGGACTAGATGACCTACAAGGTCCCTTCCAACTCTGATTATCTGTATCTGTATCTGTTTTGAGGTCTATTGTTGGGCTCAGATAGAAATATTTTTAAACGATTGATATATTATGTGCCATCAAGTTGTTTTAGTCTCCCAACAACCACAGAAATAGTTAACTCCCATGGCTATCAATCCCTAACCTTTTCTTTCATATCTACCAATGGTGCACTCATTGCCACTGTGAGTCATTGGTGGTCATTCTCTTCTCTTTCTTTCCATCTTTCCCAACATTAGAACCTTTTCCAGAGATTCAGATTTGTGCATAATGTATCAGTAATAGGGTAATTTGAGCCTGGTCATTTGTACCCCGAGTGACAGCTCTGAGTTGATTTGTTTGATGGGCCATTTGTTTGCTTTCTTAGCTATCCACTGTAGTCTCAGAAGAAAATACACTTATATTTGTCTAGAACATAACAAGTGTCCTTTTCTGTGTTTCTTGTAATTTTCTTACCTGTATTTTCTCTTTTTAAAAACATGCCTGAGCCATTGTTTTCCTCCTTACTATTTTCAAAACTTCTTGAATGTTAAACTTTGATCTTAATTGAGATAGTAATCTAACTCCTGGTTCCAGTTAGAGAACAACATGAGCTGTCTTAATAACACCAACTTTTCATGACAAGTTTTTAAAAAACAGGTTGACATTTAAGTTGAAGGGACTATGTCTACTTTGGAACAATAATTTTGAAACAGAAGTTCAGGAGAGTAAAATAATTTTGTATGTATTTCATGACTATTCACTGGCAGAAATGGACTTTTTCCTTGAAAATCCATCCATAACAGATAATCCCTAACTCAAATGTATATCCTTTCTTCAGTGGCACACCTTCTTACATGTAACAGCTATCAGGGATGACAAATGGCATATTTTAAATTTATAAATGCGATTTGTGTGTTGAGTAAACAGAAATCTTTTGGTCTATGATAATTAAAGACATGTCTTCAGAATAGTTGCATGTAGCATTATTGGGGGGTGTTGTCCATTAAAATATGATTTTTTTTTCATTCTGTATTCACTGATCGACAGAAGAATGCACAGTTACTCTGTCTTATCCCATGCTATCAATACATGGTCCTTGAAGTGAAGTTATTATATTGAGCAAGAGATGATAACACCTGTTTAGAGATTTACAAACTCTTTTGATGTTTTGATATGTAGGAAGAACATTGGGTTAAAATAATATCCTCAATCTCCTCTTAGAAATGGAAGATTACTGAAATATACTGTCTATACTGTCTGTTAGGAATTAAAAACAAAGAAACTGGAGGTATGTGGGACAGAAATGGGCCGAAAAGGATAAAAGCTGAAAGAGAAAATGTAGTTGATAGAACACATTGACACAAGAGATCTGAAAGAATGAAAAATGAATGGAGAACAACTTTCTTTCTCTTCCCAGTGAAAAGAATAGTAAATTATATAACTTCCCTTCTGTTGTTCTTTTGGGATGCTTCAGATTTGTCAATCTTTTGAATGGGGTATTTGCTTAACTCTACCGGCTTCTGGAAAAAAGGAAAAAAGAAAGGCAAAACCTGCTGGGATACATGAAGAATTTTGGAGCTGAATATAAAACCCAAGGAAAATATGCAAATACAAATAACAGGAAAGAAAATGGGGGAAGGTCATGGATGTGTACAAAACAAAAGTTTATTGGCGTTATGCATTTTATTTATTTATTTATTTAAAACTTTTATATATGTTTATACTATAAATGTCTTGAACTCTGCCTCATCCGGGGTCTTTATTATAGATACCATGTTTTTAGTGCTGCACTCTGTGAATGAGATGAACTTTTAATGTTTCACTCTCCCACTTCTTTCCCCAAGTTTTACTTTGTTTTTTCCCCCCCCACTCAAAAAATTTTCTGCTACCTCATCCATGTTCTTCTTCCTCTTTTTCATTATTAGCCCTCTCATAAATGCTGATCTTGTCTTTCATTTGACTTGTCCTTCTTCCACATGTGCTTTCCCATGTTGATATCTGTCTCTGTTAGCTTTCTTGTTCCTGTATTAAGGTTATATTTCCTTCTTTTCTGACTTTTCTGATACAGGCCATCTCTGTTTCCTACTAAATGGGCACATACAGAAAATATACCAGGAAGATGGGGCATCACTCATCTGAGTGAAAGAGTACGGAGATGAAATGTACATTTTTCAGTTTTAGTGTTGGTTGCTTTTCCCATTCTCAATCATTCATTTAAGTAATTCATATTTCTTCTAATATTTTTACTTAACTTTGATGTTTTCTCCCAGCTTTCCTGGCATTGTCTTGCTATATCTCAGTTTAGATTATGTATTACACTTTAAAAAGCTTGGACCACATTAGCTTTTTCTTCTCTCTCACTTCCTCACCAATCTGATGAATATGCCAAATCAATATTAATCTCTGAAAATAGGCAGGCCTTATATTATTATTCACTTTTTGCCAGAGTTCAATTTTAAAGACACTTTTTGAGAATCAGGACACTTGACCTAAAATTCTGTTTCCTGTTTTTCATGAGAAATAGACTTTGTTGTATTCTAAGACAGTCATCAGACTTATTGGGATTTCATAAATCATAGAAATTACAGATCAAATTATGTAAAACATTGAGCTAAATGAAAGCCTCTAGCACTCAATTTTATTACCACATATTTATTAACTCTGAGTCGATTATATGTCAGGAGTAAAATGTGAGTTTCATGAAACTGGCTAAGAAGTTGCCTTTGATTTTCTACAACACAGATTCAAATCATCATCATAAAGTAGGTTGTGGATGATGAATACCCGGATTTAATTTATTCAGAAGTAAGGTGTGTAGAATCAGAGATTTGCAATTCCACAAGAGGCTAAAACAATCTTATTGCTACTTAAGTACTTTCAATAGCAGATAATTCATTTAAATGAAAAGAAAAGTTGAACGTAAATATATATTAATGAACTAAAGAGGTTTGGTTCTTTGGTTGATTAATCTAGTCCTGAACTCAGTCCTAGTTTAAGATTTTAGTTAGTAAAATTACATCCGGCTTTTCAGTTTTAGATGTAAAAATAAATATTAGTTTAGCAAGCAGGTTGACCATGCTAAAAGCTTTGAACAATATACAGTGTACACGATAGTAAATATACATATTCTAAAAGAACATCACCATATGGAAACTTATGTATTAATAGGAGAAGGCACAAGCTTGGATACTGTCTGCTTATTTTGTCTTACATTTTAGCTTCTAAAACGATATCATATCAACTCTTTAAAAACAAATATAATTGGGCATTTTGGAATTATTCAGGGAGAGGCAGAAGACAATATCCTTCTGTCTCAATTTTTTGACTCCAAATTGACAGTTAAAAAACAGATTACAGAAGCCATACATTTTAATTATAAAATGTATTTCTACTTCAGTGAGAATCCACTTCTGAATTTGTAGCTATGTTGGTAGATTAATAGATACATTGTTATGCAAATTTGTCATTTTCTAATAGGTTGGGAATATGACTAATCTCTTTCTCTGAAAGATGAAAAGAGTTTCCAAGAATATTTCTTCAGTTTTACTCATTTTAGAATGCCTTGAATCATTATAATCTTCTCATGTATCTTTTTCTCCAATCCTGTTTTAGTAATTGATGGTTTAGGTTCAGAAAGGTTACTTTATCTATGAATAAGAAAAAAAATAGCATGGCAGTAAAGGTGTTTTATTCCTCCAGCCATCTCATCTCATTTATTTATGCTTTTTGGAGGAGACAAAACTCAGACATATTTCTACACTTCTTGATTTTAAATTGAGAACATGTTGTATCTTGGCATGTTGGGCCCACATATCAACCCAACAATATGACTGTTATCTTGATAGAAACATGATCACTTCTTTATATGTCATGTATTGGATATGTAGTGGTATTCTTTATAGAAAACATTTCCATACAGGAAAAAAAAACATGCATGATTCATACTTCTTCAGATTTTTTGTAGCACTTTCTTCAATTAAGGCACCTCAGAACAGCTTACAATAATTTTGATATGAGTTCCAGATGCCTCATTGGAATAAATAAATTGACTTACCCATCAGAGGTGGTATTCAGCAGGTTCTGACCAGTTCTGGAAAACCAGTAGCGGAAATTTTGAGTAGTTCAGAGAACCAGCAAATACCACCTCTGACTGAGATTTTACAGTCTCCTTGCCCTACCAAGCCCAAGCCACGCCCACAAAACCAGTAGTAAAATTTTTTGAATACCACTACTGTTACCCATGCCCTTAGATTCAAGCAATTCAAAACTTCTTTTTCAAGCCTGCAAAGATTACACCAATAACTTTTAAAAGCACATTAAGATCAAAATATCTGAAGTTTGACCATGAAGTCAATGGAAGCATATTGTTCCCAAGAACTGGAAATAGATCCAAATGGATAAAAGATCCCAATTAAATATTTGGGGAAATATCTTAAAATCTCCCTTTGATAATGGAGCATACAAAGACAGGGCACACTACTAGGAAATAGAAGGCATGCCAGCTATTTTTCAGGAGTTATTGACCATACTTCATTTAATAGTAGATCATGCATTGAACAGAGGAATGGATGAGATACCTTCAAGCTCCTCCAATTATTATTCTCTGTGACTGATTTCTGTGAGATCCACCAAGATACATCTGCTTTTGTCATCCTTACACAGTTTTACTAGGTTGGCAATGCCCCAAGATTCAGCCTAGGATTTAATCAATTGTAGATGCAATAGAAAAACATATCCACTATGAGGTGTTCCATTTCCAAATAATATCCGCACTGAAACAGGCCAAGTCCATTATATTTTGTGTTGGTGTTGGTGGAATTACTCACTACTATTTAAAATAACTCACATGCATTTTGGAAATGTTATATTGAGACCATCTGGTCACAGATGCCTGTACCATCATTAGTCTACTGAATAGCTGTAATTGTTCATCAGTTGTAACATTCTCATTTGGCACAAAAAGTTATGGGAGTTAAAATTACTCCTAAAAAAGAATGGCTAATCTTGCATAATTTTGCAAATAAGTGTGATATGGGGAAAATACAGCTTTTCTCTGTTGGGAGACTGGAAAAACATTTTTAAAATGAAGGCTGGTAATGAGGTTTTTTTTCCCCCTTTAAAATATATCCAGAGCACAGCTGATCACTTTTTGAGAGTATTTAAGCCAGGGGTGTTAAACGCTCGGGCCTTGAGTTTGACACCCCTGGTTTAGGGTAGTTAAGCACTCACAGCATCAGCTCATGCAAGTGTGGCCACAGCTCTGTATAAATGTTAAGAAGATGTTTTGCCACAGCTCTGTATAGATGTTAAGAAGATGGCAGTAGCAATTGTAACTAAAAATAGAAAATAAATACAAATCTGAAATTACAAAAAATATTGAATAACTTTTCACCTTCTGTGCAGTTCTTTCACATGAAATGGAATGGTTTGAATTAAATCATATGTAAAACTCATTTTGACTTGGTAGAAATTGTATTACAGTTTTCTCAGAAGCTAATAGATATATAACTAATTTCAACAACTGTGAAAATAACTATTCTACCCCACCTCCAAATCCATTGGGGTTAAATAAGCACCATATAGCAATTGAAACCTCAAAAGCAATATGAAAATGTAGATTTACATTGAAATGTCAGTACAATATTTAATACTCAGTATCTGCGTAGTTTTAGCCTATTCAGTATGGCATCTTATTGCAAAAGGAAATATTTTTTCCAGTTTCAATTATGGATATTTTAATTACACTGCATTTTATTTATTTTTAAAAATCATACATACATGCACATAAGCCCAATATGTCAAAATAAGTAATTAAGAAGACCAGAATACAGCTTTCTCCTATTGAAATTAATGTCCTTTTTCTGGTTTCTGAAAGGCTGAGTTGTTTCAACATTGGTGTGTGTGGGCTGGAAACTGAGCAGCCAGCATTAGAGCCCAAGGTATTAATTAGGATTTTATTGTTCTGCACAATGGCAAGCTTTTCTCTTAGATGTCTTGTATATGTTTAAAAGATACACAGTGGGGTTAAAAAAGCAATTTCTTCTTCTATAAAGTAGTCTCATATTTCTCCCTCTCTCTCTCTCTCTCTCTGCAGTACTGGAATTTAATTCATTACAAATATTGAAACCATTCAGAACAGTTGTTATGACAACCATTTTAGGTCCATAGATTCTCTTTTTCAAGGAGAGAAGCAACCTGGAATTAAGGAGAAATTTCCTCACAGTGAGAACAATTAACCAGCGGAACGGCTTGTCTTCTGGGGTTTGGGGTGCTTCATCACTGGAGGTTTTTAAGAAGAGACTGGGCAGCCACTTGTCTGAAATAGTATAGGATCTCCTGCTTGAGCAGGGGGTGGACTAGAAGACCTCCAAGGTCCCTTCCAACTCTGTTCTGATTCATTTTGCTGGGCCTACCACAATCGCAATCCTTGTAACACATAAGCCATATGTAAGTGTATGCAAGTATATGCATGTATATAGATATCTGTGTATGTGTGCGCATATGTGTATATACGTGTATGTGTGCCTCTGTGTATTATAAAAGGTGAGAGGAGGGGGAAAAAACAGCTAACTACCTTTGCCCTATTTTCCTGGGACAGTTCTCATGGTCCTTGATTCAAATCCCTCTGGTGAACCTATTTTTAGAATCCCTCATTTTGTTTGGTGGGGGTGTGACCCATGGCAAGACAATATAGGGGAAAGTGAAGGTCATCTGCCCATTTTGATTTATAAGAATTCAGTTGGTCTGCAAGGCTGTGGAGAGTGGACATCACTCAAGGTTAGGAAAGGTGGACCAGATCAATGTGTGTTTAGACAAAAAGCTGTGTAGACTAAGAATTTGAATTTGCTACCTGTAGCAAAAGATGCTGCACCCCAAGCAGAGGGTGAAAGGAGTTTGGAGAGTGTCTAGAGTCGAATCCAAGCAATATGAGCTCATGTGAATGTGACCTAATATTTGGCTACTGCTCAGTTTTCTTAGCAGGCATATATGGGAAAAGGAACAAGTATGTTGGTCTTCGGGAAAATTGCCTTTGTATTGAACAAACGGCTTGCTTCAACCATAATATTTATTCTATCTATGTGTCTCATCTTCAGAGAGCATCACAGCATGCTTATTAAAATGCTGGATCAAGAGCAGGAAGATTTTGTGTTCCTTTAAGCTCTCCCAACAAGCTTGCCGACAAACAAAACTTCCTGTTAGATCATATCCAGTTAGATTTGCTGCAAGAATGAAGTGAGCACAGTGCAACTGAGTGGAGGCTGAGTGCTGAGACAAAAAGCTGGCTATATTGTATGGACCATGGGTGTCCAACTTGCGATGTCACATTGCTGTCATGCGATGTATCCCAACGTCTTTCACAAAGCTGGGATAGGCATGGCCTGCCTGTGACACATCTGACCTGCAGGCCACCAGTTTGACACCACTGGTGTAGACTATCTCCTTTCCATCCAACAAACCAGGATTTTCAGGATCAACAACATAAACATTTGAACATGAATTAAAAACAACACAATCAAAGCATTTTAAAAATGCATGTTGTACATAAACACTAACACAATGAAAAATACATTTAGTTTGAGTTGACCCCTTTAGACCATCAAGCCCAACCCCCTGCTCCATCTGGGAAAGCAGATCAAAGAATTCTCAATAGATCAGGGATCGCCAACCTTTTGGACCTCAGGGACCACCAAACTCATAATTTTAAATCCCAGGGACCACTAACTGGTTCTGTGGATGTGGCCTAATTTGTGGGTGTGGCTTGGTCATGTGACTGGGCATGGCTTGTATGTAAATATTACAAATATTTATATAAATATTGATTTTTTTTATAAAAAAGAGCAACTTTTACCCAAAATCAGGCAAAGCAGGCAGGCAGATTGAGTTGCTCATAGAATCACAGATTCATTCAGAGATCCATCTGCCATCAGCTAGCTCAGTCTGTCACATAAAATTTGCTTGTAAACAAACTCATAAAATTTTCTAGCAAGCAAACTCACAAAATTAACTCACAACACACCATGTATGTAAATATTGAATTTTGTATTTAAAAAAAGAGCAACTTTTATCCAAAATCAACCAAAGCAGGCAGGCAGATTGAGTTGCTCACAGAATCATTCAGTGATCTATCTATCTGCCATTGTCTACCTGAGTCTGTGACATAAAATTTGCTTGCTGTGAGTCTGCACTGAATAAAAGAACCTTCAGTCCTGAGAGAGGTTCGGCTGTGTTTAAAAGCAGAGCTGAAGATCTAAAGACTAGCTAGAAAGCAAGAAATCCAACCATTCCCTGCTTCCTAGCTAATCTAAATCTCCCAGTACAGCAGAACAGCTGATGGTTGGAAAAAGGAAAAATAGCAATTTAGTAGGCAAGTTTGCCGGGTGAGGAGTGAGTGGGTGGGGAGGGTTCCTACAGGCCATGTGGGTGGCGGAGCCTTATGTTTCTGCGCAGCCTGGATTAATTGCTTTGGGGAGGTGCTCTGGGGGTGAGATTTCTCTGTGGCCCACCAAAACTTTCTCATGGCCCACCAGTGCCACAGCCCACTGGTTGGTGACCGCTGCAATAGATGGCTTTCCAGTGTTAATTAGGAACTTTTCCCTATTAGCACTTAATGATAGTACTTACAATATATATCGCTTCACAGTGCTTTTCAGCCCTCTCTAAGTGTTTACAGAGTCAGCATATTGCCCCCAACAATGTGGGTCCTCATTTTACTGACCTCAGAAAGATGGAAGACTGAGTCAACCTTGAGCCTGGTGAGATTTGAACTACCAAACTGGTGGCAGCTGGCAGTCAGCAGAAGTAGCCTGCAGTACTGCATTCTAACCACTGCGTCATATCGGCTCTTACTATTCAGAATTTTTCTGTTTCATACATCCTATCATTGCTTTCTTCTGCACCCTTCAAGGCAGCTTTTAAATATTGTCCAACAAACAAATAGACAAATAATACATAATATTATGAAAATATCTACTCTTCTGCAGGTTAAACATACCAAGTTCCTTCTCTCTTTTCCTTGAGCATTTATTTCAGTCTCCTAAAAATAAATTTATTGCCCTTCTCTGTACATGCTGTGGTCTGAATTGTTTTGGGTGCACAGATCTGGGTTAATGCCTGAAGTAGCCTCTACATAGGTTATCTAGAATATTTTTGATTTAGTGGGGGTAAAATACAATAAACTAAATTAAGCTGAACTCCAGGCTTGATTTACATTTATTCCATAGCATTATTTCACAGGGCATTAAATGCATTTCTTGGACCAGGACATTTTCGTTATGCAAACTACAAGTATCTATTGAGAAAAGTGAAAATAACTTCCCCTAGTTTCAGACCTCGTTGCACATTTACCATAGGTACATTTATTGGCTGGAATAAGGAACTTCAGAGCAGTGAAAATGTCACTTTCATCACCATGACTCTTTACCTTCTCCAAACTACTGATCAAAAAGGGCCATGAGGGTAAATACAGTTAGAAGTTTCCTCTGGGTTTCTTCTCTATTTTTAATTCTGCCTGCTCTTTGTCTATGACATTGCTAATCTCAGGATGCTTTCTTCTCACTTTTGTCTTCCTGAGTACACATGCCCTCTGCTCCCTGACTGATAGGGTATGGATAGCTAAGCTTTGCCTGCCATTGTCCACGTATTATTATTTCAATAGTCTTTGCTAAGGTTAGATTTCTGCTCTCTTGAATACAGAGATCAGCTCCTCTTTGAGCTCAGGTAGAAAGTTAGAATCTGATTCCACTAAAATCCAGGCAATCTCTTCACAGGAGTTACACTTACCATCAGGATATAATGCAGGATCAATGTTGTCCTTTGTTGGGATAATAAAGAAAGAATTGCTGATGTGTGTTGATTCTCAGCATTTTTGCTTTGATATAGCAGCAAAGAACAACAGGGTTTTTTGGGGGGGTGTGGGGAGTCCTCTTCATATTATTTTCCAAGGCTTTCATTCCTTCCCTTCTCATTTTCTTTTTTATTATCATGATTATTAAATTTGCAGCTATATTCTCAATACGATTTATACCTTTTCTGTTACTTTATTTCAAAAGTGTATTTTTTCCTCGATACTTCTATTTCTGTTCCATTATTCACAGTGTATGTTGAATTTAATAAAATGTGCTTATCCACATTAGAAATATTTGCTTGTCACACAATCTGCATTTTGTATGAGACACTCTCTGTGAGAAACAGAGAAAGACCTGGAGGGGAAGGGGGAATGATGGAGATAAGAAATGGTTCATTAGGACTTCTGCCATGTTGTATTGCAAAATATGAAGATTTCAGAAGAATCTGTATGATCTGTTCCTGCTTTTCAAAGCTCATTTATATGATTGTGTCCGTGCTTTTGAGTCAAATTTGTCTCCTGGGTCATGAACAAACAATTTGCTTGGCAAGATTTTCAGAACTGGTGTGCCATTGCCTTATTCGTAAGTATGAGAGGAATCTGTGCCTAATACAGGACTAGAATTCACATATCTGCTGCTTTTAATACTACACCAAATTGGATATATACATGATTATCCATCATGTTTTCCCCTTAAATAATACTGAGCAGGAATAACAACTAAAGCCATAGAAACAGGTATCAAGGCATCAAATAAGAAACAAACAAACTAAAACACCAACTCCAATTCATCAAACCTTTCAATTCCCCCTTCCAACCACCTTAATGCTGTTCCACATATTGCCTTTGATTCTTTAGGCTTCCTGCTTGTCTCTTTCAGGATCTCATCAAGTCCATCCAAGCATGACTTTTTTTTCTTGCTCCTCTCAATTCATTCCTTCTATATCTCCTTTTGTGACTGAGTCATCATTCATTCTCTTTATATGTCTCGACCCACTTTAATGTAGTTTTCAATTCAGCATGTTCATACTCTACTCATTTGTTCTTCTACATCTTCTTATTTCACCACAAATGCTTCTTAAGTATTCCATTTTTACTACATTCAACATTTATGTTTCTCCTGACACAAATAGTTTTCATCTCCATATAACAAGTGGGCAGAAGCACATTCTTATAGCCATTTTCACTTATTTCACGAACACCTTTCCTCTAAGAAAACTACTTGCCATCCATCACTTTTTACCAGTATTTCCATGTCTTAATCTTTTTCCATGCCATCTTTAAAAAACATTCTACTTGAAGTAGTTCATTCCATTTCCCTATCAAATATGACTACCTTGAATTTTGGTTTTTATATCCATAATTCTCACTGCAAATGTTTTCTGCAAAATCGTTCATATCTTCAGGCAACAGCACAGCATATTTGCATGTCACAGTATAAAGTGGTTCTTAAATGTGGGTGAATCTTTTCAAATTCTCTATGGCTCTATTTCTTCCCTATTGCTCTATTTTCTATTTCTATTCCAGACTGATAGAAGAATTTCTCCATGAAGTAAGCATGGACCTCTTCCTATTTATATTTAAGATGGAATTCAAAACCAACCACTTTGACTGGGTTTTCAAAGTCTAAGTATATTATATATATTTTAGTTGGATTGATTCATTTTAGTAAAATTGCATGTTCTGAGCTGTAACAGTTTTCATTTACTATAACCTTCTGTACAGATTGGGATGACATATAAACAATGTAGAAGTACAGCAGACAACATGTATTGATAGTATTAAATGGTGAACTGGCATTGAAAGCATTACATTATCAGGAAAGCAATAAAATTCATTAGCCTGTTGAATGGATAGCAGATGTCTGTGACAAATCCTTCTCTTCTGATACAATGTGGCTGTGTCTAAAAAGCTATTTGCATTTTCACATTTTGGAAGCATTGGATTGCTTTCTATTCCCATCAAAAACCTGTGAAATTTTATGTATCTTTATCTGTAGGATTTTTTAAAAATAGTTAAAAATACAATCTTTACAAAGGTAGTTTCAAATACACAGTGACATTCTAGTGGGATTATTGTCTCCAAAGCAGAAGATATCATGTTATTGAGCTAAATAATTGAATTGGTGATGTCATGGAATTTGGGCCATTCTACAAAAATTAATTTTTTACAAAGGGCTTTTTGGGGGGAGGGGTGTACCCATAAGTGAAACTGTGAATTAGTGGTCAATATCTGAAAAGATTATCATGGGGATTCTGTTCTTTGATAGAAAAAATGATTGCCCATTTCTGGTATAAGAAAAGTCTGGGTAGGGATCCAATCTGGGTAGGGACTACTGCTTTCCCATAATCCTTCTTATCCAGCCTTTATTTAATCTTCACTTTCCTTTATATGGGCATGGAACGTAAAACAAAACTTATTATAATTTCTGGAGTAAATACTACTAAACAAAGCGACAGGAGTAAGAGTTAATGTACCAGTATCACAGTCTGAATAGATTAGTGAATAGATTACTTCAGAGCTGAAATAGGCAAGCGATTTTTAATTTTGAGGGACAAATTTCCTCAAAAATAACCTATTAGAGTTTACATAATGGGTGGAAGCTGTTGACTGAGCCAGAGTAGAAATAGTTATGGATGCCGTTCTATCCCACATCCCTTTTTCTCTTTGTGAAACTCTCTTGTCTCTCTGTGTCTCTCTTTCAAGCATTGTCCTTGTCTAGTGGTAATGCCTATGATGAGACCCAGGTGATGCTATGGCAGAAATTGAGAAAGTGTGAGTTGTAGTCCTGCCTTAGACACAAAGCCTTAAGCTAATAACTTTCTCTTAGCTCTAAGAAAGTAAAGTTAAAGCTTTCCCTATCCAATCATGTCTGAGTCTAGGACACAGTGTCATCTCTGTTTCTTGGCTGAGAAAGCCAATGTTGTCTCAAGACAGTTTCCATGGTCATATGACCAGCATGGTTATATGCCAAAGTGACAGAACACTGTTACCTTCTTAATGAACGCTCAAGTAAAGTATACCTGCAAAAATATTTTTGCAGCGTTCTCTTCAATAAAAGTTGAAAGTAATTCCTATTGCTTCCCATTATTCCCACTGTGCAACGGAACAGCCACAAGCTAATGCTTTGGTAGATTTTATGGATGATCTTGATTATATAGATTATTTTAGTACAAATTTAAATATTTAATATCATCATCATCAATGTTATTATCATCACCACCATCACCATCACTTCCTTTAAGATTCAAATGGCCCTCAATCTGCCCCAGATTTTTAAAACATGGCTCTTCATTAAGGTCTTTGTGAAAAAGTATTTGCTTGCTTCATTATATTTGCCATCTTGTATGTTTAACTTTATCTTTTAATTATTTTATTGTAATTTCTTGTTTCGATTGTTGTGAGGTGCCCATAGTCATTGAGAATTGGGTAGCAAAAATGTATTATCATTACAAATTTTATAGCAAGTCACATGAACGAACGCAAAAATACTACCATGTTTCTCACAAAATAAGGCCGAGCCTTATTTTTTTTTGACCCCTAAAAAAATGGATAGGCCGTCTTTTCGGGGGTGACTTAATTTCCTCCCCCACCTAGAGCAGCCCATACGCATGTACCTCGCCACGAGGCCACTTCTACCAGCCGACGAAAGCTCCCCGAAGACAGAGTCCCCAGCCGCTTTGGGGCGAGGTGTGGCTGCCCATGTCCCCTCGTCTTTAGGCAGTCTCTTTCGGGTGATGGAAGCTCCCCAAATGCAGTCACCAGCCACTTCGATCGGTGGGTAGAAGCAGCCTCACGGCGAGCACACACACACACACTCCCCTCGCCACGAGGTCACTTCTTTCGGCAGACGAAAGCTCCCTTGAAGGCAGAGTCCCCAGCCACTTCGGGGCGAGG
>NW_020769309.1:628935-647695 GCF_900518735.1 Pseudonaja textilis
GGGAAAAGCATGGTTTGAATAGGCCTAAATTTTGGGGGCGGGGCTTAATTTCACCTCATGCCTAGAAATCATGCTGGGCCTTCCTATTGGTGGAGGCCATATTGTTGGAGAAACACGGTATATAATATATCTTCTAAAAAGGCTAATGATTTACTCCACTATCCACAAAGCTCAGGTTCTGCAGCTACAATTGCAAACTGAGCAATAGCAAAAGATATTTTAGGATCTTTATCTCCTAAAATCCTTCTTTCCACCCAAAAAATAATCTAAACATTAATTAAATATTAATTCATTATGTGTATTTTGATAAAAAATTACAATAAAGTAAAACATAATTTAATGCAATCCTGTCTTCGCAGTGGAAAGTCTTTCAGCAAAAATCCCAATTTTGTAATTTAACTTCTATGTGATGTTTTCAGGAAGAGTAATAGTTATCTGTGGGAAGAAGATGTGTCAAGTCTTGAGATTAAAAGTGACATTTTTTAGTCAGTAGGACACTCATAACCTCTTCCTTGTTTTGGAATTTTATGAGCCATGACTACAGATGTATGACAATATTGTTACATATTTCACCCCTAGGAATAATTTTCTTAGCAAGCTGGTTTGCTCTCTCTTTCTCTCTCTCTCTCCCCCTCCCTCCCTCCCTCTTTCTCTCTCTCTTTTATTATAACTGATGCCTGGATTTAGATGTGCCACTATCTTACCATTGGGAAGTTTCAATATATCTGGTATGTAATGAGCACCTCTAGAGAAAAAGAAAGAATTCCTGTTGAAGTCCTTCAGGTACAGAGAAGAGCAACCAGGATAATTAGGGGATTGGAGACTAACACATATGAAGAACTGTTACAGGAACTGGGCTTGGCTAGTCTAGTGAAGAGAAGGACCAGGGGAGACATGATAGCAGTCTTCCAATATTTGAGGGTCTGCCACAGGGAGGAAGGGGTCAAGCTATTTTCTAAAGCACTTGTAGGCCAGAAAAGGAATAATGAATGGAAACTGAGCAAGGAGAGATTTAACCTGGAAATAAGGAGAAACTTTCTGACAGTGAGAACAATCAATCAACGGAACAGCTTGCCCTCGGAAGTTGTGGGAGCGTCATCACTTGAGATTTTGAAGAAGAGGTTGGACTGCCATTTGTCAGAAATGGTGTAGGGTCTCCCGCTTGGGTGGGGGGTTGGACTAAATGACCTACAAGGTCCCTTCCAACTCTGATTATTTGTTATCTGTTAGGACAGTAACCTGGATAGTGTGAGTGCAATGCAAGGCCCGAACACTTAAAACAGGAAAACTGCTCTATTTTGTATCCCTCAAAAGCCCAAGCTATTTTCAAAAGCCTCTCATAAAACAAATGGCCTTTGTATTCTCATGTTAACATGTAATAAGAAATGGGCCAGTAGTCTTGTAACTATTCTGTGGACTACTGATGCTTATGACAGTTTTATAATATCTTCTACTGTAAAGTAATTTAGGTATTAGATTATTTACCAGTTGGGAGGGCCAAGATGCCCTCTTTTTAATTTCCTTACTTGTCAACACCTCAACAAGGGCTGCTGTTATGTTCATCTGTAGAGAATTATAAAAGTTATCATAGCAAAGTATACATGGATATTTTTTTAAAAAAAAGATGACTATGGTTCAGAGAGGATGGTATTGTAGAATATAGAATTAATATCAGATTTTATGACATTAATTTCTATATGCACACTCTCTTGATCACAGGGATAATATAGATTTGGGGATTTTAAGTCAAGAAGTTAAGTGAGCACTGAGCTTTGGACATACTTCTAAGTGAATGGCAGTTCATATTTCTTTTGTATATCTCAGCCTTCTTTGGGTGAAGAGTTAGCTTTCCAACAATATAAACTGGATTAATTTTCTTTGAATTAGTCTTATATAGTTGAGGGAAAAAATGAGTCTATCTTATGTATGAATTGCCAACTTATCCTATTTGGAGGCCTTCTGTAACACCTTGGTCCCCTGTGCCATTTGCCTGGTAAACACGCAAGATGTGTTTCTCTCACTATGTACATGTATATATCCAAATTAGACTGTGTTGTTTCTCCATGTAATATAATATATGTGGGTACATGCTTGCTTGCTTGTTTATTTATTTATTTTGTCATTTTGATGTTTATGTTTATATTATAGGTGGAGACCCTTTGAGAGCTGTATGCAATCTAATTTCATTTTAATGTATGCAAATTAATGTACATTCAAAGTGACAATAAAGTTATTCTAAGTCTTCTAAGTAGAAGTGTTGGGGATTGCAGATTTAGCAATATTACATTGGCAAACCATTTTTTGACATTACAAAGCAATGCAAACACAAGGAAAGAAGCTGTCTGAGAAAATCCACCTTTGGTGTTTTGGGCATCGGTGACTTCCTTCCGGTGACACTGCTTTTCTTGTCAAAGCAGTGTTGATGTCAGGGGTGGGATTCAATTTTTTTAACAACTGGTTCTGTGGGTGTGGCTTAGTTGGTAGGCGTGGCTTGGTGGTAATGTGACTGGCTGGGCGTGGCCAACTCAACATCACTCACATCGAGGCACACATCTCCTCGCCTGGCCTCTCATGACTGTGGGGATGCTGAAAAATTGTCATAAGTCACTTTTTTCAGTGCCATTATAACTTTGAATGGTTATTCCACACAAGCAAAGTACCAGCAAAGGAGGGGAAAAAAACTTCAGAGACATTCCTGATGCAGAAAGTCTAGTCCTTCCAAGAATGTAATAAGGGTTAACAGAGAGGCAGTTTCTGTAAGCAACACCAGAATGTTTCCTTCCTGCCTTCCTTACAGGATTAGGCCAGTAATTTCTTCTAACAACCGGTTCTCTGAACTGCTTAGAATGTTAACAACCGGTTCTAGCTAATTATTGAGCTATAGCAGATGCATATTTTAAACTTTCTTTCTTGAAGTTCTGGTTCTTTCAGAAAATACAGTATATTATTTTACATGTACATGGGACATTAGTGATTATACCAAATATTGATACATTCTGCAGGGACCACTGAAGGATTAGCTGGACCTTATGGAAATGATTTTACACAGGGACAAGTTTGAAACCTACAGTTTATGCAAATACGTCCCATCCTTACTGTCATTCGACCAGCTTCCTCAAACAGCTTTTAAAGTTTGTGGGCTCAGGGCCAAGCAATCCCATGAAGATAGGTTTTAAATGATCTCCATTTGGCATCCATAATATTTAAATTGGCCCTCTGACAGTTTAAAAAGTCTCTTGAAGAATGAATTTTAATACCCAGGATTAATGTTCTAAGGTTTCTGCTCTTTATTTATCTGTTTATAGTTTATGACCTAATTCTGTTTTGCATTGCTTTGGGGTTTCATTAAAATCTTTGCACTCCTCTAGTTATTGCAAAAGCTTATATTGCTGTTGCTGTTGAGAATACTATTGTGTGACAGCAGTGGTTTTTGGAGGTTTAAGATTATTATTTCTTCCTGAACATTGATGGGTGAGGAAGATGCTCTGTAAATCTCGAATGAGATTGCTCTGTTATCTGGAATTTCTAGCACACAGTATGCCTAAGGGATTTCTGCTTGGGTTTAAATGCCAACACAACTCAAGTGCTGCATCTGAGTTAAAGACTTGATGCCTGTTAGGATGCAATATGTGAGGGCAAACAAGGAGAGCAGCCTCAGGGTAAACGTATCACCAAACCAGTAGTTAAGAATAATCATTTGATGGCTGGAGAAAAGAAAATGAGATGAACTTGTGTGATGTTGACATCTATATATATCTTGTGTTGGATAAAGAAAGTGAATATGAGCTGCCATAATTATCTTTGGGCTGTTGGTCTGAACTCTGAGCTTGGCAATTTGGTTGCAAACATTTTGTCACCATTTGAGGAGACATCATCAATGTACTTTGAATTGTGCTCGTCTGTCAGAGCACTAGTCTTTAAATACCCTTTTATGTGATGGAAATTAGTGTAGATGTTGTTTGTTTGGTACTTCTGAGTCATGGTCTGACTTTGGACTGCTTTATTGGCTGGCTGTTGTTCCTGAGGCATGGTCTTTGGTTTTAAGAACCTTAAAGCTGATGGGTTTGATTTTTGTTGTTGTTTTTTCTTGTGAGCTGATGGGTTGTGATAAAAATCATCCTCAGTTTTCTTGCCTGAGCTGGGGGTTGGACTAGAAGACCTCCAAGGTCCCTTTCAACTCTTGTTAAACACATGTGTATTTTATGCTCTGGACTATTGACACTGAATGCATGTAAAATATGTGGTACCCCTGGGTAAAAAAGGCAAAAAAATCACTCTAGGTGTAGGGACAGTGTAAAATATTAACACATGATAAATAGTGGAAGAATTAAAAATAATAGCATTTAATTATATATCTCTCTCTCTTCCTATTTTTTCTTTCTTTCTCTCCCTTCCTCTTTCTTTCTGTCTTGCTTTCCTTCCTTCCTTCCTTCTTTCCTCCCCTGCCTCCATCTCTCACTCCCTCCCTCCCTCTCTCTCACACACACAAACACACACATAGAGCACTTAACAGACAAGCATTTTGGAAGCAGCTCCTTTAAATTTCTCCAAGGCTTGAGTGGATTCCCCCACCCCCTCTGTCAGATGGTACTACTTCTCACTCCAGACACTTTAACTCACACGGGGAAAGCGATACGTGCAGCGTCCATGCCTTTCTTCCTTTCCCCTGGGGAGAAAGAGGACGTGGGGAATGGAAAGCTAGGAGAGTGATCGCAAGTGAGCGACCAGGTGACCGGGTTGAGGGCGTGGCCAGCCAGGGATTGCCACCGGTTCAGCGACCCATGCCAAATAACTGCTACCGGTTCGCCCAAGTAGGTGCGAACCGGTTGAATACCACCTCTGATATACAGACAGAGACAAAAACACCAAATTTTCTGCAATAGTATCAATATCAGTACTTTTATACAGGGACATATGGTTCTAGTTCACATTTTTTCTTTGCATACTGGTGTTGTATTACTGAGAAGTGTAGGAGTGTGTTACATCCCTGATCTTTGAAAAGATGGAAGTTTTTCAAAGGGAAAAAATGGCTGCTGCCTTGCTTTATTTTGGAATGCCATGGAATCACTGGTTTTATGCTGTGCTTTATCTTCACTCTAGCTGTTCTCCCATGGCTTACAAATAACCTTCTATCTGCTTATGAGAAAATGGAAAGGGTCTGCCCCTACTGAGCATCTATTTTGAGGCAAATTGATTCCCAAACATGCAGAGAAAACTCCTTGCTGAAGTGTGAAGGCCAAAGACATCTCCAGGCGAACCAAGCTGTGAGGTCTTACTTCTCAAGAGAGGCTTGAGGCAGAGGTTTAATACTTGGAAACATAGCTTTTAAGAAGCTGAGCCATTTCAGTCACCCACATTGGCAGTAGTTATTGATGGTAAGCCAGACAGAACTCTTCCTAAGAAGCAGAACAGGATCCTGGATGTCCATTGCTTGAAAAACAGTCTTTCATGTCTGCTCATTCTGTCAAAGCAGTTATTGGATGCTGGTAATTTTTTATTTTGTGTTATGTTTGCATACCTTTTTGTTTGCAGTTTTTAATGACTTGGGTCTGGAAACAGACAGGAAGGGATCTCATATACATTTCTAGTTTTACTAAGGTTTCAGAGTTCAAACACTCTTCCCTGTTCTGGGGTGCATACGTGCATGATGGCATTGGGGTAAGCAAAAGACTGCACAAAAATTGGGGTAAGCAAAAGACTGCACAAAAATGTACACTTGTGAGACATTACAGGAGTAGGGGAATACTTGTTGTGCATCTGTCTGGAGCTACAGTGCCAATTCCTATATTGTATTATAGGATTTTTTAGGATTAAAACTTTTTTTGTGTTAAAACGTAATTCCAAGAAACAGAAAACAAATCCATGTGTTTGTAATTGATCTTTAATTGTAATTGATTTTTTTTGTTTTGTGGGTTGGGGAGGGGAAGGTTCTTGCCTAACTGGATGGGGTACATTTAAGAAAGTATTGACATTAAAGGAGGTGTTACCTTTATATAGGAATAAAGTTCAATCCTGTAGCAGCAACATTTAATACAGTTTTGGAATTTCTGTAGGCTGCTAAGGTCCTGTTTACTATTAAATTGACAAATCTTTAAGTTATTTTTGACTCCTGATGACATGGAATTGGCTTGAACTACTTTCTCTCAAAACACTTTTTCAGCTTGCATGCCTGTCCCTAGCCCTTGTTATTCCCTGGTAATCTGTCATTCAGTACTACTCTGATCCAATTATGTTTCTCTTCCAAGACCTGACACCTGGCCTTGTGTTGCCATTTACTATGACCTTTCCGTTTTCTATAACCTGATATTAAAAATTATTTTGTTTTTCAATTTTGCTCTTAGAGGTTTGAATATCTTTGATTAAATAAATCTGATTCTGAATTTCAGAGCTCAGAGAGCACCAAGGACTCTACAATTCAACCCTGAGCTACATATATTCTCTTCTATTGACTCTGTATTTAGATTTGATCCAGATTTTAAATCCAGGATCTGATTGTATATTTCCTATAATTAGAGTCAAAAACGTGTGAAAGACAACAATTTTGTATATGTAAATGATATCTCCTCTATTTATTAAAGCAAGATACATGGAAGTAACATGCAGCAATAAGAACAAGACAAATGCACATACAGGTACAAATTCAGATAGATGTTTCTATCCCATGTCATCTCATTTCTTATTTTTGATTGTGCTATAATGGCATTGCTTTGATGTAAAAAAGTGGCATAGAAGCAATAAACTAATTAATCAGAACTAGTTCACAGTTGACTTGATTATCACCTACTATTCTACCTACTTGTTCACTTATGATTAAGCTGATCTTTATCCTTTAAAGAGTTTCTGTTTGAAACTGAAAAAAGTTGTGATGTTCTAGGCTAGTACCATCTGCAAGTCCTATATGTCACTGTTCTCTGAAAATATCAAGGTGGATAGTTTCAATTCAGGAATCACAATCGTGTAGTACCCACATTAAAATATTGTATAGTACATTAAGGTGCCAATGGATCTGTAACAACACTCTGCTCACGCTTCTAATATGTATTTAAAAACTGGTTAAAAATCTAACTTGCATAATTATTTTTTTAAATGAAATGAAAAGTTTTATTGTTCTTTAATGAGAAGTTATTTGATTGCAAGTTATTTCCAAGGCTTCAGAAATCAGGTGAAACACCAGCAAACATTTTAGTTTAGGGCCTAATTTAAATTATTTTGGGGCATGACACCACAGTGACAATGGATCTATTGTGTCATCTTCATAATCACATGGGACAACTGTAGGGTGGCACCATCAAACTTGGAAAGCTTTATGACATTAAGAATACTTGCAAGCAGAAGCAAATTAGTAAGGACCATATAAGTCATTCAATATGTTTATTTCTTATTACCAAGGTTCCTTCAAAAATCACAAAGTTGTAGATACATTATCCATTTAGGCCAATATTTAAAATAACACTCGAGTTGTCTTATTCTGACAAATTATCATTAAGTTGTTCTGGCTTATAATGGTAGTGAGGCTAATTGTTGCCTTCATTAGGCATAATGAAATGGCAAGTGGTTGAAACTACCGGTAGTGGTAAAATCCTAACAATAAGTTGCAGATAAGGATGTAAAAGAATTCTAATCAATATTCAGTTCTATACTTATTCACTCTCCCAAACAACAAAGTAGTTAATGGATCTGTTCAAGTTTATTTTGGGGTTGTTTGTAGAAAGCCTCCTTCCTTTTTCTCTGTCATTCCTGGAAAAATCTTGGTATTTACCATATGTTACATTGCACAAACCTCTACAGTTAAGACGAGTTGTAATATGGGTGTTTCTGCTCCATTCTTATGCTTTAATCTCAGCTGTCAAATTCAGAGATATTAGGCTGGAAAATGTGATTGGTGATCCTAAAACTGCAATATCTGTGTGATTTCCTGATTCATATTTTATTTTTGTAGGTACATCTAGGAAAAGGACAACTTGTATGCTTGACTGGTGTAACAGGACATACATTTTCTTCAAACAAACTAATTTTTCATTCCTTCACAGATCATCTGCCTCCTGTGGAGGAGGAGGAGAGGGAGAGAGAGAAATTCATTTTACACTTTAGATTTAGCCTAATTCTGAGCATTTTGCTTCTACTACTTCTATTAGCTATTTATGAGATAACTTTCTTAAAATATGAAATAAAATTTAGATGAACATCTTGCTAGTAAATGCTGCTTCCTTTTATCTGCTATTTATTAATAATGCAGTCAACTATTATTTTTTCCAGTTTGGGGGGGGGGGAATCCTAGTAATTAATGTTCCTGCATGTTACATGATTTCTGCTTATATTACCATTAAAATATGGTTGTGTAACTGCATTGGAAAAGCTCAGAACCAGGGAGTGGAAGCTAATGTATGTGATGCCTTAAGCCTGCCTTGGAGAGAGAACAAAAAATTATTACTACAGTCTGGAGTTTGCGTAAAGCTCTGCAAATGTTTTTTAGTGTAATTTGGAGTTATATAATAGGTCGCTCGTGTGTTCAAATGGGCACAGTGAATTCAGAATTCAAATACTAGATTTTAATCACATACCACGTTTAACTGGTATATCCAGACTAAAGACACAAATGGTACTGAAAAATGTAACCGGAATGGTTTGCAAAGAGAATATTGCGTGTTTTATCAGTTTGGTTCCTTCTCCTGATTATTATGCATAATCTAAATTTATGTAAAATATCACTTACTGACAATCTTGAAGATTAACACGATTCTGGAAATAAGCCAAATCACATTTCTTTGCCATTTTGGCATACATTTTGTTTGAAAACATCCATGCATCTTTGTGCTTAAGGAACAACACAGACATGATGGTGGGGGCACAATTCTTTAATGGTTCTCCTTGCAAGGCCGGTCCCAATTGGTGTTAGCGGGAGGGGAATAGCTGATCCTTAGGCACTATCCTGTGGCTCCTGCCCCTTTATGGGTTCTCCCCTTCCGCCTCCTTTTCCATGTCCACATGAAGATGCCGGGGATGTCATTTCTTGGTTTGAGATTAATATGTCAATGATATCCAGCTAAAAATCTTTGTCCTCAGCCTAAGTAAAGCTGTCAAGGTCATTTGCAAATGTCTTGAGGCTGTGAGAATCTGGATGGGGAGGAACCAGTGGTGGTATGCGACCAGTTCGGCCCAGTTCGGGCAAACTGGTAGTAAAAATCACTACCAGTTCGGAACTGTAGTAAAAAAGGCTCCAATCAGCTGAAAGGAGGGAAAAAAGCCTCCGACAATTAGCTGAGAGGATAAAAGACCGAAAAGTGCATGGGAGGGCGGGGGAGTCACTCTTAGCTTTCTGTTTCTTCATCCTGTCAGCTAATTGGTTTGTTAGTGGCACGCAACGTGCGATCACCCACCGAACCGGTAGCGACTAAGGAACAGGTTATGGCTTGACCCTGCTGTGTGGCTATGGGTTTGGGAGCGGGAAGGAGAGAGCCCTTAAGGGGCCAGAACCCACAGAATAGTGCCTAGGGGTTAGAGGAAGAAGGAGAACCACTGCAGAATAATGCCCCAACTGACTTCACAATATTGTCTTTTTTTTGAATAGTTTGTTACCATTTTACTCCATCTAACTCCTTTATCTTTAAGAATTATATTTTGTGCTACATTGTACTGTTCTTTTTCCTTTTTCTTCACAGAGAAGTTCCTTCATTTTCCTTATGAACAAAATGCACAAGTCTAGTAACATCTTTGTGAATTGAAATGTCTAGAAATTTAAATGATAATAAATATGCCGAGAAAGGGTACAGTATTAACTTGAACAACTCTTAGCTGCTATCCAAATGTTTGGATTTTTGTTGCTCGCTTTTGTATTTTTAACTTCAGAAAACTGTAAAATCCTGTGATGTTTTTCATTGTACAAACTGTAGATTCAAAAGTCTTGAGAAAACCTATTGATTGATGTTGCCTTTGCCTTAGCATTTTAAATACTTTGAGTAATTTTAAATCCTGTTCCTCCCCTCAGTAGGAAGAATGCTAGAATATTTTATATTGCAGTAGGAATTTAGTTGAATTTAAATTCCTTCATTTTCCTAGACAACACTGCTTTAATCACAGAATTTTTCAAACTAGCATAATTAATACCAACAAATCTTTTATCCATCTGGCGATGATTCTTTTTTTACAGGATATAGCCAATTTTCAATTCTGCCTAAAAGAACTTAAGATTTTGTGTAATAGCTTTACAATTTTTATAACAACTCTGAGACTGAAATTTTCTGGCTCATTTAACAACTGTTGGAGATGTATTTTAATGAGTAGAACTGATGCTTTGATTAATCTAGCAGGCCTGGATGCTGAGAAGAAGAGCTGTTTAAAAGCCAAGCTCCATCCTGGTTCTGATTTAATGTAATTTTTGCTGGCCATGACTAAAAATAGTCTTTAAAATTTACTGTAGAATGAGACTGCAAGATTTATTGAATATAAAGAAATAAGAAGAAACCATTTGCATAATAGTTTAAACTGAAGGAGAAAGAAGTGCCTTGATTCCATATGGTTTTTCAGGAACAAGAAAAATGGTGAACCCCCTCCCAAACAGTAACAAAAGAAATACAACCTGAGGAAGAAGGTTTCTAGAAATAAGAAATGTCTTCATTATGTTCTCTTAGTTAATGAACAGATGAGTAAATCCTAGACTGGTTCTAAAGAAGAGCTCAATTAATCCTGGGGAAAGTTAAGTTATAGAAACTAAATTAACAGAAATGGATGAGTAATTGAGATGGCAACTTATAAAGCAGTGGGATAAGGTGAGAAATAATGCCTCACTTATGAAAATTCAGGACATTAAAATAAAATGGGGAAAATGACGACAATTATATTCAGAAGGTAAGAGTTAAAAATGTATGAATTTGCAGAGGATGATTTAAAAGAACTATTTTTGGCTTGGTTTTTTATTTGAATTAACAGTATTTTTTTGGATTTTAGTTAGATAAATGTAACTCATCATCTGCCAAAACAAAGGACTAAACTTCATGGAGCCCAGATATGTTCTTGTTGATTTTTTATATATATAAACAAGCACACACATACCCCTAAGCTGATAGCAAATTTGAACAATCTTCTTGAACTACAATTTAATAAGATAGAAATAATTGTTTCATTAAAAAATCGTATGAAAAATCCTTTTACTTTTACAGGACATTAAACATAGATGGATTCCTCTTCCTACACAATGATTAAAAAGATAAAAGATTTGCAGTTTCAGTAAAAAGGAGCTGATTGCAGAGTTTGTGGCTCTTAAAACTGAACTATCACTTGTAGCTGAAGACCAAAAGATGAAATTAATGAGCTGAGCTCATCTTGATGCAGTAGTAGGATAAACAGTTCAAAATTAAGGATTTCATTTTCAGATAGATAACTTGATCTATGAAGAAGAATAAAGAAATGAACTCAGGGTGAATCTTTAATACCTATTGGGGGAGAGAGAGAGACAGAGACAGAGAGAGATTATGAAGGGAAAACAAGTCATCCATTCACTCGTTCATTCTGTAGACTTTAGAGAACAGCAACATTAATGTATCTGGAACATTCCTATCTCTTATTGCACTCTCCAACACATCTATTTTTAAAAAGGATTAAGACAGACATCTATATAATATTGGGTGATTTACAGAGGTGGCATTCAGCAGGTTCTGACCAGTACTGAAGAACTGTTAGTGGAAATTTTGAGTAGTTTGGAGAACCAGCAAATACTGCCTCTGACTGGAGATTTTATAGTATTCTTCCCCTGCCACGCCAACCAAGCAACATCTACAGAACCGGTAGTAAAAAATTTTGAATCCTACCACTGGTGATTTAGTTCCAGTTTGAGAAGTGAGATGATTATTTCTGATGTAGTATTACATTAGAGAGAATGTTGGGTGGGATGGATTGAATCCTCCCCAAGTCACAGAAAAAAAGTAGTTACGTGTAAAAAGTATAGTACATATAATGAACACCTATGCATGTGTCCATTTATAAAAGATATGAAGCCACATTACAAGAAACTTATAGTCTTGATTGGGAAAACACTTAATGGTCTTCCAATCCAGAGGAGTTTCTTTTGCACCAGGCTAGTTCAGTATTATTTGAAAATACAGAGATATTAAATGGGATTATGGTTCCCCTAGTATTTTATGTTTCAAATAAATCACAATTGACTTTTATTTTAGAATAGCTATTCACCAATTCACCTTATATTATGATCATCCTATCTATGTGGGCACTAAGTGTTAACTTGATAACACATACTGTAACCAATCAGCAAAATTCCAAAATGGTGAAACTTATATGGACAGATCTGATTAAAGTAAGAGATCATCTACTTGTGGAATGTGAATTACAGTGAATAATCAATTATAAACATACCTAATGGTGAATTTTTTACTTAGTTCTGTGATCAAATTTCAAAGCACTGAAATGTTAAAGCAAACTATTTACCTTTCCAATAGATCTAAGTATTCAAGCCAAGTATTCAATGGGAAATTTTAAAAAGCAGTTGTAGGAGAGAAATCAATTAAATAATTGTCAATGATTACATAGAAGACAAGGAAAAATTGCATCTTTTCATAAGAAAATACCAAAATGAGGTATTAAACTTTTAACAGAATTTAAGTATTTATTGTAGTAGTAGTAGTAGTAGTAGTAGTAGTAGTAGTAGTAAAACTAGAGTAACTGAAAAGATCATTCTCAAATTTATAATCTTAATATTGGGAACAGTTATAAAAATGCAAATGTTTTTTAAAAAAGATGCCAGAATTATTTAGGGAGAGAAATGAATAGAAATTGGAATAAGAATATTGATGAACTTTGTTTTTATATGATTTACTTTGAATAAAACTTTTTTTTTTTAAATGGATTAGCAATCCTAAACATACTTACTGTACCTAGGAAGAAAAGATGATTAAACTGATTGGATTTACTTCAAAATAGGCTTGTAGAAAATTGTACCATACTTTGATATAAAAAGTTGGTGTTCTGCTAGTTATTTAGACAACTATATTCCTCCACAAAAGAGGATATAAAATGTTCCTACTTTATGTTTTATATTTCAAGTTACAGTCTTAGCATAATTATTTCTCTGTGGAAACCAGCTTCTAACACCAAGAACCAGCAGGCAAATCCATGTTTTGGGTAAAGTGAGTCTTGTGAGTACTATGAAAGTTCTAGTAATTAATAGAAGACTTTTAAGTACAAGGAAATGACATGTAATTAGTCAAATGTATTTTTTAAAAATCAGATAAGTTATATGCTCAGTACATAACTGAAACTCTATGAATGCCAAGGGATTCTTCTTTTTCCTTTAATGAATCTACAGAATCAATGCAGGAACACTGTGTGCTTTTGTATGGGTTTAAAAGTTCCCTGAATAATGCACTAATATTGGTAAATTGTAGTTAGAAGGAAGAGACAACAAATAGGGAGAGTCAGAAAGTCTCTGCGCCATGTTTGGTGCACGTGCCCAAAGCATACCCACCAAGCCACACCCACCAAACCGGTGGTAAACTTGTTTGAAATGGACCACTGGACTAAAAAAGATATTCTAAAATTCTAAATGTTCTTATGAAAAAGTAAAAGAAAAAACAAATGGGATATACATTACGTGCACAGATTGCTCTGTAGCTTGCTTACCTCGGTTAATTAAACAAAGAGACTACTGTGTTTTTATTCAATAAAATTTTATTGTCTGAATTATAAATATTTTCCATTTTCCCCCTATGTACAATTGCAAAATACTTTAACATATTCTACCATCACCTGCCATTCAGAACCAATCTGTAAATCACATGAAAATGCCATTATGAAATAAAAGTGTCTGTTCTTAGCCCTCAAGTGGACATTCACACACTCACACAAAAATGAAACAAGGAGGGAAACTGCAGGTGTCATTGCGAAACTTTCGCTACATAGTAGCAAGAAGAGTAATGAAAAGATCTCCACTCCCACTCAAAAGTCTATGTCGGCAAGCTTTTCAGGATGTTTGTTATAGACCAGTGCTGGCCAGAACATTTCTGGAGAACTAGTTGGAATCCGAATTCATTGTCGCTGTTTTCCTGCAGTTCCAGGCAACGTTTGGATTTTCTGTTCTGGATTGGACCTCCCTTTTAAAAGTGGAGAAAGAGAAAATGCAGAGTCAATATTTAAGTTAAAGATCAGTTTTCAACTCATGATAGTTCTAGTTATTTAATCAAAGAGATTCCAAGTTTTCATTTATGTAAGTGATTTGGGGAGAATTTGAAAGTTGGATGGACACTTTTCACTGGCAGAGGGTTGCAGGAGGCCGTTTTCGCTGACAGAGTGCTCGGGCCAACACCAGCGCCCCTGATACAAATGACATTGAGCTGGCCACTTCCACCACAGCCCTCCTGAACCCTAAGGTCAAACACAACCCTGATGTAGCCCTCAATTAAATCAAGTTTGACACCCTGCTCTAGATGTTCTCCATCGCATCTATAGTTGTCCAATGAATCCAGTGACCCTTTTCCTTTTACTGATTTCTCTCTCTTTTTTTTTGTAAGCACGTGAACAAAGTTCTAAACTGCCACTACTTAAAAAACAGCTATAGTTGGATATTCTTCAAAAAGACAATGCTGGTGGCTAGCACTTGAGTAAGCAATGCACAATTCTTCTGTACTTATTTTAGAAGACCAACATCGAAAAATATTTCATTTAAAACATTGCACACTAGTGGAAAATTGTTTTATGGAAACAATATTCTAGCAAGAAAGACTATGATTAAACAATATTTTAATATCAATGTTCTGCCAAGCAATCCACAAGAGTACAAACTATGTACAAGGCAAAGCTGTTCTTCCTTTCCCATCATGTGATCCTGTCCATCAATGCTCAGTTTGGATTGCTATGTTGAGACACAAAAAATAAAACTTTCATGATCTATGGAGCAGGACTGCATCACAGCTTTCCTGGGCTTGTTCCTGGGAAGGGTTGGGAAGTGGGAAGCTCCCAAGCAGTGGACAGAACTTCCCAAGTTTTCTTTCTCCAAATATCACACATGTGGGATTCTGAGAAGCGAAGCAGTGGAAATCAAGTTGTACAACACAGATCTACCTCTCAAAAGAGTGTTAAATTATTGAACATAAGGATACCATGTTAGATCAGCCAAGGGTTTTTTTAAAAACATATCTGATTCAACCAGTCTGTGGAAGCCAGCTACCTGGTCTTTCCTGCAGCCCAAGCAAAAATGGTCAGTGATAGGAAGGGAGGGGTGTTCTTGTAGCAGTCTAAAGTGGCCAATAGGAACTGAGCAGATCCCAGCAGATCCCATCATCAACCCCATCATCTGTGAAGCACATGGAAACTAGGTCAGGACAAGAGGGAAAGCACTATTTTAAAACTGGAATAGCTAAAGAAATTTTGCTTTTAGCATGGGCTACGAATGAGACGAAGAAAGCATCATGATGCCATGTCATATAAAAGGAGTTGATGGGAGTTCATATCATAGCTAGAGGGAATATGGATGACTTGTGGGACAAAGGAAAAAGTAAGTTATTTATCTGGGAAAAGAGCTATTGATCTTACTTTAAATTGTTACTTAAACTGAATATTCTGCTATTAATTTAACAGATATAATAATAATAATATTAATATAATATTAATTTTAATTTACTTTCCCCCCCCCCATTTTCAGAAAAAAAGAGAAAAGTTAGTTCCCTCTCTCTTCTATTAAATAAAGGTCAGATTCTCAAGGTTGAGTCTGAAGTATTATTCAGTATTAAGACAAAAGCTGCTCTATAGATAAAAAGATAAAGGGAGATAAAAAGGCTGAAGTTACATTAATGTTAGATACTTTAAAAAATGATGGCATGCAATTGTGCATAGTATATATTTCCAGTTGACTGTGTCAAAGAAATGACTTGTGGAATATCTTAACTTCATATCTTTGCAACATTATCCATAACTGTTTGGTTTTATATTTATTACCACTAAATTGTTGCACTAGCTATCTCATACCCATTGGACAGACATGAAGAAGAGATGGACTGATCAAATATAAATTACAAACTGCATTTTGGTTGAGAATTTTGGCTAGTGTGGGGGATGAATGCAACTATGAAATTATCTCATTGAATACTTGTATAGACTCAAATAATTCTTTTATTCAGCTTGCCTTACTGAACAACTTAGGTTAAAGTTATACCATAATCAAGAAATCAAGTGAAAGGTTGTAATTATCAGATTTAACCTTCTGCAGTATTTCAAGATATTATAAGAATCGTATCTCTTTATTATGCAACTAAGGAGTTGTCACCATATATCCACAAGAAGCCTATTATGCGTAGCATAAAAATACATTAAATAGATCCTCAATTTAATAATTCGCTAGATGGTTCTGTATTGAAGAAAGATGGGAACTTTGCAAGTTAGCCTCATCCTCCCATTCTACCAGATATTTAACAGCTAGAAATGAATTCTGTAGAACTCAGTTCTTCTAGATGCCTTTGCAATCCACCAATAATTCAAAGTGCCAGATGTGCATTCAAACATCTTGTAATTAAAATGTCACCCATGGAATACCTGCAGGAAAAGTGGAGAAGGGGGTAAAGAAATGTAAGAAAGGCGGCAAAGAGAGTTAGAAAGGAACAGGGAACAGTTAAAATTATATTTTACTTTTACCAGTGGGATATTCAGGCAACTGACAAGATGCTCTCAGTCAGAGGACAATATGGAAGAGGGACTGAAGATTCAGAAATATCTTGACAGGCTTGAGCATTGGGCCCTATCCAACAAGATGCAGTGTAGTGGTGAGAAAAGTAAGGTCCTGCATTTAGGCAGGAAAAACCAAATGTATTGGTTAGAATACAGAATATTCTATCAGAATAGGCAGAACCTGGCTCAACAGAAATCCTGGTGGACCACCACTTAAGTATGAGTCAGCAGCAAGCTACAGCTGCCAAAAAAAGCCAATACAGTCTTAGATTCTATGAACACAGGGATAGCATTGAGGACACAGGAAGTGATAGTACCCTTCTATAGTGTACCAGTGAGGCCACACTTGGAATACTGTGTCCAGTTCTGGTCACCACGATACAAAAAAAAAATTAATGCTGAGACTCTAGAAAGAGTGCAGAGAAGAGCAATAAAGATAAGATGATAGCTTGTACAATGAAGAGAACTGGGTGTGTTTAGCTTAATTAAGACAAGGCTTAGGGATGACATGATAGTTGTGTTACAAAACTTGAAGAGCTGCCACAGGGAATAGGGGGTTGATTTTTTTTTCCATAACAGCTGAGGGCAGGCTGAGAAGTAATGGGTGGAAGCTTGTCAGAAGGACTTCCAACTAAGAACTAAGAAGAAGGAGAACAATTAATCAATGGAATAGCTTGCCTTCTGGAATTTTAGGTATTCCATCACTGGAGGTTTTCAAGAAAAGATTGCACAACCATTTGTCCTTGATGGTATAGGGACCCTAACCCTAATCCTTGATCAGGGGATTGGACTGGAAGATTTCTAAGATCCTTCCAGCCCTATAATTCTATATTGAGCCATATGATCAAAAGGCTGAACTAGTCTGAAGTGTTAGTTATTCTTCTAAGCTTTTCTAATGCTTGCCTGGATTTCCATTCCTAACGTATCATTATCACCATAGTCTAGCAAGAAGGTGATCTATAGTGAAAAAGAATTGCTTATTCACTGCGAACAGAAACCTTCTCAAAACAATGAAGAACCAATATAATAAGCTCTAAGTTTAATGGACCTTAGCTTAATACAGAGGTCTCCAAACTTGGCAACTTTAAGACTTGTTAAAGCATAGCTGGCTGGAGAATTCTGGGAGTTGAAATCCACAAGTCTTAAAGTTGCCAAGTTTGTGAACCCCTGGCTTAATAGATTTCAAATGCAACAGTTCATACACTCTCTACTTCTCAGCATGTTAAAATTAGTATTTAATACGTGCATAAAATGCACCCTATAAATATATGTAAACCTACTAATGATTCCACAGGCATTCTGCTTTACTCCTTTCCTCTATTAACCCTTTAAGTCAAGAATTTGCTATAGATATAATTTTATTTTGTTTATTTATTAAACAAACTTATATGACAACCCAATTCATACATGGTTATTCTGAGTGGCTTACAGCTTTAAAATTTCCTAATGTATAAGCCCATAGCATTCTCTCCCCCCATCCACAGCATATAATTTCCATATAATGTTCTCTCAGAGCCTCTGTGCAATGTTCTATCTTGGCATTGCAGTTGGGGTAAACTTTCTCTATATATTTTTCCCTCTTTTTGAGATGGAAATATTTTTTCTTGAGTCCACATGTTTCCCTAGCTATCTATGTGGCATTCACATCACGGGCTTCATCCTGGCCCACTTCTGTGCCCCGTGATTTGATTCTGGGCAACTGGCCACAGTCTGCCTGGCCCTCTTTCTCTTCAGCTTAGCCAGCCAGTCACCCTAATTTTTTTCTAGCAGTGGAACTGTCACATACATCATTTCTGTCCACCAAATTTTCTTCCTTCAAACTTGCTTTCTTCTTCATGTGTGGAATAAAAGGAAGGCTAGACTAATATCATACTTTCCATCTCAATTTTGCCATATTATATACATAAAAGGGAAAAGGCTGGATATAAATAATGTAGTCAGCTGTTATTGCGTCCTTTGCTTTTTTATTAGTTTTACATGCTTTCTGTTCTATTTTGCCATTTTAATATTTTGATATTTACTAATGGTTAATAAATAAATATCAACTATTCTTTCTTTCTTTCTTTCTTTCTTTCTTTCTTTCTTTCTTTCTTTC
>NW_020769309.1:647880-724933 GCF_900518735.1 Pseudonaja textilis
TTCCTTCCTTCCTTCCTTCCTTCCTTCCTTCCTTCCTTCCTTCCTTCCTTCCTTCCTTCCTTCCTTCCTTGTGCTTGCTGTGATCTGGATACAGGAATTGACTGGATCTGTGCTGGATGACAAACTAAACTGGAAATTACCCATAGTAATTTTTCCTTGTTCCTGAACCCTAGCATGCCTGTAGAAGAGGCAGCCTGCAGGAATGCAGGGAGGTGAGCAGTTCAGGCCTGCTGGTGGGCATTGTGAGTTCTCCTCTCAACCTCATCCTGCTATGTCTCAGAGAAAGAAAAAGAATTAACAGCTGGTTTGCTGCAACCAGGCCAAATCAAATAATACCCTCAAGTGCTTCAACCACACCTCCATAATTAGTCTATGAGACAGCAATGTGGACAGTTCTACACTATAGTTAAGAAAGAAGCCTTTACTTGGCTTTCTTAAAATCTCTCTTCACCATCTCTTCCTTCTCTGAGCACTGAGCGTATGTGCACATGGATATGTCTATTGTCATGTTTAAATGCTTTTATGTTTTTAGTTGTTTTGAATTTAAACAGCTGCAATATTATGCAGTATGGTATTTCTTACTTTATTATTTTTTTAAAAAATTGAATATATGATAAAAAAAATAGTTGATTGGATAAGTTGTTTATTGGCTAGGTATCTCTCTGTGTTCTCCCCCCTCAATTTCCCCCTAAAATGCTGCCGTGGCCTGAAACTGCCTGAAAATGTTGAGTTTCTTCTGCCATGACCATGGCCTGAATTCTCAAGAGAGACTGCATTCTGAGCCGAAACATTAGACACAAAGCTTTCTCTTGAAGCATGAATTGTCAAACAGATGCTTGTGAACATCTGGCTCCCAAATAAGTCATATTCAGTAAAGCCGAAAAACATTTTGTACAGCGTGAATCCTTAGGTGACATAAACACACTACAAAGCATCTATCCTCAGGTTTTAGACAAGAAAAGAGCTAGAGATGACTTCAGCAAGAATATTTTAATAAAGTATAATGCCAATCAAAATCTAATGATAGATTATTTAGATTTTAAAAACATCCATAAAGTATGTCAATAACTGTGAAACGAGAAATAATAAAACCAGCTAACATGTCTTTGTTTATGCCACATTGTTTACATTTTCTGAAATTTAATTTAACTTAATTTAAATTTAATTTAAAAGAAACTTTGCTGGCATTGTTTCAACTTTTTTTGCAATCAGTTCCAGCAAGGGCAATTCAAATATAATCTCAGCATGTAAGAGGCAGTGAACAAAGGAAATGAGGTTGTAGGAATAACTTCAGAAGCCAAAATGTGATTAACAAATATTTGGCATTTACCTAGCTCCAATGTAGGCTGAATGCTTAGAGGAGAAGCAGTAAATGCCATGTTACAATAGACCAGCCTTTCCCAACCTCATAACTACAAGATGGACTGGGATTGCATCTTCAAACAGCCCGAGAGAAAATCAATTGAAAGAACACCTTATCCCTTCATTTTTGGTTTTAAACCTTGTGGTTTCTATTATCTAACCCTTAAATTAGAAAGAAATGAACAATATTTCAGCTTGACAGGCTGTTTCTAAGGAACAAAAATAAGCCACAGGAGAAAATGGTGAAACATGTTGAATTGTGGACTCCTTGGTGAGTCCTGAGCTTGGTTGTTTGCTTGAAGGTATTTTATTACCTGACCAAGTATCATCATCGGTGTTAGCAGGTGTGAGGTTTGCTCTCTGTTTACATACAATTTCCCAGTTGAACTATGAGATTTTTCCATGTGTTGTGAGATTAATGATGTTATCTAATTGGGTAATGAAACATGTGCAAACAAACAACCAAGCTCAGAAAGAACCAAGTTCAAATGTGACTAACATACCTTTGCTTCTATTGTTTTTAAACTTATTCAGAATCGACAAGTCATTTGCCTGGTTATGAGGCAGTATTAAGTTTGCTTTGATGTTGTTTTGAGTTAATATTTGGATTTCCTATCACAGAACATCCTGTTACTGTTTATCAAGCAGCACTATAATGCATGGAAATGAAAAACAAGAAGTGGTGCAGTAGAATATTTAAATATACATACCAATAATGTTTCTCTGATTTCAGGGGGGAGGGTTGTACTGTCAGACTTGCAAGACTGATGTTAGCCCTGCCTGAGGGATAGTATAAAGCTACAATATCAGAACCTTGCAAGTCTGAAAGTACAATCCTACCCATCTCCTTTACTGCCTAAGATACTAGGAAGGATATCTTCGAAGCCTCTTGCCACACCTATTTATTTAGTTGCAAGCTATCCTTTCTCTTATGTGACTCTTCTATTGGCAGTATCTCTTTGCCCAATGTCAAGATCTTTCCCACATATCATTACATGGTGCACAAAGAACAAATATAATTAAACACTCATGCTTTTATTAACAGCTACTTTGGCTGTAATGGGACACTTAAGCGCTTTAATAATAGTGGGGTTAGGAAGTAAAACCCAGCCAGCCATTAGAAATTGTACTTGTTACTAAGAAAGCTACTTTTTAAGAGCTAACAAATAATAGTTAATATCTCTGCGTTGCATCCAAGCTTGCACTTTTAACTGTTATATTTTATCATGCTATTTAAAGAAGAAGAAAAAAACAGCAAAACATATCACACACTGCTCACACTTAATGCATACTCAGAGCTTGAGACTCTGATTTAAATATAAAATAAGCTCCAACAGCCTGAGCAAAAATTTATGACCACCTACTGGAAACACAGGTATTCATTTTGGTATTTTAAAACGGATTCTGAACAAGAGCATTTAAAGATTGCACATACACCCCAAACGCCAAGCTTGCTAAACCAACACTGAATTACTAGGCCTTGCTTTTACACAATAAGAGATACAATAGCCACCTTTGGTTACAAAGCACTGCAGCACACACACACCTTTTGACTTGGCAAAGCCATCGACAGAGTTGCTTTGCAGCTTGCTGGAATGTAGATAATGATTGTTAAAGTAGCCATGTCATTTGCAAAGCTTATTTAGGCAACTTCAGAAGGTACAGAAAATGAGTAACCTTCCAAATGATGCAGCTGTTTTTTGTGACTCAAAAACGGGCCTTTTAGATGTTCCTGCCCCTTTCAAAGGCTTTTCACAGCCCTAGAGCCCATATATCATTGCATGATCAGAATCAAGTGCAACACATATTTGGATTGAGTTATCTAGAGATGGGCTTATATGTAAATATATATAGCAATAGTTTTTAAAGGTACCCATATATATTCATGTATCAGCCCATCCTCATCTAATCTGATCCTTGAATTTTTAAGCAAAATACCATGAAAAATTAGTGCCAGCTTGGTCCAGTGGTTAAGGCTCCAGGCTAGAAAGACTTTGAGTTCTGGTCCTGTCTTGTGCATGAAAGCCAGCTGGGTAACTTTGGGCCAGTCATTCTCTTTCAGCCCAACTTACCTCACAGGGTTGTTGTTGTGGAGAATAATAGGAGGAAGTAAGTGTTGGATATGTTTGACATCTTAAGTTATTTGTAAGAATAATAAAGGTGGAATATAAATAAATAAAAAAGTAATACAAAATATTGGAAGATTGGTGGCTACCACCAATTTTTCTGAGGCTTAACTTCTGCTTTCCTCTCGACCTTTCACTTTCACATTATCCAGACAAAATCTAACCCAAAGCAGGAGGGGTATGACTGGTCCCACTTATTGTACTGGCTAGATGGAGGAAGCCTGAGTAAAAACAGACCAGGCACAAGTTACAGAACAGCCAATTGGATCAATCAGGACTCACAAACCCAGAATTGGTCAAAATAATCAAGATTTATTTCAGTATATTTTGTCAAAGTCTTGAAACAAAGGCCATGGTTTTTCAAGACTTGGCTTGAGGCTAAAATGTTTTGTATACTCCTAAGTTTCTCCTACTTTTTATCCTACATTCCATTTTCATATCCATACCATTTTTGCACATACAGAGATGGATAGGACAAAATATATAATGTTTTTCATGAATTCACATATTTTTGTATGCATTTTTCTCTAATACATGCATTTTGACTGTTATCCCTATTACTTGCAATTTGATATTTTGTGGTTTCCCTAATGTGGGTACATTGACTACATCTTATTTTGCTAAACAGCACAGCATATTGCAAAGTTCTGAGAAGTGCAAACATGGATGGATACCTATGTTCTTTGAGTGACTTGCTTGTTGGAAGTGCAAATTTGATTACTTATTAATTCTTAAAAACTCAAGCAAAACAAAATCACAGCCAGCTTGGAAACTAGAGAATGAAATCCAACAGCGATAGGTTTCATAGTAACACCAGCTAAAATCTTAATTGAGGTGGAAAAATCAGCTATAATTCAGAGTATTTTGTCTGAAATAACACAAAAGCTAACAAATGAATGAATGAATGAAAAATATCATCTGTGGATAGAATCCAAGGTCATCTTGCTAGGCAGATCTGCAAAGCCCACAGCCTCCTCCTCTTCTCTCTAACCAGAATCATTACTGGAGGGTTGAGATACAGAAAAGAGGGGTGTCCTCTTTTTCAGAGAGATGTATTTCTTTTATTAGACCAAACACAAGCACAGTGTACACATTTCCTTCTTAAGCCTTCAATTACTCTATCAGTTTTTTGCAGCTTGCTGCATGCAAGCCCATTTTGCATCCCATTTAGAATCTACAGAAGCAACAATATTTTAATTACCCTGAATATTAGCAAAACAATCCTTTCTCAATAGTGTGACTTCCATTATTCTGTTGCCTTTTAATTTATCACCAGGACACAAAGGAAGGAGCTTCATTTTCTCTTCAGGTCTTTTGTCTGGGAATATTAGGAAGATGGAGAGCTTCCAGATATTTCTTCTGATCTGTAGTAATACTTCACATAATCCACTACATTGTAATAACGTTGATAAAAATTCAAAAGGAAAGTGTCATGGCCAGTGTGTTCAAATCCAATTTCTACCCTCTTCCCCACCTTCTGTGGTGCCAATTTTCCTTCATTTGAGAGTTTTCTCTCTTGTTAAGCCTCCTGATAATCTAAAATGATACAATACAAAAGTTTACTGATCATTTAGTTTGCCATCTTTCTTTATCACTGGCCTATTGCATCGTAGCGTCTTCCACACAGCAAAGAAATGTCTGAAGTAGGCAACCTGCTCTATCAGGCTAAGCTTGATTAGATCTTCCTTTGTCCAGATTTATAAATTACATGAGGAAACTGGAGGCAATCTGGGAAGGCCTGGAGATAGAAAGGTCACTCTTCCTGTTTTCCTTCTTTTTTTGACACCTGTGGAATGCTGGACATAGGTAGCTGATCCCATGCAAAAAAAACCCAAAAGAGTCTAGAAGCAATGTCTCATTTTCCATGTCATCAAAGATAGTTTCCTGTTTCTCCAGACTAAGAGTCACTTCTGAGTGTTAAAGAAATAAAAATAAAAACATGTTTTTTTGTACTGAACTTTATGACTGAAAGTATCTTCTACCAGCAGTTGGAAAGAATCCTTTTGCTTATATTTTTTTATCCTTTTCATGCCCCTGGTGGAGACTGACTCTGAGGGAGAGGAGGAACAGCTGACAGGGAGTGGAAGTGTGGCTCTGGAGGTTGTGGTGGAGGCTGGGGAAGGGTAGAGGTTGGCAGGGCAGTCAGAGGAGGACCCAGGCCCATCCCCTATCCATCCTAGGGCACACAGGGGGAAGAGGATAAGGGACAGATGTGGTCTACTCAGGAGGAGAGGGCCTTGATCCTCTTCATGGGCTGTGACAACTGAATAAGAGAACGGACATGCGTACGGGCGAGCATTGGAAACAAAACATGGAAATATCTCTAGTTTATGGTTCCTCTCTGAGTTTGGCGTCTTTCTCAGTATGTGTTCTGTTATTTGTGGATGTCCTCCAGCCCTTATCTTGCCTGGTTTGTGTTGTTTTTTTTCCTCCTTCTTGTAACTGTTTGTGTGGGAGTTTTTTGTCTTCAGTCAAGGATATTTGGAGTTTGGAAGCAAAGTGAGGGAATAAAAGGGGCTTCACCTGTTTTTTAGGACTGTGTTTATTTTGTATCCCACCCTGGGTCATCACAATCCTGTTGAATATTTTTAGGGTGAGGGGAAGGGAGAGAAGAGGGAAAAAATACCTGAGTAAATTGCCAATAAAGCTTCATTCTTTTGGCTTTGGCATAACTACATTCAATAAGTCTTGGCCTGCTGTTCACATCGACCAGGCACCTGTTGTCATCATCATCAATGGTAGGACTAAGAACACCCACATGAATCTGTTGGTTACCTGTATAGTAGACATTCTGAAAGAAGAAAGCAGAAGATAGATCAGGTAGACTTTCCACCAGAAACTGATGATAAAAGTTAATATGAGGTATCAGGGAATTGACATATCTGGACAGTTTCTATAGAATAGAATAGAATTCTTTATCGGCCAAGTGTAATTGGACACACAAGGGATTTGTCTTCAGTGCATAAGCTCTCTGTGTACATAAAAGATATAAGTGATAAATCATGATCATAGTCATTATAAACACATTCATCATGAATCATAAGATACAACACTAAGTCATAATAGGATACTAAAGCAATCAAAATCATACCAGGAAACTAAATAAAACAATTTAAATTGTAAAGATACAAGCAACAAGATTATAGTCATAAGTAGAAAAGGAGATTTTGCATCCTATCTGTTCAGTTTTAAGTTTCATGAAAACTGTAGCCCATTATCAAGCTTCTATCTATTAGTAATGAAACATGAGGGGGTGGTGGTCCTGGATACTCTCTGAGCCTGCTTGTTTTCTTGCAGATGTTTCATGACTCAAACTAGGTAACATCATCAGTGCTAGTCTGAAACAGTGATGAAACAGTTTTTCTTAATATGCATATATTTACAAGCAACTTTCCTGAAGATAATACATTTATAATACTGTTTTTTCTAATATGGGCATAGTTGTATGCCATATGATTGGAGAACTGCATCATTAATTTCATAAAGATAGGAATACTGAAGTTGCAATCAGATTTGACTTGAAAACATCATTTTTTTTCAGCAGGAAGAGGGGTAATATTTACAATCTATTTTGGGTACATTTTTCTGAGGAGCCATCAAAGAGCTGCCTCTTTTTCAAAGCAGACAGATCTTTTATGCATTATGATATTGTTCTTATTGTAGAGAATAAAGCAGTGATTATAAATGGTAGACAGTCTGGAGGGTTCATGTATAGAAGTGTCATTTTGATTGGAGTTAACATAATTTGAGCATTACACTACCCTGAACATCCAAGAAGAAAGGAGCAAAATTGGGTTTGAGGAATTTGACACAAGACAAATTCTGACACCAGAACTTAAGTTAATCATGTAAAACAGGTTCTCTAATAATCCATGAAAAGGCAAACACAAAATCTGAGTGTAACACAATGCCAAATCAAGGAGAAAATGTTTGGAGGACCTACATACATAGAAATTTAGAAAACCGTTAACCCATTAGCCTAGTGATTAAGCCATAAATTGTCAGTCTGTAGTATTTTGATAAATGGAAGGAAAATATTAAGTATGAAGCAAAAATGAAAAACCTATTATATTTTACCTTCCCTAATTCTTCCCTGAGTAGATTGGGGAACACCCAGCATCTAATGTTCTTGAAGAGTCTACTCCTTCTGAGTCTTGCACAGCCCACTTAGAACTTTATTTCTCTCTCTACTTGATACCACTCTTCTCTATTAGGAGATGCTGTTCAGTGTTTTGCTTACTCTTCATTATTATGTCTCACACATTCCCTTAGAAAACCTTTACTGTATTCCAAATGCTGAAGTTGGATGAATGGATACCAAACCTATCCAATAATTTGGGGTTTAACATTTGTGTAATATATTTATTTTCAAAATTGTATGTAAATTCACTCCTGTTTTTATGGTTTTTGTACAGTCTGGCTTTTTTTTTTTTGAGGAGGAGGAGGAAAAAAATGACTATAGCTTCATTAGGTTTTGATTCAATCTTGAGCTCTCAACAGAGGTGGTGCTATAATGACACTTATTTCTCTTATTTCATTGGAAAATGAAACATTTGCAGATATTTAATTTCTAGATTTCTCCATTCTGATTCGATATAAACTAGAAAAGGTACTATATCCACTCATACTGTAAATTCAATTATGATGTAGCCCACTTTGTTAGTGGAATAAATTCTTAGATGTAACCAACTATATTTATATTTAACATACCACTCATATAAATGTGGCAAACTAAATCAAGATAGCTCAGTACAATGAATGGTTTTGATATTAAGCTGCAAAGATGAAAACTGTTTAGGTTTAAATCCTGTCTACCTTGCAGGTAATCTTTTATGCTGTTTGATAATTTTGCCGATGTAAAAGACAACCTCTTCCAATTCATGATGACATTTTATTTCAAGTTTTCTCTACTGCTTGACATATCATCAATCAAATGCCATTCAATCAGATATCATATACTGCTCTCTTGAATCAGCTTCCAACTTTAGATGCCACAGATGGAATTCCCAGCCAATCTTCCCAGCATGACTGCTGATAAACAAATTATTACACTTATGTCAGACTCATTCAATCATACAGTATTCTATAGGATGTAGATTGAGGCTCTGAGAAGCAGCCAAGCAAGTGGGTGGTAGGTAAAAAGGTGATTGCATGATTTTAATCTGGTTCCATCTTAAACACTGGAACCATGTCAATCTTTATACTCAGATTGACTATGTTTTTAAAATGTTTGAGGAAAATGCCATTTCATAAGACCTGGTATTATTTTTAGTCTATTTATTATAATCATAGTTTATATAACTGATAGCTGGTTTACATGTTAATAATAAAATATTTCTTTTAAAAAATGAATATAAAATTAATTACAAGGATAAAAAACCCATATAACAGATGAATCTTGAAATTGAGGATGATTATACATTACTTGTGATTTTAAGATTAAAAAATAAGATAATATAATAGATGGACATTTCTCAAAATTGAAAAATCAGAAGATAACTGTTTACATTTGCTATAGGAAGCATGGCATGGTTGTCAAACCTCATCAGAGCAGAAGCTTTGCTGCCTTCCCATTGCCTCCTGGGCAGGCATTTTCACCAGCATCTGCACTGAACAAAAGGCTAGTGGAAATGATGGAGCTTATCTTTATGCCTTCGTGTGAGGCATCAGAACAGTGTTCCTTGCTCTTCCGCATTTGGGGCATTGCTCCAAAGTTGATACACACCCACCAAGTCATAAACATAGGCCAGCCTAGAGGAACAATGTTGTAGTATATTTTAAGATAAGTTAATGAAATGAATATTGTTTGGGTATACAAGATAACCAACCTACTCTTTTCCTTAAAAAAGGAAACAAAAGATAACATATATTAACATGGAGGATATCATAATTCTCTGTAGCCTGTTCTTGTCATTACAAAGAAAGGAAGGATAAGCAGAGAAATCTCTAGCTAGGCTTTCAAATTATAAATGACTGGATCAAGATTTTTCAATATGATGAAATGATCTGTTTCTTCAATCAATTATGTCTGACTTACCTCATTGTATAAACATACTGTATAATGACAGTGATGACAATGGACTACCCTAAGTAGCTCTCCTCATCACTGGAACATATTAAATACAAGCCTTTTGGTCTTTCATATAACATAACACTAGAACCAATTATATTTGCTTTGCTATATTTTCATACTACATATTTTATTTGCTTATATATTAGATTTCAAAGATGTGCAAGGCCTTCCTTACATACTACATACTACTTTTACCCTTGAACAAAATGATAAAATTGCTGGGGCAAGAGTGTGGGTAGACTCTGGGTCAGGTCCTCTAAGAATTAAAATACATTGTTTTTTAATTAAAGATTAAAAGCCTACTTTGAATTTGTTCATTTGTTACAAATCTAGCACATACTGTTTTTTCAGTATTTTGGACTTCAACATTTTTTCCCTTGGCCTTAGGCAGCAAGTTTTATAACAAGGAACTGTGGAAGTTGTCAGCCAACTTTTGATCTAAAACATTTGTCTCTTCACGTTCTTAGCTTGATTCAGAACACCTTAAAATATTCAGCTGAAAGGCCCCAAATTTACTTTGAAGTCTGGCTGAGCTCTCTTTGGTGTAGACCAGTATTTCTCAACCTCTGAAACTTTTAGATGTGGGGATTCAAATCCCAGAATTCCCAGCATAGCTGGAAAATATTAGCAGATGGAGCACAGATATCTAAACCACATGCTGAGGTTGGAAACACTGATATAGGCAATCACACCAAAATTAGCTTTACTTGGCATCCAACTCTAAAGAACAATGGCTGCTGGATTTTGCTAATTAATATTATGGGACATTAATTATCATAATGCTTCCCTATTACCTAGGACTACCATATCTGGTCTGCAATTTTTGTTGTTTCATCTAGTAACTGGTAGCTATGACCAATAGTTCCACCAAGCAGTCCAATTTCACAAGCTTAACCATTTTATCAGTCCTATCAGCTTCTCCTTGTGTATCTCCATGCCTCCATCTGGGAGTCATACTTCCTGAACCATTTGTACATTTTTAACCAGATTATCTTAAGATCTATAATTCTGCCTGAGGAAATAGCATCTTCTTTAAACAAAACACTCTGAATTCATTAATATTAATGATAAAGTTGCAAGATTTGACATGAAGTTAATGAGAAATGTTGAAAACTCATTGTCACCAATAAAGACATCATTGGATGAAGAATACTGACATCCTCACAAATGATTCACTGAGACCTGAGCAAAAAATTAAAGTAAAATGTCTAACTTAATGCAAAATAATTAGATAAGTGGCCAGCTTACAAGGAATATATACTAATTTCCAATCAAAAAGCTTTGTCTTACTATGCCAACTTTGCCAGATGAAACCCATATAGGAACATGGTCTAGTTATGCATTTGGAATGAATGAATTAAATGATATTTAGAGTAGTGCTCAACTACTTTGCATAATGCATACTACAAAAACCAAAGTTTGGACTGCTATATTTTTTGAATAATTTTACATTAATAATATTTCTGTTAAAGAATTAGTGCAAGACAATTTTATATTTTGATTCTTTTCATTTCAAAGCAGTGTGAAAGTTTAAGTCATATGCAACTACCTGAAAAAGGATCAGAAGGTAATAAGAGTCTGACAGAACTCGATTTCCTTTTTCTTCATTTTTAAATGTTCACGGAAAAACTGAACATTATTTTACCCAGATGTAAGTCTCATTATGTTCAATCTGTTTACATTTAGGGAATGCCTTTCCTTGAGTACAGACCCTCAGGATCTGAAACCCTTTCATGTCCTTGAAATACTCCAAAATGGAGTGAGAGAAAAATCCTGGAAGTGGCATGGTTAATTTCTCATTAAAAAATAAAGGAAAAAATATTTTATTATTTCTTCTTTCTCTTCTAGTTGTCCAGTCCAGTTTATGTCCTGCACACAGTTTTTGCTAAGGTGATTTCTTTGCCCTTTGGATTTCTCCAACTAATTGGCTGGATTGTCCTAAATTTATTCCTGAGTAATTAAAAATTGAGCTCTTAAGATTCCTTTGCTTTCTTCACTTTGTTGAATCAATTTTTTAAAATTATTCTCATTGATCCATTTGTAATGAAAGAGTTTACCATGAACTGCCAAAAGAAGAGCAAACGTTATAATCCATTTTCTTTCATTTCTATAGCCCTTTGAAGCATGGGTGCACAATCTGTCAGATTGAGAACTGAATGTTGAAGGCAGGGCTGAGTCGGTTGTAGGATGATTTTCAGAAGTTTTAAGAGACTGGGGAAGAACCTGCAGTTGATCCCCAAGCTCTACTTCCTGTACCTTTAATTTAACAGATTATGTTGGGATTTTAAGAGGAGTGTATATTGCTAATTTGTTCTGAAACGGATTTTATTAGGATTGGGCATTTCTTCAGATCTGAGAATAAAAAGGCCCACGGAACACACAAGGATGTGAACAGAACACCTGTGTGCAAATCCTTACAACGATGTTCCATTTCCCCAGTATCATGAAATTCCATCTGCAGTCGCCAAGGGATTCTGAGAAAAGTAGCATTATAATAGGGTTGGAAGAAATGGTGGGGTTCAATTTTTTTACTACCGATTCTGTGGGCGTGGCTTGGTGGGTGTGGCAGGGAAAGGATACTGTAAAATCTCCAGTCAGAGGTGGTATTTGCCAGTTCTCTGAACTACTCAAAATTTCCGCTACCGGTTCTCCAGAACTGGTTAGAACCTGCTGAATACCACCTCTGGTTGGAAGGGACCTTGTAGGTCATCTAGTCCAATGCCCTGCCCATGACAGGAGATCCTATAACATTCTGTCCAGTCTCTTCTTGAAAACCTCCAATGATGGAGTACCCACAATTTCTGAAGGCAAGTCATTCCACTGATTAATTGTTGTCACTGTCAGGAAATTTCTCCTTAATTCTAGATTAGATCTCTCTTTACTTCTTCTCCTGCCCTCAGGTGCTTTGGATAATAGGTTGACGCTATTTGAAGTGCTATGGCAGCACCTCAAAAGGTGTGTTTGGTTTTCAGAGTTGTCTACAAGTGCTCCATTCATGTTGCTGTGCAATTTGAAGCACCTCTTTGCTTTGAACCTGAACCTTGCCTAACTGCAATAGTGATTTGATGAACAAAGCAAAACAAAATGAAAACCAATTCCTTTTCTTCTTACTGGGTTTCTTTGCTGCTGCAGTCTCAGCCCTCCAACCACGAGCAGAACCACTAACAAGCTATTTCTATAGCTGTAATACACCAATGGGCCTGTGGCTTTCCAAGTGTTATAAACATTTTGCTATCAATATAATACACTACAGCTGACTTTTAGCATTTACATTTTTTTTTAAGAAAAAGAGATTTATTTTTATTTTTAATATCTTTAAAGAAATCTTTGTCTTTCACATAATGGAACCAACTCTACATTTTTTCTGAGCTTCTTTCTTCTCCTTCCACATCTGATTAAACCAGACTATGTAGAAATGTGTAGATTTCTTGTACCAAAGAATAATACAACAGAGGGATGTAGAAGGTATGTGGGTGTGTGGAATTTATTCTGATTTTTAAAAGATCATCACATTTGGATTATTTTGAATCAACATTTTAATAATACTTAAAAGTACTATTTTAATTATTTTTAAAATGTCATTCCTTTGAATCAATATTTTTAATGAATGCAAGCCAGTATTTAAGTTAGAATATATTACAATAATATAACCTTTAATTATGTTAAATGTTAAAAATAGGCATGAAAGCAAGCCTGCCTTAGTAATAACCTGGCACTCCATGACAGATGTCATCTATTTCTGCAATTTATATCTATGCCGTCTTCATAATAGAATAATAATAAGATACATGGCATCTTCTTTAGGTTCTTTCAAATGAGATGTGTGTATGTACATGTGTGCATGTGTAAGCATAGGTGTTGCTGTAATTGAGTATCTTTCAGGTAGCACCCTGCAGAAAGAAATTGCAGTATACAAATTAAACTAATTCTTGAGACTTTATACCTGGTGTTTAAATTAAAATGAAGACAAGCATTTTTAGCCCTAAATTTTGAGACAAAATCCGAAGAAATACATCAGGACATGGGGGGAGGGATTTCCTGTCTAAGGCCATAAGCAAAACATGTATATTTATGGGTTTCTTACATTCTGCCTGTCATCACAGAGAAAAAGGCTCTCAGAAACCATTCCAATAAAATGTGGCTTTCCTGCTGCTTTCTGCTGGCATAATATATAAAAGAGTTGATTAATAATACAGATTATGTGTTTTTCCTTGTGAATTTTATGTCTGTTTGGCTTGGATACTGAAGAAACTCAAATATATTTTTGAAAATAGAAAAATCCATTTCCAAATCATACTAGGAGTGATTTGTTCATTTGTTATATTGGACAAAAGTTTTTTTTTTTTTAATTTTGTTCATTGGTGGAATTTTACTAATAAACGAATAATTCCCAAATACCCAAAGTATAACAACTGCTTTTTATCTGGAAGTAGTTTGTTCTCTTCTTATACCTTACCTACATGGCATTTTCAAAGGACTATACCAGAGGGTGGTATTCAGCAAGTTCTGATCAGTTCTGGAGAACTGGTAGCGGAAATTTCGAGTAGTTTGGATAACCAGCAAATACCACCTCTGACTGGAGATTTTACAGTATTCTTCTCCTGCCACGCCCTCCAAGCCACACCCACAGAACTGGTAGTAAAAAAATTTGAATCCCACTCACCCCATCCCTAATTAATTGGTAGATATAGTCCTTTGGATTATTGTTAGAGTTTGCAGCAATCCAACCAGCACAAAGGCAAATAATTCAGCAGGATTCATTTATATAAAACACTTCTTTATATGTAATACCATACAGCAGAAGCCAGAACCAGAACTCAGAAGCCAGAAGTACAGAATCAATAATCACAGAAGCAATATAATACAGAGAAACACACACACACACACACACACACATTCAGATGAGTGAACCTAAGCCATGCCCAGGATCCGAGCTGTCTGGGTCACCAAACAGTCCCCATTGGCTGACCTGTTACCATGTCTATTCCAATTTATGAACCTTATTCACTGACAATTATTTTCTCCTGCAGTTGTTCAGATTAAAACATCAGGAAAAATTACAGATCCACAGGTTGAAATTAGACTAAGAAATGTTAAAACAAAACCCAGGTAAATGCAAAGAAAAATTTAAACAAAATGAAGCTTAGATTTTATTAAATGGAAATTAAATTAGAACAATTAGCTGTTTTCTTCTATGTATCCCCCCCCCCCCAGTTTTCTCTAACTTTTGGGCTACATTTCATGCATTGATTGGTTATGGATGATTAGTTTGGTGTTGACCTGAGGTAGTATTCAGCAGGTTCTTACCAGTTCTGGAGAACCAGAAATGGAAATTTTGAGTAGTTTGGAGAACCAGCAAATACCACCTCTGATTGACCCCGCCTCCATCTATTCTCTGGCTCCCAGGTCCCAACTGATCAGCTGGGTCTTTTGTTGCCTGCACAAAAGAATAGAGCTGGAAAGCAGGTTAGTGGGGTGGGGAGGGAATGGAGATTTTGCAATAACCTTCCCCTGTCACGCCCACCAAGCCATGCCCACAGATCTGGTAGTAAAAAATTTTGGAATCCCATCACTGTTGATTGTTATTTAGTATACAGTGGTGGGCTGCAACTGGTTGGGCTGCAACTGGTTTAACAACCGGTTCTGTGAGCGCACGCTTCGCACTCCTCTACCATTGACTGTGCTAGCAAGTTATGACAGAAGATGATAGAACTTAGCATTGAATGGATAGCCCAAAGTTGCCCATCCATGAAGTAAGTGAAGGGAACCATACGATTCTTCATTTTGGTACTTTTAAACTATAGTAATATCCACATGGAGCTGAAGTTTGCATCACAATGTTACAACGCAAACTTTAATCATTTTTGTACCTTCAAAGTTAGTTGCAAACTCCTAAGGCTAACTATAGAAATATTTTTCAGTGTTCTTAGATTTTTATTGCTTACATTAAAAACCATGATTATGTCTTGGCTTTAAACCTGCAATACACAATTACACTTTGGAGAATGTTTACTAAACAGCAGGGCCAAATTTTCAAGAAATTTTATATGGTTACATTTGACAAGAGAGAGTTCTTTTTCATCACAATGTTAAGCAGATTACATGAAATTCAGAAAAGTCTCCCTGTGCGTTTTGTTTGTCCAAAGTACTGAAAACTAATGGTTTTCATACCTCCTCCATGTAAGTAATGCCGTTCCAAGGAATTATGCTATATTGATGTGAACACTTCAAAAAACAATTCCAAGGGAGCAAATCAATCCTTTGCTACTAAGGTAGCCTAATAGAGTCGGGATTCGGGCAGCTAATAAATTTAATCAAAAAAAGAAAGAGATAAAGAAAAGAAAGAAAAAAGACAGAGAAAGAGAGAGAGAGAGAGAGAGAGAGAGAAAGAAAGAAAGAAAGAAAGAAAGAAAGAAAGAAAGAAAGAATTTTTTTCCCCCTCAGGATTCTATATATGTTTTTGCGGGGCAGTTCAGAGTACTGCCAGTTTAGGAATGCTAATTTAAGGAGTTGGACTCCAGCAGTTCCTTTTTTCAATCTCAAAAATATTGGGCTACTTTAATGAATACTAAAGAGCTGTTGTGTGAAAGCCTGCATGAGATCCAAAGCAGGTCCTCCCCACCCTACTAAGTATAAGCACACTTAGTACTGAACTTAAGAGATCTGCAAATTCCGAGCTTTTGAATTTAGTTTTCCAACAATGAGATGCTATTATAAACAACATAGAATTTTAATTCAAAGAAATGAAGATTTCATGTTTTAGTCAAAGATGGGAAGTGAAGGATAATATGTAAGCCAACATTTGAATATTTTTTCTAAAGATTTTCAAAAGCATTGTGAAATTCTTGTGCGCCTAAAAGCTTGATTTTCTTAAAATGACCTTTACAGAAAGTATATAACGGGATTGTGAAAGCTCTTCTTTAAATCCCAATGATTCAGTGTTTAGGGAGTCTTTTGTATTTAATTCTCAGGAGCGTTGATATTTCCTCTCCCTCTTCAGTTTCCATATAAAGCATTGTTCATTCATTCTCTACAGACAGTGTTCAACTAAGAGGAGCTTAGCCAGGCTCAGAAAATCAGCACACTGTTGACCTGGATGGCTATGTAGATAACATCTATGCATGCCTCCTTATATAGACATCAGTAGTGGGATCCTACTTTAGTTACTACTATGGTTTGGTGGGTGATCATGTGCAGGCACGCGCTCCTAACATATGCACCCTAACAAGCCAATCAGCTGAGAGGATAAAGAAAGAAAAGCTAAAAGCAACCCTCCCACACTCCCATGAACTTTTTGGTCTTTTATCCTCTCAGCTGATTGTCAGAGACTTTTTTTCCTACTCTCAGCTGATTGGAGGTTTTTTTTTTACTACTGGTTGGGCCCAACTGGTAGTGATTTTTATTATCAGTTTGCTTGAACCGGGCTGAACCGGTAGCATACCACCACTGATAGACATGAATATCAATATAGGAGCGGCAGCAGGTTGTGGTGAGTGTCCTCTCAGAAGATGACTTAGTTGATTTCTTTTTATAGTTCCCTTCTTCCAGCTGAAGGTTCAACAAAGGGAGAAATTCTGAAGAGAATAAGAAGGATAATCTGAAAATGAACAAGCTAATAACAAATAATGCTGAGCTAAATTTGCAACTCTCCAAATATTTCAGCCTCTCTATAAGGGCTTTTTAAAAAAGTTTCCTTCTGCACCATTATAGATAAGCAATAGACTAGAGTAGATTTAATTAATAACATAGAATTAATTAATCGTAGAATATAATTATTAATTAAAAATAATGAATAAGAAGCACTTCTGGCTAGAAAAATAATCAGTAAGAAAGAAAAGATTTAAAACAGTCCAGGAGAGTCCATTTGATGAACTCACTATTAAAGCTGGAGGTTTCTATCATTGTTTCCAAGATTCTTGCATTAAAACACTTTATTGAAATCTGTATGACTCTTTCATCTCTGATTGTGCACTTTGTAACAGTGCTTGACACCTGTCTGCTGTGTCACACCACTCTAGAGAGTCTCTTGATCGTCAAGTCTGAAGGGTGCAGAGAGCTGCACAATAATGGAGCAAAAGAGAAATTCTTTGCTCTGTAGAGATAATGCTATTCATGTAGATGCAAGCTGCTTTCTGCTTCTCTCTGCCAGAGAAAATCAGAAATTGCATGTACTTTGAATAAGCCTGCTGAACTGAAATGTAAAGTTCCTACTGGCAATGGGTTTCTGGAATATACTTCTAGGCATCTAGCAATTTTATCCTCCCTCCCTTAATTTAATTAATTATGTAATCTCGCCTTTATTGTTTTTTATATATAACTCAAGGCAGTGAACATACCCAATACTCTTTCCTCTTTCTATTTTCCTCATAACAGCAACCCTGTCAGGTGAACTGAGAGAGAGTAAGAAGAAGGCCAGGCTGGGTGGTGGAGGTGGTGGTAAGAAACTTATCCCTGATTACCTGTTAAAGTTAAAAATATGAAATTGACCTCATTTGTGTCATGACATCATTAACTTGCAGTAATACAAATAAGGACATTTTCATGATTACATGAAAGCATGTAATACTATTAATGTAATTGTGTGTTTATCAAATGACATCATTTGTATAATGAAGCCATTATTTAAATCAGGGGTCGCCAACCTTTTGGACCTCAGGGACCACCGAACTCATAATTTTAAATCCCACGGACCAGAGACCCTGGGAAAATCCAAAAAAGGCTGCAGGAAAATTTCCCACCCTGTTTTCCTACTGATCAATCATTCTTTATTTGGGATTGCAGGATACTGTCTCCAGAGAGAGAGAGAGAGAGAGAGAGAGAGAGGGAGAGGGAGAGACTGACTTTTGGCTTCATGCAAGGAAAGCAGCAGAAACAGTAGAAGTCTTTCTTTCTCTCCCCCAAACTCCGCCAGAAATGAGTCTTTGTGAGACTTGTTGCGCTGGCTCAGCCTCTTGGAGCAGGATGCTTTGCAGAGTTCCAAAGATTCATTTCTGGCGGTTTGAGAGACAGAAAGACCTTTGCTGCTTTCCTTGAGTGCAGCTAAAAGCAGAAGAAAAAAGAAGTGGAAAAAAGCAGCCCGGTGGCCAGGCAAAGTGCTTGGGGCAAATGGGGCAATTTCCCCCATTTAACCCTTTCCCCTGTCCCCTCACTACTTCGTGTTGTTCTCAATGCAAGTGATGCAAGCCTTGTGTTCCTGCGCAGCTTGGATTAATTGCTTTGGGGGGTGCTTTGGGGGTGGCATTTCTCTGCAGACCAGCAAAATTTTCTCATGGACCACCAGTGGTCCCTGGCCCACTGGTTGGCAACCACTGACTTAAATGGGACCAATCACTATGGATCTTGTAAAATTGAAGTAAAATTAATATAACTTCCTTGCCCAGTTTATCCCAGATGCAATGGATTGTCCATTTATTTTGATTTTCAGTTGCATTCATGCCTCTTTTCAACTTTATAATGTGATTTTTTGAGATGTGGCGACTATCAATGGTTGAAAAATCACAGTTTACATATTATGAGCTCTTTTTGTGTTCTTACTTATCTTTATTTATGTCATCCCTCTGCTATAATTATCAACATGGCTTTTAGCTGAATAACTAACACAACACAATTATAAATTACTAGGGTTTTCAATGAATTACCCACCATGACCTCAAGGCTCACAAATGCACACATGGTTTAGATCCTTACCGTGCATCTATTACATTATATTTTCTTAATTGTTTTTTGTCCCAGTGTGTATCATTCCATACTATTTGTAATTTTCTAGACTTCTCATCCAGCTCTTCATTGCTTCAATTTCCCCCATATTAATAATTTGGTGTCATTGAAAAGCTTAATTCCTTCACTACCCACCAGTAGTTCCAGATTATTTAAATAGCTTAAGTCCCAGCAAATATCCTACTACTTCTTTAGTTATAAAATTCATCACTTTCTCCTGCCTCATTACTGTGTCTATTCTTAACCACTTACTAATCCGTAATCCTCTTATTCCACAACTGTGAATATTAAAAAAAAAGAGAAGCTTTTGAAAATCGATTACTTATGTGCTAAAGGTGGGGGTTGTTGTCTTGACAAATTAGAATTAGCTTAAATTGCTTTTAACTAATACACTGTTCCATTTATAATATGTTTTGGACAGTTTAATAAGTATATCACAGAAAAAAGTCATTTCTCTTGCAGCATTAACTTTTATTTTGTCAGTTATTTACAATATATACCTCCTTATCTGTTGGATACAATATCTAATTTGGAAGGAGAAATCTTTTTGTTTTTTATACTTTATTTATTCTATTGAAAAATTTGTAAGTTGGCATGGTCACGTGAGTTTTCATTTTTATGACTGCTTTGTTTAGCCATGAAGTTGGCAGTCCTAACTGTTAAACAAGGATTGCCTGTGGTTGTTTTTTTTTAAATTTTAGAGGTCAGCCCAAATCCAAGCAACTCTGGGTGGCTTTACAAAGTTAAAAGAACCATTCCATAAAACAATATATGTCCATAAAACAAATACTTGTTATCATTCCCAATTAAAGGTGATCACCCATTCAGCTGAACACAGTACCTGTGGGAAAAGCCAAGTTGCCAAAGAGCAACTCAAGGCAGTGTCAGCCCTCTGAGGTTGACAGATTTGAACACCAAAGTTATGAATGAATGTTATGTTAGCAATAGATTTATCCCGAGTTAGCAAAAAGTCAGTAAATGGTTATTGCTATTTTTAATTGTTTCTAAAATTTAAAACCTCAGCCTTAAAAGACTCTAAGTCAGTGGTGGCTAACCTTTTTGGGCTCCTGTGCCAAAAATTGTGCGTGCACTTGCATGCTTGTGCTTGCATGCCAGCACCCAGAAGACAATGCGTGCCCCCATACCTCCTATTCATGCACGCACAATCCCTACCCCCCCACCCCTACTGCCCCCTTACCTGCACTGCGTCTCACAGCTGATTTTTGGCTGGTTTCAGGCCTTTTTCAGCCTCCCAGAGACTTCAGGAAGTCTTCTGCCGGCTTCTACAGGCTTTTCAGGATGAAAACTAGGCCCGTTTAATCACTTATTTCCGGTATTTCCAGAAAAACAGGAAGTGATGAAACGGGCCCAGTTTTCGGCTTGAAAAGCCTGCAGAAGCCTTCCCGAAGCCTCTGGGAGGGCTAAAAGTCCTCAAACCGACTGAAAATCAGCGGTGAGGCACATGCATGCGCAGTGAGATAAGTTTGCCTGCAGCTCACGTGCCGGCACAAATGGCTCTGCGTGCCACTTGTGGCACGCATGTCATAGGTTTGCCATCATGGCTCTAGGTAATAGTAGGAGCTGCAGCTGCAAGATAATGAAAAGCAATGCGTACACAACAATATGCCACAATATAACAGTTACACAATAACATTATGTAACCAGATCCCAAAGGTCCTCTCAAGTAGCAAAGTTTTACACGTTTCTGGAAAGCTAACACTTGAAAGGGGGTTTCCTATATGGGAGCTCCCTTTCTTTGGAACCACTTCTGAAGATGGGAATTCCTACACAGAATACCCTTTTTATATTCTTTTCTGAGATATCTTTCAGTAGATGGGAACTCCAACAGGTACTTAGATTAGGCAGCAAAAATCTGTCTGATTTTATATATCCCTATGCACTGAAACATATTAACAACCACCATCTTGAATAATATGCATCTCTGCAGCACAAGTGTTAAATGACAGGAAGGAGACTGTCCTATAAACATGCAGGTAACTGCATTTTGCATCATTTATATGTGAGTACATGTATTTTGCACCAATTGGAATTTCTGGTGATCTTCAAGAGCAGTCAATGTAAAGCCAAATACAGAAGTCTTGATTTTGCTTTTACTAGTGTAGATCAAACAACCCTGTGAAGAGGCAATTACTGAACCAATACTCAAGAAAGGGAATAGGAGATAGCAATTTAACAATCTTCCACCAGACTCTTACATACCACCAACAAACATCTGCACTACTGATCAATGGAGAACTGGCAGAAATAAGATTTGATTAAAGTGGCATAGAAATAGAAGTCTAAATAACAACTATAGATATATACTTTCTAACATTCAGTTGAGAAATATACCAGCATCTCCACAGGGATGTTCTCTATATTTATCGAATTTAAAGCCTCCTTTGATTTAATTCCCACCCTAAACTCTGGGACAAATTGAGAGACATGATTATTGGTTTTTGTCTGGTATCCCTAATAAAAAAATCTCTATCATAACACCTCTTCAGAGTAAGATAAAGCATCAACAGACATTACCTGTTCTGAACTAACACTGAGAAATGTAAAATCATGGTATATATTTCAGCCTTTAACTCCTTTAATGAAGGTGGGATAAAAATAAATAATAAATAAATACATACTCCCTCTTTAGTTGAACAATTTACTTAGGATATCTTCTCACTTAAGTTTGAGGACAAACACCTAGCAGGTTTATTACAATGTGGATATGTAACAATCTGTTCTGGGACAAAAGTGAGCCTGAGGTGAACACTGTGTATCCCAGCAAAATAACATTTTATCCAAAATAGAAATCAATAAGCAGAAAAAAATATTGACATTTGAAAAAAAGATCTTTAAAATGCATTGATGAATCAACAGTTCAAATATATGGGGATTACTTTCCATAGTACTGGATCTTGCAAAGAAGATACTAAATATGTACTATATGATCTAGTCATTGACAACAATAGATAACTCACCAACTAATTATTATTATGTCTCATAGACATAAGTGTATTTTTCTCGTCTTCTAGAAAATAGGATCTTGGGACCATTCTTGACAAGAAAAATGCACTGATTATTGTTGGGCTCACACAATATGCAACACTTTATCAAAATGTGATTGGCTTGATTCGAAATACTTGTGTTTTATGAACCCAGTATGAAAATCATGGTGTGTCACTTAGTTTAATATAGTTTATTCAATGAAACATGTTTCTACCCAAAAAATATCTTATGTTATGATGAAATTTCACATAGGACAGAGGTGTCAAACTCACAGCATCACGTTGTCATCACATGGCATATCACAACTTTCCCCCCTTTCACTAAACCAGGGGTGGGCGTGGCCAGTGTGTGATGCATCCGGCCTGAGGACTGCAAGTTTGACACCCCTGACACAGGAATTTTGCCTTTCCAGCTGCCTGTCTTCAGAGTAGGTTAAGCTATTAAGTTATTCATCTTCACATTTTTAAATGTACAGGCAATCCTCATTTAGTGATTGTATTGTTTAGTGATCACTTGCAGTTACAATGGTGATGAAATAATAACTTTGCAACCCATCCCCACATTTAGGAGCCACAGTGGCGCAGTGGTTACAATGCAGTAATGCAGGCTATTTCTGCTGCCTGCCTGCTGCAGTTTGGCAGTTCGAATATCACCAGGCTCAAGGTTGACTCAGCCTTCTATCCTTCTGAGGTCGGTAAAATGAGGGCAATGTTGGAGGCAATTTGCTAACTCTGTAAACCACTTAGAGAAGGCTGTAAAGCACTTTTAAATGGTATATATGTCTAAGTACTAGTGTTATTGCTAAGATCTCCACAGGGGTGGGATTCAAATTTTTAAACAACTGGTTCTGTGGGCGTGGCTTAAGTGGTGGGTGTGGCTTGGTGGTCATGTGACTGGGTGGACACGGCTTGGTGGTCATGTTATTGGCTGGGTGTGGCCAACTCAACATCACTCACATCGAGGCACGCATCTCCTCTCCTGGCCTCTCATGACTGTGGTGATGCTGCAACAGCCGTTAGTGTGAAAAATGTTCATAAGTCACTTTTTTCAGTGCCATTGTAACTTGGAATGGTCATTCCACACAAGCAAAGTACCAGCAAAGGAGGGGAAAAAAACTCAGGTACGTTCCTGATGCAGAAAGTCTAGTCCTGCCAAGAATTAATAAGGGTTAATGGAGAGGCAGTTTCTTTAAGCAACACCAGAATGTTTCCTTCCTGCCTTCCTTACAGGATTAAGCCAGTAATTTCTTCTAACAACTGGTTCTCCGAACTGCTTAGAATGTTAACAACCGGTTATAGCGAATAGGTGCGAACTGGTAGAATCCCACCCCTGGATCTCCACAGGTCTGTAAAGCAAAGGAAAGTTAAAAAAGATCATAAACACAATTGTAGTTTCACTTTGTAGCCAATTTGCTTAACAACCGAGTTGCTAGTTTTAACTGTGGTTATTAAATAGAACAGAATTCTTTAGAATAGAATTCTTTATTGGCCAAGTGTGATTGGACATACAAGGAATTTGATTCTGGTGCATAAGCTCTCAATATACATACAAACAACAAAGTAATAGGTCATATACCTTAGACATATTTTATATGTGTGTGTGAGAGTGTGTGTGTGACTACCTGTAAATAAGGGCTGCTTGTACATTTAAAAGTATAAGGATGAATAACTTAACCTACTCTGATTTGTAAGTGCCTTTACATTTTCAAAAGCTCAGCAGTGCAAGAGTATAAAATGTGAAACAGCAGCAAGTCAGTACAAGGATGAAAGGAAGCAAGGTAACAGCATCAACATGATACACTTTTCTTTTAGAATGGAAGACAATTGCATAGAGTTAACGAAACTAAAAAAAAACAAAATAAAAAATGTTTGTCTCTGTGAACCTTCATTGTCCTAATTTGTGTGGTCCTTTTGAATGTATATTTTTGTACATTAATTACACACCACATATGGATTTCATATTTTGTGTCAGTTTATATAACATACTGTATATTTATATATGTATGTGGAAAATAAACAAGATGATCAAGTGAAACTGTGGATAAAATTACAAAGATGCATACACAGAAAAACATAGAATAAAAGCAAGATCTAATTAAATTACATGATTCCACTACTTTTCAGCCAGAGAATGAAATGTTACCCATATTCCTCTTCATTCTATATAAACCAAGTTTGCAGTGTGCACAATACTGCTGAATACAAAATGTGCAAAATACAAATCTGCACAGAGTGGTAGGAGACTAAAATCTAGGAACACAATCACAGTTTGCTGTTTTTTTAAAAAAATCTGCAGACATGTTTATCTCCATATACAATTAAAATGCACGTTGTACGCATTTCAGAATAATTTGTGGATGGCAAATTGGTTCAGCATGTGTGTAAAACACAAGTTGCCATGCTTATCTAGAGTCCCACAAAAACTCCTAAGGAGAAAAAACTTAAGTAACTTAATAGTATGCTGGAGTACGGCTGTAACAAGGGTTAATTTGATTTGATAAGTGAATGGAAGAAATGTTTATTTCTACTGGTAACATGTTTTTTCATAGCATTTATTTATTTCACCAATAAAGCTATCTTTCTTCAGAATGTTTGTGATGGCTGATCCCACTAGAACCACAATGTTGCACTGAGAAACAGTAACTTGCCCCAAGTCAGCCATGAACTTCAGGGGTCAACTGGGGATTGAACTTGGATATCCCTAGTCTGCACCAAGCATCTTAAGCATATCAAGCTGCTAGGCTGATAAGTCTTACTTTTCAGATTCTATGTATTGCCCCTCCCAGGTATTTAGCAGTGCAACAAAAGGGTGCTTGATGTTATGCTTGTTCTGCTCTGAAGGAAAAGTAAGACGGCAGGAACTATGAGAACCCTTCAGTATCCTTACTGCTACGTACAGTATTAATGTGAATTGGTTGCCAAGCATCCAGAACATAATCATATCACTATGGAGGTGCTGATTTGGCACATGAAGGACCAGTTGTCACTTAGCATTCGTTCAGCACCATCATACCACCAGGACTACCTGTAAATTGCGAAATGACTTGAATCAGATAAAAATTAAAGTGTACCAAACTTGGAAGGAGTGTGATTCATTCAATGATGTTTATGTAAAGCATACCTTTAAAAGTATTTGGGAAGCAATACTCCTCTGTCCCATTTTTATCAACGAAGACAAGTCACCAAATCAGCTTCTTCCTCCTCCTCTTCTTCCCCTTCCCCTTCCCCTCCTCCGCTTTCACTTTTACTTGCCTGACTTTTTTCAGAAAATAAAAGTCCTATTTTAAAGTGGCATTAGAGAAAATTTATCCTAAAATCAATTAAATGACATTACAATACTGTAATTGCATACATATATACTTGAAAATAAATTCTCTGGAATCTGCAGCACAGACTGCGACCCAAGGAGCAATCCTCTACTTGCTGTTTTTGCTTGTACTTGTTTTCTTTAGTTTTTAGTTGCAGCTGTCAACGTGATATATTCATTTTTTGTCCAGTCAGGTATTGACAGCTTTCTTTTAATTAAAAAAAAAAAAAACACCTGGTGCACGATATCCTCAACTAAATCCTTATCTTAGTTTCTGTAGTATTTTTTATAAATGCTTTATTAAAATGTTATAAGCCAGAGCAAGCATCAAAATGAAGAAGTGCCTTCTGCATGCTATTTAGATAATTGTTTTACTTTGTTAAATTTGTTTTAAATTTTGAAAGGCAAGAATAGTTTTCCTTTTCTTCTTTCAATCTATGATTGCAACATACACAGAGTTGCCTAAGTTTTCCCTGCAGATTATAAATATTACTATAATATTTCATTATATAAATACAAAAGAATATTTGGAGTTGTGTTTAGTTGAGGGCTGCATCATACTGCTGCATCTCAAATGACCCATCTGTTAAAATATTGAAGTTTGCTGATGACACAACAGTTATCGGTCTCATTCAAGACAACGACGAATCTGCATACAGACAGGAGGTTATACAACTTGCCTTGTGGTATAACCGGAACAATCTGGAACTGAACACACTGAAAACCGTAGAAATGGTGGTAGACTTTAGAAGAAACCCACCCATACTACCACCTTTTACAATACTCAACAACAAGTATCAACAATAGAGACCTTCATAGTAGTAGACCTTCTAGGTTCTACTATATCACATGACCTAAAATGAACACCTAACATCAAAAACGTCATCAAAAAAGCACAACAAAGAATGTTCTTTCTGCGCCAACTCAGAAAACTCAAACTGCCCAAGGAGCTGCTGATACAGTTCTATAGAGGGATTATTGAGTGTGTCATCTGCACCTCTATAACTGTCTGGTTTGGTTCTGCAACCCAACAAGACAGACACAGACTGCAGAGGATAATTAGGACTGCAGAAAAAACAATTACTACTAACCTGCCTTCAATCGAGGACCTGTATGCTGCATGAGTCAAAAAGAGGGCTGTAAAAGTATTTACAGACCCCTCACATCCCAGACATAAACTGTTTCAATTCCTTCCCTCAAAACGACACTTTAGAGCACTGCACACCAGAACAACTAGACACAAGAACAGTTTCCCCCCGAAAGCCATCAATCTGCTAAACAAATAATTCCCTCAACACTGTTCAACTATTACAAGGTCTGCACTACTATTACTGTTAATCTTCTCATCACTCCTTATCACCCATCCCTCCCACTTGTGACTGTATGACTGTAACTTTGTCTCTTGCATCCTTATGATTTATGTTGACTGTTTCCAAGTATGATTTGATTGCTTATTTTACCCTATGACCAGGAGTGGGATTCAAATTTTTAACAACTGTTTCTGTGGGTGTGGCTTAGGTGGTAGGGGTGGCTTAGTGGTCATGTGACTGGGTGGACATGGCTTGGTGGTCATGTTATTGGCTGAGCATGGCCAACTCAATATCACTCACATCAAGGCACGCATCTCCTTGCCTGGCCTCTGTGGGGATGCTGCAACAGTCATAAGTGTGAAAAATGGTCATACGTCACTTTTTTCAGTGCCATTGTAACTTTGAATGGTCTCCAAACAAGCAAATTACCAGCAAAGGAGGGGAAAAAAACTCCAGAGAAGTTCCTAAGACAGGAAATCTAGTCCTGCCAAGGATGTAATAAGGGTTAATGGAGAGGCAGTTTCTGTAAGCAACACCAGAATGTTTCCTTCCTGCCTTCCTTACAGGATTAGGCCAGTATTTTCTTCTAATAACCGGTTCGCCGAACTGCTTAGAATGTTAACAACCGCTTCTAGAGAATAGGTGTGAACTGTTAGAATCCCACCCCTGCCTATGACTATCCTTAACTGTTGTATCTTATGATTCGTAACTCTTGATGAATGTATCTTTTCTTTTAGGTATACTGAGAGTATTTGCACCAAGACAAATTCCTTGTGTGTCCAATCACACTTGGCCAATAAGGAATTCTATTCTATTCTATCTTGACAAGCATAGAGAAGAATATTTGCAGTGCCACTTCAAACCATTGCATGAAACAAAAGACCAACACTAATGGTGTTTAGTTACTGACACTTTGTCGCATCACTCTGAGACTTACAGGAGAAAATAACAGAAACAACGATGTTGGATGTGCTAGCTAGATAGTTCCCAACCTGTAATTTGTGGACCATTGATGGTGTGCTAGGGTAAAGTATATGATCCATTGGGTAGAGAATGTCCTCACCCTCATCATTATCAACATCACAAAGTCAAACAATCACCAACTCAACAATCATACAATCCAGTATCTTTTACATATTATAGCATTTTAGTATCTTATTAGTATTATATTATTAGGCACAATGCATTTGCTTCAGAAATGTCTTTGCACCATCCTCTGAACTGAAATACTAATGTTTTTTTGTGACACACCACTGTGAACTGACTCATTTTGCCCACTTATGTTTAAAACATGACAGTCCCCAAAAAACAGATTATTGGATTTTAAGGACTATGCATAAGGGGTAGTATATTTAAAATGATTATCTTACATGACTTATGTCTGAAAATCCTACACGTGATAATAGAAGTTTAAAAAGAGGGGGGCAGAGTCATTACTCAATTTAAAACTTCCATAAATGAATAATCAGTGAATTTACCACACCTACACACATACATTACATATCATATATAACTGAAGCTCAGAATTTTAAAAATGTCTTTAACTTGTATCATGTACCAGTTTGTGAATGACTGTCTGTGAATTGAAGTGCTCAAATGCTCATTGCTGCATACTAATTTCAGAAAAAGCTCATAATGCTTCTCTAATCACTGCCATAAGCTATTCTAACCTTTAGCAATTACCAGCACAATAGAAAGTAATACCTTGTTTGAGACAACCAAACTACTTCCATATGTGTTTTAGGTGTTATGATTCATAGGATCTATGAAGATGTATGAAAGAGCACAAATGTCCCAAAGTAAACAAATTGGAATCTTCTGTATAATTTACAAACCACATAAAAACAATGCTTCTGAAACAATAAATCAATATATCTGTCTTAGAGCATTCTGCTGTTTCTCTGCTATTATGTCTGATTATAAACTAGGTTTCACACTAATATTCTTTTTCATTGTTCCTAGAGATACAAAATAAAAAAAAAGTCAATATATCCTTAAAATGATTTTGGAATTAACAAGCATGGAATAGATTTCCTAAGATCTGGAATAATATCATTTTTATATCTTTCTCATCAGAGTGGAAACGGAAAAGAAATGATTGGCTTTGCTCTCAGATATTTAGAACGATGTTTCCACATATTCCCTTCAAAACTGAGCTGTCATTTTCTTTTTGCTTCCCCCCCCCCCCCGCCCGCTCTTTTTGGCTGTCATCTGAAATTGTAGGACACTTGAACAGTTAAAAACAAGAAATGGGAGACACTGGAATTCTATAGCAATAGCACTAAGACTTATATACCACTTCATGATGCTTTACAGCCCTCTCTAAGCAGCTAACAGTGTCAGCATATTACCTAGAACAATCTGGGTCATAATGTTGGGAGGAATAAGCTTAAGATTTAAAATTGGGCGCTGATAAATAGAGAGGGCTTGCTTCCTATGTTCTACTGCTGGCAGGTCTTATCACTTATGTATGATTATTTATTTAAACCACCCAACTCCAACTGAATATGCCTATATATGTAAAACTTTTGATCTTGTTTGCAGTTTATGTAATGGACTAAAGCCCATGTTTGCCACTTACCAAATGTCAACTGAATTTTTTCTTGCCCTCCCTGTAGGGGAAGCCACGGTGTTTAGTATAAATCTGCCATGAATGAACAGTCTAAATGCCACTCTGGTGATCCCTAACAACTTTTGTAAAAGGGATCATTTCATTCTTTCTTCTCCCTTCAGTACTTCAGATCACTCAACTAGTTTTTGTGGAAATTTGGCTTGACCAACCATCTCCTTTTTGATAAAAGGCCAACACTTGCAGCATGTTTTTTGAAAGCTCTTTTTCTGCTCTTGGATATAAAGCACCATCTTTCTGCTGCCCGTCATCCATAGATGGTGAGAGGACAAATGCTCCCGTATGGCAATTCTTCCATTCTTAATGGAACCACCACCAAAACGGTTGCCCTAATCCTTTTCTATGGTAGTCAAAATTGCTTGTAATAACCCAGTTCATTAATTCAAGCCAGTCATAGCTAGCATCCAAACTTGTGGCCAAATGCTTCCCAGCTTTCCCCTAGCTCACGGGCTATGCTTCCTCAAAAAAATTGTGAAGCTGGTTAAAGTCACAAGGATCAGCTAGATTGCCTCAAAGCTTCATTCAAATGCCTTAAATTTTATTATTTCACCACTAAGCTACCCCATTAATGCTGAGGAGTATGTCTGATTTTCTGTAAGGTTTCTTTCCTCCATACAACCTTTTTTGAATGCTAAGTTCATTAGACCGTTTCCTGTACTTGCACAGAGCAGATCTATACTTCTTTGCCTGAAGCTTCAGGCTATATTGAAAACATATTTAGTGTTCCTTCATTTGTACTTGCTTCTGGAAGCTTTTCCCGTCCCAAATTGACATTTGTGCACCTCTGCCTTGCCATCTCCCCTATCTTGTTTGGAGGATGGAGAGGAAGAACTCAAGGTAGAATATATTTTTATTTGTTTACTCATCACACTTCTACACTGACCTTCTCACCTAAAGGAGTTTACAAATAGTATATTTAGATTCCTAGTGCAGAAGGAGCAGGCTGGAATATTTAATTTACTAAAAGGGTCGCCTAGATATGAAAAAATCATGGAGAAGTAAAAGAAAATATTGACACTGCTAACCTATAGCCCTATACTATTTGCTATTTATACCCTCAGGGGTATAAAACATTTCACATACTGTAGATGGCTTCAGAGTCTGCTAGCAGTTTTGACTCCTAGGAAAAGAGAGACTGATTTGGAGAATGGAATACAGAAATGTTTAAAACCACTAAGAATGAAAAATACATGCCCTCCAAGTTGAAAGGGAGAGTACTGAATTGAGCAATCTCTAATGGAGAAAACAGCTTCCTATTGTCTGGTATCAAGAAAAGAAAGGAGGAAGAAGAGGAAGAGGAAGAAGACAAATCTCTCCAATTTCAGCCAAAATAGGGTTGCTGGATATCTGAATAAGCAAAAGAGGACATGGACAATTGGAAAGAAGGACAAATGGGGAGGGGAAAAAAAGAGAACTTACTGTTTGATTTCTAGCTATCCATAACAAAAAATAGAGCAAAGAACTGCAAAAAAATGTACTTGGCCTGCATACACACACACACACACACACACACACACACACACACACACACACAAACGTTTTCTTATGTTTTTGCAGGTATTTATATGTATGGTATTTAGGTTTCCTCAGGTATTTTAATATTTGTGCTTTTATTATAGTGACGTTTTGGAAGAATCTCATCTGCCATCTTCAGGCTTGTGTATTGGGTTCTTTTTAATCTTGTGTGGCAGGCTTGGCAGCTGTATTTTGTTTGGGTGCCTTCAAAATGGACAGAAAATAGCAGCCATCCTAACAAACCCCAAAGATAAAATTGACCTAGAAAACCAAGGCATATATGAAATCCCCTGTGCATCATGCCCTGCCACATACATAGGACAAACCAACAGAAGAATAAGTACTCGCCTGGATGAACACAAAAATGAAGTAAAAAAGCTGGAACACACTTCCTCACTAGTCCAGCACATGAAAGCCATAAGTCATAGCATCGACTTCAATGGCACCAAAACCCTAGCCACTATAGAAAACCCCAGCTACAGACTTATCAGAGAAGCCATAGTGATTGAAAAAAGACTTGAAAGCATGAATAGAAGAGATGACTCCACCAGACTGTCAATTATCTGGAAGCCTGCACTCACAAACAAAAAAAATCTCTATACCACAATCCAGGCAAGCACCTAAACACAAAGAGACCCCCGCAATACCCCCAGCCCAAACACGCCTCAGCCAGCTACCCAAATAAAACCTAGCTTCCTAATAAATAATTATCGTCCATTCACAAGAAACCAAGCTGCACTAAGAAACCCCAATGCACAAAACACAATGTTGCCAACCAATCAAGAACACAGCAACTCAAAGACCAATAAAAACAGATCTAGACTCCCAGCCAATCAGAATGAGGAAAAAACCATTCAAATAAAGCAGGAAGCCAGCATCAAATTCAAACAAAAAAAGGCTGCCAAGCCTGACACACAAGACTAAAAAGAACCCAATACACAAGCCTGAGGATGGCAGATGAGATTCTGCCGAAACATCGCTATAATAAAAGCACAAATATTAAGACAATACCTGAAGAAAAATACTTGAAGAAACCTAAATACTATATGTATGTATGTATCTATGTATGTATGTGTATGTATGTATGTATGTATGTATGTATAGATAGATAGATAGATAGATAGATAGATAGATAGATAGATAGATAGATAGATAGATAGATAGATCTTTGGTTGTTCGGGTTTTCTCCCGCGTAAGATTCGAAGTATCTAGGCAACGTTTCGATGAAGTCTCATTCATCATCATCAGGCCTCTGTCTTCGGCTCTTGCTTTTCAGAGTGATGTGAGATTGCAGCTGCTTTTTCCTTCCAACTGCCAGTGGGGGTGGGACTTGATTGGGTGGGGGCTTGGCTGTGTTCTGATTGGGTGGTGGTGTCTTCTCATTGGTAGGGGGCCTGGCTGTGTTTTGATTGGTTGGTGGGTTGGCCGTGTTCTGATTGGCTGAATTTCCTGCTGCCCGGCTTCGAGTTCGTGGTCACGCTGCATCTCCATAGTGGGTGTCGGCCTGCTTCATGTATGGCTCGGAGGGGTTTGAAGTGGGCAGTGATGCAGCTGCAGTGTAGCTTCTGGTCCATGGTCGTGTCTCATCTTCTGAGTGGGTGTGAGTCTGTTTTCTACATAGCCCACTCAGACCAATAGTCAGCTCCATAGGCTCACCCTACAAAACCTGGCCAAATTTCTCGCCAAACAACTACAACCCTATGCAGAATCCATCAACTCACATGTAAGAAACTCATTCCAGTTCATCGAGATCATAAAGAAACAAAACTTACAACCCAGCGACCTACTAGTAAGCTTCGATGTCATATCCCTCTTCACCCAAGTACCAATAAAAGAAGCCTTGACAGCCATCCAAAACAAATACAACCCCCCCAAGCACATCCTAGATCTGACCAACCACTGCCTATCCAATACATACTTCACCTACAATGGACAAAAATACAAACAAATAGAAGGAGCACCCATTGGATCACCCCTCTCACCTGTCATCGCAAACCTCTACATGGAACACTTTGAAACACAAGCTCTAGAAAAATACGACCATAAACCCAAACTCTGGCTCAGATACGTAGATGACACCTTCATAATCTGGCCACACGGGAAAGAAAAACTGAACAACTTCCTCACACACCTCAACAGCCTACACCCCAAAATACAATTCACCATGGAAACAGAAGCCAACAATCAACTTCTCTTCCTAGATGTCTTGGTATACAAAAGATCCAATGGCTCCCTAGGACACACCATCTACCAGAAGAAAACACATACAAACCGCTATCTACATGCACTCTCACACCACCACCCAGCACAGATCAATTCCGTAGCCAAGACACTCATCTCCAGAACAAAATGCTTAGCCGATGAACAACACCAAAAAACCGAACTACACACTCTCACCAACGTACTTACAGCCAATGGATTCCAAAGAAAGAAGATTACCCACCTAATCCAAAAAGAAACCCCAACCAAAATCCAAGACAGAGAACAAGAAAACGGCAAAGCCCTCCTCCCATATATAAAAGGCACTACAGACAAAATGAGCAAGATCCTCCAAAAACACAACATTAAAACAGCATTCTGCACAAACAGAAAAATATCCACCATCCTAAGAAACCCCAAAGACAAAATCGAATTAGAAAACCAAGGAGTATACGAAATCCCCTGCACTGCCTGCCCTACCACATACATTGGACAAACTAACAGAAGAATAAATGCACGCATTGAAGAACATAAGAACTCAATCAAAAAAGAAGAAACGACCTCTTCCCTGGTCCAACACCTCAAAGCCACAGGACATGAAATTGACTTTAAAAATACCAGAACTATCGCCAAAACCGAACACTTCAACAGCAGAATAATCAGAGAAGCCATAGAAATAGAAAAACACCCACACAGCATGAACAAACGAGATGACACCTCCCGCCTTCCAGCCATTTGGAAACCCGCCCTCATGAACAGACGAGTACCTAACATGAAGAATGACACCAGACCCACACCCATGAGAGCCACACAAGATGCCACCACCACACTTCCATGTAGAAAACAGACTCACACCCACTCAGAAGATGAGACACGACCATGGACCAGAAGCTACACTGCAGCTGCATCACTGCCCACTTCAAACCCCTCCGAGCCATACATGAAGCAGGCCGACACCCACTATGGAGATGCAGCGCGACCACGAACTCGAAGCCGGGCAGCAGGAAATCCAGCCAATCAGAACACGGCCAACCCCCCAACCAATCAAAACACAGCCAGGCCCCCTACCAATGAGAAGACACCACCACCCAATCAGAACACAGCCAAGCCCCCACCCAATCAAGTCCCACCCCCACTGGAAGGAAAAAGCAGCTGCAATCTCACATCACTCTGAAAAGCAAGAGCCGAAGACAGAGGCCTGATGATGATGAATGAGACTTCATCGAAATGTTGCCTAGATACTTTGAATCTTACGCGGGAGAAAACCCGAACAACCAAAGATCCACATACAAATACCCGCGAGAACCTCAGAAAACACACATATATGTATGTATGTATGTATGTATGTATGTATGTATGTATGTTTTCTTAAGTTTTGTTTTCTTAAGTTTTTGCAGGTGCTTACATGTATGGCATTCAGCTTTGTTTGGGTATTTTCATATATATAAACTAGGGACTGACAGGAGACATATCTGGTACCTCCTAGATCCAGTGACAAAGGAGAATGTTCTATGAATTTATTCACATAGTTTTAAATAATATCTCATTCCAACCAACTCTAGATACCTTACGTAATAACAAGTCAAAACAATCAAAAAGAGGAACATGATACCTGTCCAGAAAAAAAACACGCAGACATCTTATAAAGGGTTACCAATTAGCATTTCTCCCAGAATCTGGGAGAAATTTTCAGTGTCTTTCAGAACTTTGTAAGGGTGGGAACCATATGGATCTCTGGGGGAATATAGGGTAGGCACCAAGACAGAGGAGGCATGTTTCCAAGACCCTGATAGATGGCACTATCTAGACTTCAATGGCTTCCATTCTGCTGAAACTTATTAAATGTGGGGAAAAATATTAGAGATAAGTGGTTCTTCAAATAACCTGTCCCGATGCCACAAAAGGTTGTTATAGCTGGTATAAAGTATGAGGTGATACTGGTACAAAGATTGAAACTGGCAAATCAGATCACCAATCTAGGCCAGATAGAACTGTTATGTAAACATGAAGCAGTTGAGTCTCAAGTCTGTGAAAAGAGTGGCCCAAAATTTGTTGACCTGATAATGTGGGAAGATAGCCAAGTTTAGCCATGGGACCTATTAATGCATAGAACAGGATTCTATGTCCTGTGTTTGCAATAGGCAAATCATGTATGTATGTATGTATGTATGTATGTATATAAGTATGTGTGTATGTCATAGGAATTGATTATTTTTCTGTCTCCAGCAAAGTAACTTATCTGGCAGAATTGAATCCACAAGTTTCTGCTGGTTTTTTTTTTGCCCTGAGATTGAGGTAGAATAGATATTTATAGCTGTACCTGGCCTGTAGGCATATGCTTAATTACAGAGAGTAAAAGAGGAGACATGCAATCTGAAAGAACAAAATACAAAAATAAAATTCTCATTAACACATTCATGTACAATTTATTCCAGTGTTTTGTAGAAGTCCAGTGACCTTTCTATCTGTTGCCAAGGATAGACTCTGTCCTAACAGAATATATCTGCCTAATATCTCTTGAAATGAACCAATTTATCTGAAAAAAAATTCTTCCTCTGCTTATGCAAATATCCAAAACTTGATGGTCCCTGCAAAGACACTGTTTAAATAGCTTTTAGAGCCCACCCTCCCCTACTTTCAAATGATAGATTATCTGTGTCCAAGTTGATTAGTAAAGTATACGCTTAAATGGCCAACCACAGAAACACTGTTAATTTGATTACCTGCTCATTTTGTTTTCAGAAAACAAATGCTGATTTGATGCATATGAGCTTTTTTTTTTAGAATTTTCAGTAACAAGAGTGCTTTGTTTAATAGCGTTCTATTGAAATGACTGTCAGATCTGAATTACACAAAGCTGAAATTTGGCATTACCTCAGTGATTTTTGTTTCAAATGATCTTTAAAAATGGGATAGTTCAGACATATGGTAAAATACAAAGATATTAGGAATTTGGTGCCTTACTATAGTTTCTGCTCACCTCCAAAGTTTTTTTTTTAAATAAACATCCTTTTCTTTTTAAAGCTGCCCCAAACCTGCAGGATTTGGCATAATCCTCATACTGTGATATCTAGATTTCCAGAAGCAAGGAAGTGCATTCCAGAGGAATAAGAGACAGTGAAATTTAGATAGTGTGATTGGAAGGAAGACAGTCAAGCCAGCTCTTCCCTAGAACTTCTGATTCTTTAATGATGCAAGTAGCTTACTTTAGTTTAGCAAGATTATTATCTATAGGCAAGGGTATAGGGTGGGATAATTAAATAAAGAATGGCACTAGCAACATATGTGCCAGATCACTTCCTAATACTTGCTGGCATGTCTTATAACCTAAGTCCAATTATTGTATTATTGACTTCCAATTGGCACAGGCCCTACCACATATAGGAGCATGTAGTTAGAGGCTCCGTGTAAGCATTTTCTTTCTGTTGGAATGGGGGCAGCCCATTCTTCACCTAAAGGGGAAAAGAATACAGTATATCTGAGAGCTGCATTCCAAAGTCTACCTTGCCTTTGATGGGGAAAAGGAAAAACTCTGTTTGAATAAAGGGTGAGGGGAAAGGCTTCCTATCATTAAATCAATGGTAATTAATATTAGATGGAATGGAAGGAATTGTCCTGAAAAACAAATTTGATTCAGGGTCATGTCAAAGGCTAGTTAGACATCATGGTGCTGTTGCAAACACTTTGAGAAATATGATTGTACAGATCTGGAAAGTAATGGGGAACTATACATACTTTTTAATATTTGAACATGCAATTGTATTTCACAAAGGGAGCAATTTCCTTAATAGGAAATAAAGACAGTTATATTGATAACAGTGCCAAAGCTTATAGCAGAAGAGTTCAGATCATTAACTGCAGGTCATTTCCACAGGGAAAAAAATTGCAACTTTTCATTCCATTAACTTCCATTAACTTGATCCTGTAATGTTATTTCTATAAATACTTTTAAAAATGTCCTTGATAGGCAAAGAAGAGAAAACATAATGATAGAATTAAAGCATCTTACTTTCTAATGAAACCAGAACTAATTACTTTTGAAAAGAATATGATTCAGGGAATGGTCTTTCTTAATGGTCTTTCTTTTCAGACACTTGTTTCAATAAAACCCAAGTTAATGGCAGAATTATATCCAAATTCATAATAACATTCCAGCTACTACTTGACATTTAATGGATCAACTAACTAACAGATGCTTTAAAAATTGGCTGACAGTGTGTAGACACAACATTTATGCAAAATATTCTTCAATCTTTTCTCAAATGTTCTTCCAAATTCTTGGCCTTGGCCTTAGGTCTCTGTCTAAAAAAATACTTTTATTGACTGCATTGTTTCACATGATACTTCTTTTGTGTAATTTAAATGTCTGAACACAGCTTGAAAACAACAGCAACTAAGAAACACATATTAAAGAAATCTGACAAACATATAGTAAAATGATATTTGTAAAATATATTTTGTAAAATAAGCAATGAAGCTGCAATGGAATATCCATCTGGTTTGAATACTCCAAAAACAGAATATGCAAGCTTCCTATTTCACATCCCAGTGATTCTCTGATACTGTGAGCATTTGGTATTTTTCTTTGCAAGCATACTCTGGAGATGCCTAGAATCTGCTATGATAGCACAGTATGTATATATTAGTTTCAGTATATTCATCTTGTTAAAATATTGAAGTGTGCTTCATCTAACGCAATTTCTAGATTGAACTAACATCTGCTATGTTAAGACACCCTAATGCATAGGCCATCTTAACTTGTCCTTGGCCAAATTTTCTTTTAATATTTCCTTATTTCTTTACCTTATTTCTTTATTCTTATAGTTTCTTATCAGCTGCTATACATCTTCTTAATTTATTTTTATTTTTAATGTTTCTTTATTGTGTTCATTGCAGGATATATTACTGGTTTAGAACTTTTTTTTCTGTTTCCTTTTTAAAAATATATTAATTATGTAAACCATGCTCATTTTTTTAAAATAAAAAGCAATAGAAAAATATTGAAACAAATGTTGGAAGCTGCAAGAATGATACATATATGTGGATTTTAAATCATCTCTCAGCTTCAACAGTAATTGCTTGGTTCATCCTCTAATTCTGGAAGATGAAGGCAGCAACATCGGGTAGTTGAAACCATCTTGCTAACCATGGCCTCTGGGCAAAAGCCAGCATAAAGGAAGCTATTTATAGATATAGCTAGTCTAAAAAACAATGGCAGAAGTTTTATCACATTTTCATGACATAAGCCATGACAGGTATGTCCACATACATTCTGTTTCATAAACATTTTTGCCAAACATTTTCATCTCTAGAACATGGGTGGGCAATAAAGTTTTCTTTTAGCTGGAACTAAATGATAACAGATGATGTGAGATGCAGATCAATAACATCTGGAGGGTTGCACATGGTCCATGTCTATCTACTTATCAGTATTCAAACTTGATAAACTGGACAACATAGTTGGAAATTAATACTTGTCCTATGTATCTTCATGCTGATATTATCCCCACAAGGAAATATAGTAAACAGAATTATAGGCTAATAAAGACACAAAATTAGGAGTTCCTTGCAAATGCCAACATATATCAAAGTCAATTTTGGAGAAAATCATCTACCGTAGTTCAGATCATAATTTTTTTTCTACAATCAACATTAATCTACATCAAGTCTAATTAATGAAAGTATAGTGCTAATCCTGAGTTTCTGGAAAAAGTTACAACGCTAACAGGACATTTATGCAAGAACTCATTTATGTTGCACTTAGTTGCAAACAGGTCAATCAAATGCAAAAAAATAATAATACTAATATTAAAACCTTTTATGTGTGCTATAATATAATCTGGAAGTTTCCAAGCATTTTTTCAGTCTGAATTTGCAACAGTGTCTTTTTAGAATACTACAAAAGTAATTTCATGATACATCAAAATATGTTATAAAATAATTCCTGAAGGTAAAGAAGAAAGGCATTTGAATAACTTATGAATAACGGAAGGACTTGGTTACTTGAAGAACACTGAATTTTGTTAGAATTTCCCCTTGGCAAAAGATAGTTATTAAAATAAGGTGGAGAAGAAGAAAAAAGCTTTAGTTTGTGCAGTGTCTAAGCAGACTCTGAAAATTTCTCTTCATCATTCATAATTTACTCTACTGTACCCTCACTGGTACAATCAATATTAAATACATCTTAAATACATCCACAAGAAAACCAATTCTACCAGATGTGAAAATAGAGGCTGAATATCTTTTCATGATTATATAGAAACAAAAACTAAACAAAGACAATCAACTTTCCAATATTTCTCAATTTAAAGAAATCTTTTCCTGTTAGACATTGGTTCTTTAGTCAAATGTTTTGCATCCCTTTCATAAAATATGTAGACCACATTTTTGGCAATGTATGGGCAATGTATAAGAATCTCAGAAAGAAAAAGAATGTGATAAAGGTCTTTGAAAAAAATCTTAAGGACAATATGAATATTTATCAATTCACAATTACACAGTTCCAGTAATTTGATTTAACCATACAGTTTTAGATAGCATCGATTCGTACAAATTCACTTCTATTACTATTTGACATTCGACAAGTAAAACTTCTGAAGACAACTAATAGATGCCATCCAGTGATACATGTATGTTTAATATGGGACTGTAAGTCACTAGGAATTCCATGTAGGATTTCTAAGATTCCAATCAACTCACAGAAAGGTTTTCCTTGGGGTGGCTGCTTTCCTGTCTCCTCTCAAAAGGAACATTTATATTATTTACTACAAGTGCAGCTCTCTAGTTTCTAATGGTCTTTGGATCTCTTTATTCCTGGTTCATCTTGTATTATCTAGAAAACATGCTCTTCTAGAAAATCAGAATAGATAGCTCTAAAATAAAACTCTCATAGCAACATTTGAAATGATTAGTGTGGTGCTATGTAATGCTTCTATAACAAAATCCAAAATTAAACCATGGGATTTCCATGCCTGATTGTTTCTTGAAAAGCCAAAATAACTATAATTCTCTACTCATTTATTATAAACTCAAGCATACTTACTGGAAGAATAAGTGTGTGTGTGTGTGCACATGTGTGTTTTAAATGACATTAATATGTGAGATGTAGAAATATAGAGAAAATAATTGTCCCTGAAATAATTAATGTTGCATTCACACTTGGGATTCTATTTTTTCCAGGGAGAATAGTAAAAGTTTATGCCAACAATTTTCTGCATTCTTAATTTTCCATTGTGACTTTTTGACAAGGTACTAATTAATAGATTCATAATACTTAACATCAGGAACAAATATTATTTCCATTTATTATTAACAGTCTTAGAAAGTATTGAAGTAGAAAAAAATATCTGCTAGTTACAGTACAGTTCTTTCCACATATGGGTGTGAATAAAATGCAAGATTAATCTTACTAACCTGTGGTGTCATTCCATGGCAGATGTACATGATTGGAATATTTTCTGTATCTGGTCCCTGATCAAGGCACAGATCACTTTTTAGGGAATTCTGTAGCTAGGAAATATATAGAGGATGGGTAAGGACTCAGAAAAAAAGAATGTAAATTATTTGTTAAAACAGGACAAGAATTATACCTGTTTGAAACTCTACTTTTGTAATAGATATTTAACTATCATTAAGAGAGAGAAAAGCTAATCTGTTTAAATTAGTACTGTGAATTAATGCTGTATACTGTGAAACTTCAGCATAGTCTGTAATATTTAATTAATTAATTAAATTTAGGCACCACCTGACTCTGAACTGTCTATGGACAACTTACAGTATAATAAACTATGAAAGCAAACCAAGATGGTTTGGTCCTTCCATACAAAAACACAGATAAATCACATCCAACAGGGAGCTCCACCCATCCCAATGCAAGGCCTGGGATAAGGTAAGGTCTTCAAGACCTTACAACCAACTTTGAATAAAAAAAAATTCAATTAAAGTTCAAAGAATTTCAATTTAAAAAAGAATTTCAAAATTCACTAGGATTCCAACAAGAGGTTTGTTCAGTTTTGGCTGAACTTCAGGTCATCAATGTGCATTAACCCACCCCCACCCCCCCAAAAAAACCCTTATTAAGTAATTATTACTGCCAGATGATACCATGTAAATTGTATTCAAAGTATCTTCCCAATGCCTTGGATTCAATTTTTTAATATCCAACTTGTTTCACAGTACTACAAAATACTACTGTTTTGTATATAACAGAACAAAAATACAACATTCACATAACCCCCCCCCCCCCAACCCCCTTTTAAGGCCAAAATATTTTTATACAAGTTTTGGAATTTGCTATCATGAGATTTGGTGCTGACTACCAACATAACTGGCTTCAAAAAAGAGGTAGACCAACTTATGGAAATCATGGGGATCAGTGGCTTGATGGCAGTGTGACTGCCTCTAAAGGTTATCTACTGAATGACTAGTCAGCTTCCTTATTCAGTTGGTTGGCCATTGTAAGATAAGACTGCTGGAGTAGATGAGTTAGGGATTTGATCCATCAGGGCAATGCTTATATCATTATGAACACTATTATCCAGTGCCAATTAATCACAACATTCTCAGTTGTAATTGCAACACCAGAGCCCTGGTGGTGCAGTGGCCCACAGCCTGGAGTTCGATCTTGACCGGCTCAAGGTTGACTCAGCCTTTCATTTTTTCAAGGTGAGTAAAATGAAATTCCAGATTGTTGAGGAAAATAGCCTGACATTGTAAAATGTCCAGGGAATGCTGTGAAGCACTATGGAGTGTTATATAAGTCTACTGCTATTATAAGTAGACACATTTTGTTCTTAAAGCTTTTCTTTGTGGGCCATGGTCAGTCCACCTGCAGGAAACCGCTTGTCCCTATTTCCTTCCTAAGTCTGCTCAAGCAAATACAATTTCTCTTACCACCCCATAGGCGACAGTGTCAGAGTACATTCTCATCTCGGGATAAACACTGACAAGATACCACCGGAAGGTCTTGCACTGCAGCTTTTTCCTCAAGGCCTTCCTCTCCGAGATATCCCCAATGTCAATTCCAGAATCCTACACGTGAAGGCCAGAAGGAAAGTCAGAAATATCAAAGTCATTCTTGCCATACATAAACCATTTATTTCATTAAGGTTTCAACTTTAGTGACCAAGAGAAAACTTCCCACAGGTATTGATTTTTAATCAGTTCCTCAATGATCATTTCTGAAATTTCCAGATTCCAAAACAATTAAAATCAAATAGTAAGATGGTCTGGAAAACATTTCTGTCAACAAAATCAGGAACATTTTCCAGACATTACTAGCTTGCCGAAGCAGAAGAGTGGCTTTATCAATGCACAGATTCGTATTTTTCAGTCCATCTTTTTCATATATGAATATAAACATTTTGATGGCATATTCATTAGAAGCATTTGCAAAACTTATATAGAACATTGCTGTCACTCAAGAAATATTCATATAAATCCAGTGTTGATGGTACCTCAACAGCACATGTGATAAGGAAAGGGAAAATTGATGAAAGAAAAATGCCTGATGCTGTTTTGTGGTAAGATTACTTTTGGATTGATTGAAGGCTCATAAAGGGTTGATTTTAGTGCATTAATTATTATTTGGGGGGGGGGGGGATAAAAATATTTCAAGGTATATTGTAATAAACATTTTTTACAGGATTTCATCTCTCAGTGAAGTCTGAAGCAGAAAAAGCACATCTTTTGTTTTCATGGAAGTGGGGGAGGGGGGGAGGTTAAATGCAATAAGAGATGTCTTGCATTTAAATAGATTTCTTTCCTGTATTTTAATGGAGCATTATCTTCTGCTACATGATGCACACTAATAAAATTAAATACATTATGGAGGTAAAAATTGATTCAGCCTTCCATTCTTCTAAGAGCAGTTAAATGAGGACCCAGATTACTAGGGATAATACACTGAATGTGGAAACTGCTTAGAGAGGGCTGTAAAGCACTATGAAGTACTATATAAGTCTACTGTGCTGATGCTATTGCTAAAAGTGTGGGGGGGAAGGTATTTCCCAAAACAAATCAGTCCTATATTAGAATTCAAGTCTGGAGATAGTTCTTTTATTTCAATACTCTCAATTTCACTCTCAATGATCTTGATATACTGCTATGGATTAATTGACGACTGAAATTGATTTTTAATGTTCAGCCAATATTTCTTGCATTGTGCCTGCACAAAACTAGTCCTATCAAAATCAGTTGACATACTGTTCAATTGAAGATGGAATTATTATATTAAAAAAATAAATAAATAAATCAGTTAGAAATACAACTGAGCAAAGTTTCAGGTGACACAAATCATGTGATGAACATTCATTGCTGAACCAGTTCAAGGCTATTTGATCATATTTTTATGATACAATTATCCTCATCTGGTTCTTGTACTATAAAGTTGCTGAAATAATTAAATGTAATTGCAGTCTTACTACAATTTTAAAATGACTGTTTCTAACTGATAATCCTCTTAGACTTGTCTAAGTGACAGGTTGTCTTGGGCTTATATGTTTCTCTTGACAGACTTCTTAATTTAGCAATATAAGCATTGGTGATTATCAGTTATCACTTGGTCTCACAAGTCAGATTCTTGAAGAAACTTATGAAATTGAATTGGATATTGTTTTGTAGCATAAGGCTACGTGGTCATACTGATGTCCATTTGTAACCTACCTCCTGAGGAATATTCCATGCCATGTAAACATGGCTTTTGAATTCGTCCATCCAAACTTCAGCCACTCTTAATGCATTTCTTCGGACATGGGATGTTAGATCTTCTGTGTATGGCTTATGGGCTCGTTCAATATGGGCAATCCTAGAACAAGGTAGGACTTCAACACTACCGCCACATTGCCAGACCTAGGGAAAAAAATGTATTTTGCTATATTAGATAGATTGATTCTACCAACTGTTCAATAGTCCCTTGACCAGATTTCACAATGTATAGGAATCTCTCCTGGTAGTATACACACTACAGCTCATAGTGTATGAAAGCAAGTTATGAATTCACTTCTGGTATTAAATATAAAAAGTTGTATTTTAATTTTAGAGATATATTTCTCCCCTTCCCTATTTAGAATTTGAATCTGGGTATCTGAATCTCAGGGAAGTAAAAAGAAGAATTCAAGTAACTCCCACAAGGCTGAACTTACCTACTTTTGACCTAAAACATAATTTGCACAAAATTACTTAAAATGGGACCTCTAGTACCCATTTTAAGTAATTTTGTGCAAATTATGTTAAGGCAAAAATGAGAAAATCAGATACCATCTCAAGTACATTAACATAAGGCCTTCCAAACTGAAGAACTCCACTTCATCCCTGGAAAATCCTTAAATAAATCCTCTCTGAAATATTACTGTTGGGTAGAATTTTGGGAGGCTATTGTCTTTTAGCTCTACTCTATCTGGACTTTCTGGATTTCTTTTTTTTTTTTAATTAATCTTTTATCTCATACTGGCTGAAGTAAGTCAGCTGACCATTCAATCAGAAAATGAAAATTAACCTTGTCAGGTTTGTTTATTTCCTATTCATAATAGATGACAATACCTGAAATAACTGGTATGAGCTATGAAACAGTTCTTTTTAGCCCTTGGATGAGAGAAAACCAAGAAATGAATATGGGGTTAGTAGAATAAATTAAGAAGCCAAAAAAGACAATGATGAACCATTTCCATATTGTTGCCAAAGAAATCCATGAGAAGTCCAACTCAGATGAAAGTTCTTTCCATTCATCTGTTATGCTATGTTCAGTGACCTATTTAAACGTATATTTTAGACCATTTGGCTGCAATACAGTAGACCAGCATACTGGCTGGGAACTTCTGGGAATTGAAGGCCACATATTTTAAAGTTGCTAAGATTGAGAAACACTGAGATAGATATTTGATAACATTAAACACTAGATGAATATGGGAAAAGGTCAGGATGTTTATAAGGGTGTTTTCTTTTGGGGTAGGGTTTTTTTTAGTCATTCCCAAATTATATCCAACAAATGCTTGAAGACAAAAGCTTCATGCAGCTTCCTTGATCCTCTATCTTATATTGACTTCATCTTTTATGCTGTTAAGAGCCTCTTTTTTATGTCTAGAATTTTGCTATATAATGAAAAGAAAAATGGGGTACTTTTCGTCTCAGCGATATCAAGCTATTATGGAAAGCAATACGAAATTATTAATATCATATACATTTGTGAAGAATGTTTTTAAAAGTACCTATAAACTGTTTTTCATTAATAAAACAATAATGAATAAATGATGCTTGTGAATGTTAATAGATTTTCCTCTGGCAGTACATGTCATTTGTTCTCATTTTTTTTAATAATACAGAAAGCCACAAAAGGTTCATTGATTTTAAACAGAAAATAAGAGACAGAAAGTACAAAATATGCAATTATAAGGAGAAAACAGAAAATAGTTTCTATCCTGAAACATAACATCCCAAAAGTTTATGAATGAGATCCATTTTTGTTTACATTTTATTGGCTTCCAACACAGTAAATTTCACAAACAATGTTAAAGTTCAAATTTTTCTATTCAGAAAATAGGATGTTAGGAGGTTTCAGTGCTTCACAAGGTTTGCAGAACTAATCTTAGATGCTGTTATTAAAAGTGGAGGAACAGTAGATTTATCTCTTTCACCGTTTCTTTAAAGTAGCATATTACATTTGGAGTTTTAATTCTCTGGTAACTGGTTGCCTCTTATATATTGACTGTTACATGACGCACTATATCCCCCCTCCCCCATTAAATGTGAATACAAAGTGAAAAATCTCAGTTATGTGCCACACTGAGGTGGAGTTTTCTTTGACTTTTGTTTTGTTGTTGTTGTTGTTTTTAACAAGCTGTTGTAATTGCCATAAATTTGCTGAAAAGGTGTAGGGACCCCTGCTTCCTCACTAGCACATGCCATGCAGTGGTGGTACTCAATTTTTTTTTACTACCAGTTCCATGGGCGTGGCTTGGTGGGTGTAGCTTGGTGGGCCTGACAGGGAAAAGGATATACTGCAAAATCCCCATTCCCTCCCCACCCCACTATCCTGCTTTCCAGCTCCATTCTCCTGTGCTGGGCAATCAAAGAAGACCCAGCCGATCAGCTGGGACTCGGGAGGCAGAGAATAGATTGGGGTGGGGCCAACCAGAGGTGGTATTTACTGGTTCTCTGAACGACTCAAAATTTCCATTACTGGTTCTCCAGAACTGGTCAGAATCTGCTGAATACCACTTCTGCTTTGTAGTTTTCTAAACATTGAAAGTAGTTTCTGGATTGTTCAAAGAATTAAAGCACATCTTTAACTGAATAAATATATTGAAAAATACACATTTTAACCAAAATGTATCTAGAAATGTGTGCATCATAAAATCTCTAAAAGAGGATTATGTATTTATTTATTAAAATTGCACACTGTTTCCTATGCTAAATCATAAAATACATAACAATGTATCAAAACAGTGGAAAACAAGATTATAATAAATATGCTTTATTTTTAATCTAGAGTGGGAGGGATAGGAGACATTTTTCCAGCACTATACTTGAAAGACTGGTTGAAAAATAAGTTTTCAATGCATACCTAAAAAGGTGTTTCTAGGTCCAAGCTGAACTTGAAGAGATTCCAAGAAAGTGAATAGTTGGTAAATAGCATTCTGTAACTCTTGATATACATTGTAGGATATTCCATGATAATCTTAAGAGATCGTTTACCAGGAAATGCAATCTCAGGTTACCACATTCTGCACCAACCAGTTTTCATATTGTTGGTGTTTCCATGTAGAATACATGGCTGAATACCACCTCTGATGCCATGTAATGGGACAAGAACATACTCATATATTCTGGTTTTACTACTTGATTGAGTAAGATATATATTTGACAATCTGGTATTAAGAGTAATAAGAAAACATTTTAACATTCAATTTAGAATTAAATCCTATTAAGACCAACTGCATATTTATCTTTTTCTTCCAAAATCATTGTCTGAAATTCAGGAAAACTGAACAATATCTCCTTGAAATTGTAATTTCTAATAGCAGGGATCCAATCTCATAAAACTGATATGAACATAACCTGCATTTAAAAAAATCTGTTTCACCTATACAGTGATGCTATTATACACAACACTGATGGATTATTCAAGCTACAAGTTTTGTTTCTTTCAAACATTGGAATTTCACAGATGTTACTATTTCTCACATTAAGATGCATAACAAACAATTATTTTGTACCAATGACTAACAACTTTGAAAGTGTGAGACCAAGTTTGGCATTGGAACTAAGTTAGAAACCTAGAGACATCATTGGTACCATGAACCTCATTACTTTGCATTCCTACCTAAAGAATATATGTTCATAAATGTTGGCCTATCTCATTGACCCAGACTCATTTATAGTCATTTAAAAGATGACAGCTTTTCTTTTCTGTTTTCTATTGTTTTACATTCCTTAACCTGCTATTCTCAAACTAACTGGGGGTGGCGGGGAGATGTCAAGTTGCCTAGGAACTATTTTAACACAACTATATGGTGTTTCCCCATTTTTTCACATCAGTATATTGTATAGAAATTGTATTTTTCTTCATACATAAAATGTCAAATTATGCTACTGTTAATTCTTGAAGCCCAGTGAAGTGTAAATCTGTAAATGGGGGCTGAACAACAACTCTGAATAGTACTGAATAGTTCTGATCTTTTTAATGAATTTGAAATAAGGAGGCATCATTTAAGATGCCACTTTACCATATCTTTGATTTTGCTAATAATTCTGTCATTTAACTGCAAAATTAAACTGCACCTGCTTATAACACACACAAGTACACAATTGGCCTGATTTAACATGTGCTACAATATGGTTTGTAAACAGCAATTACTCCATTCCTTGGCACACTCCAATTAATCAAACCTGTGGGTCTAAACACTGTCAGTCTTTGTTCTATTTCTGCAGTCTCATTAATTACACTGCTTCAAGAAGCATGAATTCATTTCAGATCTTAAATGTTAAGCAGAAGCTGTCAAGGCAAGGGCTGCTCCAACTAGCTGGCTGCACAGAGCAGAATCAAAATCCAATCTAATTATTTATGAGGATTAATGCAACTAATGTTTGACAAATATTGGTCTAAATGCATCCACCTTCCTAAAATAAACTAAAAACAAAAGCATACACTTATTATAAATAAACAAAAGCATACACTTATCCATTGTTTGACCCTGTTAGGAATATAAGTCACCTAACAGGTATTTGGGTTAGAAATAAACAAACCAGGATAAACATTTTAGTACTATGTCTTTAAGAGATTGCAAAAACTGCAATTGGGTGTGGTTTTTGAAATGGCCATAAAATGGGGCCAGAAACCTGGATTGTCTTAGTCTGAGTCTCAGAAGAGAGTGTGAGTGTATCTCTGTTTCCTTCTGTTGGAAAGTATTGCCATTCCTCCATTTCTTCTAATTGATTGATATTCCTGGATTTAATGTAAGTCTGATACTGAACTGTTTTTGACACTGGACTTTGATATTTGGATTATCCCTGGATTGAAAACTGACTGATTTAACTTGTGAATGACTTTGGATTGCTTGTTTGGACTTTGCTTAACATTTCTGGAAGTAAAAACCTACATTTACTGTACAGTGTATCTGTGTACTGTGTGTGTATTATTCCTACACTACTCTCTATACGTCTCCCTGTATGCGCTCATTCTCCTAACGGGGAATTACCTCAACAGACCCCATGATATATATGATAAAAGACAATAAGAACAGCTAAAGATTTATATTGGATGGGGAGAAAAGGCTGGTTCGGGGCTGAATTTCTGTGGCTGTATATTGTGGGTGAAAAAATAACTTAGGAAGATGTTGAGTCAGCTCCTGACTTTGCTGTGTGCTCACAGCATGATGCAGGCAAACAATGACTCTCTAGGTAGGTGAGAACTGTAGTCTACCAACATTATTTCTGTGGCCACCTATGCCTTATGCCCAGTGGAACCCTTTCAACTCAGTCTTTGCACAAGCTATGGATATTTTTGTATAAAGCCTAGGGCAATTAGAGTTGCACCAAATTTGGAAAACATATTTTCCAAAGGCCTTCCTTTTCTCAGAAGTTTTCAAAAACTCCATCCAACTGTGATTATAATACATAGATGAAATAATTTACCTTCTAGGAAAGAAAAATCCAGGAATTCAATATGAAAGAAGGACTCTAAATGGTAAAGTAATGGCTTTTGTATAAACTTCTTATCACCATGGTGGCATGGCCTTTTATTCCATGCTAAATATAATTCAAGCACGGACATGGCATAATATCCTAAGCTTCATATGCATGGTAATAGCTTTTTCCATGCTTTTCTTCTCAGTCTGCTTCTTTCATCTTTTATAGGGCTTCAATTTGGTGGTCTTTTAGAACTGCGTTTGATTCCACAAAGCACTGGCTTTCTTTCTGAAAACAGTTGCAACTAAGACCCAACTGCCTATAGGAAGCCAATCTCATTTGAGTGACATCAGTGGAACTGGATAGAGGTTTATTTAGAGAGGCCAGGCTAGTTGAGCTAGTTTAAATAACAGAACAGGACACAAATCAGTGTCTGAATCAGAACTGTTGGTCTAATTTACTGTTAATAATACTGTGGTTTTTTTGGGGGGGTGGGGGTGGGGATGGGTGGGATCCTATTTCTCCTTCTCCTCTTAAAAAACAGTTAATAATTATTAAGGGAACTCGAGATTGCATGAACTGAGAGAGTAGAGGAATAGAACAGCAAGGATAGAATGGTTACAGATTAAAGGGAAATGGAAGAAGAATTGAAGTTAGAGAACTCTTTAAAATACCAGATGGCCACATGCTTGCCTAATATTTGCCTGCTGAGCTTGTTCAAACATTTAGTGAGTAGCTTCACCAACCATTTGCTGAATTTACTTCATGATGAACTTGGAACCTTGGAACCAGTTTCAGTCTATGATCATTAGCATGCAATCTTCAGTGAAAGGGTCTGGATTTGGTACATTAAAGTCAATGGTGGGATTCAATTTTTTTATTACTGGTTCTGTGGGCGTGGCTTATTTGGTAGGCGTGACTTGATTGTCATGTGACTGGTTGGCTGTGCTTGGTGGTCATGTGACTGGGTGGGTGTGGCCAACTCAATGTCACTCATGACAAGGGGTGCCTCGCCTGGCCCCTCCCCTCCCAGCCATTCCTTGTCAATTAAAAATCATAGCACAGAGTTTTTTCTCTCTTTCTCCCCCTTCCTTCCTATTTCTTTTTCTTTTTTTCTCTTTTTTCCTCTCTTTCTTTCTTGCTCTCTCTCTCTCTCTCTCTCTCTCTCTCTCTCTCTCTCTCCCACACACACATACACACACACACACCCACACACCTGGTCGGGCGGGCGGCAGAGGCACTGCTGCAGTGGGCACTACTATGGGAGGCAGCCGGGATCCTGCCCTCCCGGTCAGAGCACTCTGCTGTCAGTAGCTTCTCCCAGGGGATGAAATGTTTCATGTTTCCTCCCTTCATGAAAAGCCTGATGCCACTTTCTCCTTTGGCTGCAGCAGGACCCCACAGCCCAGTTCCCTTCTCCGATTGAGAGGAGAACCTTCCAGAGGTGGTATTCAACCGGTTCTCACCGGTTCTGGAGAACCTTTAGCGGTGATTAGGCGTGGGTCGTGGAACTGTTAGTAACTTCTGCTGGCCACGCCCCCGAACCAGTTCTCTGGTTGCTGGTTGCTCAGTTGCCCCACCCACCTGATGCTCGCTCATGCCGCTCGCCTTCCTGCCCCCAACTGAGCAGCCCTGATCTGCCTGCCCTGCTCACTGGTAAGTCTGTGAGTCATGCTAGGCCCTCACCCACTGCACGGGGCCTTTCCGTGCCTCCCCCCACCGCCGGGGACCTTTCCAGGTGGGAGGAGGCCAAGGTGGGGTGCCGGGCCATTCCAGAGGATGGGGGGAGCAGCGGTGGTGGCAGCACGGCTAAGGGAAACAGCCCCAGGAGTTCCTGGCCTCCCTTTCGGAGCATGTCCACCACCCTCCCAGCCCAGCCCAGCAGAGAAAATGGAGGAAAAACAGAGGGGACAAAGAATTAGCAAGACCAGCTCCATTTTTTGATGCAAAGCACCTCAAGCATCCAGTAACATGATCATGCAGTTGATAGGTGACCATCTCCAAGCAGATAGCATCATCTAGTAACCCAGAGTGTACAGGAGTCTTTTAACTCTTGGTAAGGTGATTTTGGTTCAATTCACAGCATGCCAAACCAACATTCACATTGTCCCCCCCCCCCCGCAGCTCATAAGTTCTTCCCAGGAAAGAGGTGTGTGTGTGAGATAGAGACAAGGAAGGGAAGGGAGGAAGGGAGGAAGGGCAAGAAGAAAAGAGCAAGAAAGGAAGAAAGAGCAAGAAAGAAAGAGGAAGGGAGAGAAAGAAATAAAGAGGAAAAAAGAAAGAAAGAAAAATAGGAAGAAAGAAAAAAGAGGAAGGGAGGAAGGACAAGAAGGAAAGAGCAAGCAAGAAAAAAGAGGAAGGGAGAGAAAGAGAAAAAGAAAGAAAGAAAGAAAGAGGAAGGGGGAGAAAGAAAGAGAGAGAAAAAGAAAAAAAGAAGGAAGGGGGGAGAATACTCTGTGGTATTATTTTTAATTGTTCCATTATTTATCATATTTTAATATTTTGCACTGTCCCTACACCTAAAATGATTTTACTGCCTTTCTTTTGCCCAGGTATTTTTCAGGGTTTACATGTCAATAGTCCAGAGCATAAATACAGGTGTGTTTAACAGAGCTGAAAGGGACTATGGAGGTCTTCTAGTCCAACCCCCTGCTCAGGCAGGAAAACTCTGAGGAATCCAAAATCTGAATAGAGGTCCTGGGAAAGGTGTCAGAATAAGAGAATAACACTTAAAAGGGACCTTGGGGGGAACCCTATACCATTTCAGAGAAATGGCTGTCCAGTCTTTTCTTAAAAACTTCCAGTGATTGAGCACCCAGAACTTCTGGAGACAGGCTGTTCCACTGGTTAATTGTTCTCACTCACAGGAAGTTTCTCCTTAGTTTTAGGTTGCTTCTCTCTGTGTTCAGTTTCCATCCTTCTGGTGCTTTGGAAAATACATTGCCTCCCCCTTCTTTCTGGCAGCCCCCGAAAAGCCTGTTGCCTATCATCCTCTTGGGCAAAGCATGTAAGCTATTTCCTCCTTTCAGTGGTCCATGAAAGTACATCTATAGATAGATAATAAAGTCAAAAAAAGGTGAACAACATTTTTACAGAACTATAGATACATTGTGGCTGGGTGTGACAAGGAATGGCTGGGAGGGGAGGGCCCAGGCGAGGCACTCCTTGATGTGAGTGTCATTGAGTTGGCCACACCCACCCAGTCAAATGAGCACCCTAGTCACATGACCACCAAGCCACACCCACCCAGTCATGTGACCCTAAGCCACACCCACCAAATAAGCCACGCCCACAGAACAGGTAGTAAAAAAATTTGAATTCCACCACTGGAACCTTCCATCGTCTGCAGCCCCACTGACCCCCAGAAAATGGGGCATTCCAATCTGGCATAGGAAGCCGGGAAATCTGGTAACCCCCAAGGAGCTAAAACCTCATGCATGCCCATCACAGCAGATGCCACAAGGGCCGCACAAATGCCTCCAGACAGTGTCCAGCAATCTGGATTTGGGGTGCCAAGGCTATGCACGTTTTGCATTAGGTCCGGCCCTCGGCAGCAAGATAGAAATGGGGCTGGAGTGACGGAAAGGATAGTCTCTAGGTGATTTACTTGGTGCCCCGGCTCTTTCCATCTCCAGGACAAGCACCAAAGATGCAGGATGGGGAAAGGAAGAAAAGAGGAAAAGAGGTGCGAGAAAGCCCAGGAAAGCAAGCAGGGGAACACACTACCGTTTGCTCAAGGACAATTGCTTTGCACCGCTACAGAGACACAAGTCACGCCTTGGCACTTAGTTCAGTGGCCAGTCTTCCTTGCCCTCCCCAAGGCGCTCTCTTTCTCTCTCTCTCTCTCTCTCTCTCTCTCTCTCACACACACACACACACACACACACCTGGTCTGACTGGCACAAAATGATCCAGTGAGCTCCAGAGCAGTGGGCGGCGTGAGAAGGCAGAAAGCAGGAAGGGGGGGCGGTGGGAGCGAGGGGGCCGGTGGGGGGCGGAGCAGGCCAGAGTATGCTGCGGCCATGACTTTCTTCCTTTCCTCCCGGGAGAAAGAGAATTAACTATGTTACTCACCTTTTCTTCCTTGCAGGGCTTTTAAATAATGTGCTTTCTCCACCCCCACCCCCCCAAACACTGAGATCGTAAAGATGATTCATAGACAATGGATAATGTTGCTACTATGTAAAATTATGTCTGCTGTAGCTACAGGAAGCCCACTAAGGCATTCATGGGGAAAGGAAAAGAAGAGAAAATTGTGCCACTGGAGGCATGACACAGACAAATTGAGCCAGCCACAGGAATCAACTCTGCACCAAAAAAAAGGCAATTGGAAACACAGTGACAGAAAAATAATTCTTGCACTAATTTCAAAATAGGGCTGTTTCTGTCATGAAACACCAATAATTTTAAAATCATATCCTCCTAATCCTTCATGATATCCAGTTCATGATATCCAGGCCACGAAGCACTTCTCTAATTATTCTATTCCCATGGAAATATACTGAGAAAACTTCAGCTAAATCCTAGCAAATATTTCAGATGTCAAACTCCTGCTCTACATCATTAACAGATAAAAGGCTGCAGACGAATTTTTCCCCCACCAGTCTATCAACATGCTGGGGGCAAAAAAAACTTTGCCTGCTTCTTAATATCTAGCAATTACAGCCTTGTACTGGAGAGTGCATACTTGCCAATCTTATTTATGAGAGTAATATATGAAACCTTTTTAAAAAAATCTTCCTTAACTTCCAGATGAAGGGCATACAATATACTGAAATAGATCTCCGCTGTAGCAAGCAAAGAACCCTCTTCGAATCACTAGAGAGTAGCTAGCAGTCAGTGAGGAGCAAAACACTTCACCATCAGAACAGAGTTCCTCTAATGGTTCATCAACAGTTAAGGAGACAAGCAAGCACTCTGCTCCTGTGAGGACAATCCTCACTGAATTGATCACATTGTTTGTTTATTTTTTTTAAATCCATAGATGCATGCTGAGAAATAGTTATGATAATTTGAATAGAAATCCCAAACAGCTCATCACAAGAGAGAATACTAGCAAGTGTATATTTTATGCAAACTGTGTCATGCTTTTTGGCTTCTGAATTTGCTAGGTTTAGGCAATAGGTTCAGACTAGCTGGCATTCTCTTCAGTTAGGTGAGTGGGTGGATGGGAGAATCAGAAAGAGACCCCTCCTCCCTGTCAGGGTTCCAAATAATAGGCCTATAGCAAACAGAACTCCGAGGCAAGTAGATTCTTCAAAGAAAAGTTTGTTGGACATATCATATGGGCCCAGGCTGGTGAAAACCAACTCTCAATGTTCCCGCAGTTTTCACCTAATTAAAAGGAAAAATTTTCCCCCTTACCCAATCTATCAGTCACATAGTCAAATTAGGGCACCTCCCTGTTGCCTACTAACTTCACTCCTCCTCTCTCTGACTACCGGTGGGGTTGTCCTTGGTTCCCAGGAGAAAGTATTTTGGTTTGGCTACAAAACCCCAGCTATCTCTATTCTGCCCTCCCTATCCCTCAGCTCCAGTGTGGCAACACTGAAGCCTCAAAATGGCCTTGGTCCAGAGGTGGTATTCAGCAGGTTCTGACCAGTTCTGGAGAACCGGTGGTGGAAATTTTGAGTAGTTCGGAGAACCGGCAAATATCCTCTCAACTGCCCCTGCCCCCATCTATTCTCTGCCTCCCAAATCCCAGCTGATCGGCCAGGTCTTTTTCTCTTATGGAACTGGAAAGCAGATTAGTGGGGTGGGGAGGGAATGGGGATTTTGCAGTATGCTTCCCCTGCCATGCCCACCAAGCCACGCCAAGCCATGCCAAGCCCACCAAGCCATGCCCACAGTACCGGTAGTAAAACATTTTGAATCCCACCACTGTCTTGGTCAGGGCAGCTTCAGGGTTGACACTCCCTACCTTATGTGAATAGAAGACTGCTGGGTTTCTGTTGTTCGTCTTAGGAATCACCTCTGTAAAATGTTAATTAATCCACAAGGACAAAAACTTAACATTGCAATATCATTTTTCCCCTGCTCATTACCCGGTAGACTAGAGTAGGGGTCGCCAACCTTTTGGACCTCAACTCATAATTTTAAATCCCGTGGACCACTAATATGAATATTGACTGACGATGGCTTGCTGACATTGGTGGGAAAGTCGTTCCCATATTCCAGAGCTGCAGTAGTCACATGACTGGCCCTTTGGTTATCCTGGAGCAGCTGCTCCTCCACCCAGGTGCACTGGCCTGCCATGGACTGGAGGAGCAGCTGCTCCAGGATGACCAAAGGGCCAGTCCTGTGACTACTGCAGCTCTGGAATATGGGAACAACTTTCCCACCAACGTCAGCAAGCCACCTCAGGGTGGATTTCCCTCCCCCACCATTGGTCTTACCTTCCAGTTCCAGCTCACATGGCTCTACTCAAGGTAAGGTTTGCACTTGGCCAAAGGATGGGGGCAGTGGGTGGGTGGGCCATGTGGCAGTGCAGCCTTGTGTTCCCACACAGTCCTGGATTAATTGCTTTGGGGATACATTTCTCTGCGGACCACCAAAATTTTCTTGTGGACCACCAGTGGTCCCCGGCCCACCAGTTGGTGACCACTGGACTAGAGAGCAGAGGAATTCTGAAGTACAATGAGTCATGGGAGAAGTAACTAAGTGCCAAGGAATTATAACAAGTAATAATAAAGATGGAGCAATTTGTCTTACAGCAATGAGGCAAGAGACATGTATTTGAAGCAAAAGGTGAAAGGTGAAAGATAAATGACCGAAATATCAGAAAGTTGCAGTGCCCTGCTACTGAAGTTAGGGTTTTGCAAAAAAAAAAAAAAAAAGTTCTATGATTCAGTTTATAATGGATGGACTTCTTGTTAGGATGATTTATTTTATAAACTCCGTTCTTGCAAAGAACATTGTTTTTATGACTTTCTATAAAATTAACTTAAGATTGTGGTATAATGATTTTCTCTGACAAATTGATGCAACATGAGGCTCATTTTATGGTTATCTGCATTCTGTTGTAGTTACATTTGCAAGTCTAAAAGCCTTGGAACTCTCATTTTCATAAGCTAGAAATAAGAGTAATCAAGGCAGACTAATATCCATGTTATAATTATGAACTTATAAAGGATATATTGGCTGTTTACCTCATAGAGTAATTATTATTCATAAATGCTGCAAGTCACTGATGCACTGATGCCATATGCCTACAAATGTTTTCTAAATGCATATATCCTCTTATTAGACTGGAACCATTCTAGAACACTGAAGCTACCTCTGGAGCTGCAATTGTGAACAACCTCTGACATGTGTTACACCATATGACAACAGTAAAATAATAGAACAAATAAAACGATTCCAACATATTTACCTCACATTTATTAAAAAGTATGTATATACGGAAACTAGAACTAGTAAATAGAGAAAAAGATATTTCATGATGTCTATATATAAAAAAGCAATAAAATGTGCTTATTTTTTTCTTTTTCCTTGCAGATTAAGGTTCCTTAGGGGGCTCTTCATTTCATTGGGCTCATTCATGTATTGATTAGACTGTCTTTTCCTTAGAAACCCAGAAACACTCAGAACAGGCACAACATTTAAATAATTAAAGAGCTATCACTAGCATTTTCCTAAGCACATATATCTAGGCCTGAAATATGATTTATTTTAATCAGATTTATAAAGAAATGGTAGAAAGGTCAATCCAATGTTTCCAATTCAATATTTTCTCCTATACACAGGCTTCACATGGTTTAAAACAGCGTCTGAAAGTTTGTCTCTGTAGAACTGCCTGCAAATATTTTTTTCCTCTCTGTCCAAAAGACATTAGCATAGTTTCCTATCATTTTAAAGGCAAGACATACAAGACAGCTGGATGCTAAACTTTACAAAAAGATGACCATGAGTAAAAACAACTCTTTTTCATCAAAACAGAAAATCCAAGTAATTTTTTTTTGTCTTCTGCAGCTAAAGGTTTGGAAGCGCCCCCGCCACCACTAACATTTTATTCACCTTAGTTTAAAATTTAAATATTTCTAGGAGGACACAGACAAAGTCATGGAACATTAGTTTATTAATGACTATTGGTCTTGATGGATGTTTACAGTTTCTGGAATCATGGGGATTTATTTTTGCTGTTTGCCTGTAAATCAGACTAGACACCTGGCAACCACATATCCATGTGGTTGTGCAGGCAACATTTTAGAAGTAATTTGCCTCTTCCTAGGGCTGAGAGAAATGAATGGTCCAAAGTCACCTAGCTGACTTTGTGCCCAAACCAATACTAGAACTCAGAGTTCTCCACTCACAGTCCAGCTTTAACCATTAGATCAAACTGGCTTTCAGAATGATTAAGTAGAATATACAGTATTAGGTAACAGTTGATAAGAAGCAAAAGAAGAGGAGCTCTATTACCCTCCTGCCAATGCTTATGGACTTCTTTAGAGCATTAGATTGTTCAGTATATGATCCTGAATATTGAACTAGATGAGCCTTTGGCTTTGATTCCCATGTCTATAAAGTGAAAACTGCTGGAAGAGATTATCAATACTTTCTGAAAACATACCAAGGATATTCATCAGAAGTGGTATTCAGCAGGTTCTGACCAGTTCTGGAGAACCAGTAGTGGAAATTTTGAGTAGTTCGGAGAACCAGCAAATATCATCTCTGATTGGAGATTTTGCAGTATCGTTCTCCCGCCACGCCCACCAAGCGGTAGTACCCACAGAAGCGGTAGTAAAAAAAAAAATTGAATCCCACCACTGGTATTCATCAATTCGACTGAATCCCAGATCCCAAAACAGAACAGGATAATTCCGAATGGATTTTCTTTCTTTTTTCTTTTTGTGCTGGAGCAGGTGGGTCTGAACTTTTTCTGGTGAAGGTGGGCACCTACAAAGTTACAATACCCTGCAGCCTTGGCAGGAAATTTACTTTTTGCATAAAATGACAGAAGATGTATTATGGAGGGAGGGAGAGAGGGAAGGAGGGAGGGGGGAGAGAGAGATTCAGTCTCCCTTCTCTTCATCCAACACTACTTCACAATTGCTTCCCTCAAATCCCATCAACCTTTGCTTTCAGGCAACCTCTGAGTTCCTAGTAAGTGGTGGTCAGGAGACATTAAGATAAAGAAAGAGATCTTTAGTTTTACCATTTTCTCTGCAATGTAGTTATGATTCATAGTTGCTGACCTCTGATCTGAAAAGGCCCTGTGACAATTGTTTCTGAGTGCATTAGCACTTGACTCGATCTTTTACAGAAGAAGACCAGCAAATTAATCCCTGATTCTTTCACCTTACTAAGCTCCATTTAAAAAAAACAACATCTTAGTCCTTATGGACACCTCTTACTATTGCCCACCTGTCCCACTCCACCTCCCACCTCAGCTTATTTGATGGTGCTACTTGTGTTGCCCAAAGCAAGGGAAACAAGATTGCCAATTATCCTCTATCTGTATCTAAACAAATGAATAAGCATTTGAAAAGGACAAAAAGATTTTAAAGGGATGCAGCTCAAAAGCATTTCTATAAATATGGGAAGCTTTGGCCTTCATAAACCAAAGGTTTGTCTGAAAATTCTAAAACAATCACTTTTCTAAATCTCCTGACACTTTTTCTCAGGTGGTTCCTCTTGTGCATTTTGAGCTAGGAGCAAGGTACTTCCCTACCTTTAAAGTCACTTGTTTTTATGTTCATCAAAATTCTTACTTTCTTTGTTCTTTGGACTATCTCCCAGGGGTCAATTTGCATCATACAAATATCAATCCATGACTTTTAATCTAACTGTAACTTAAAATTACAAAGTATGTAGTAATCTTCTCCTTTTATTTTGGAAGGTATTTTTCAAAAGCAAATGGAGATCTTGTTAACTTCCACAAGATTCATTTCTTAGTTGCAAACCTATTCTAATAGAGGACAAAAACAAAAGACATTTGCATTGTCTAACAACTATTGTATTATTGCTTCTCATAAGATTGCATTATAAATATATTCATTTATTTATATTCAGCTATAACTAAGGTTAGTTATGAACACTATGTGAAATGCTAGATATATTGTTGGAATTATCAGTCCATTATAGCTCTGTAGTTTATTTTGATGCTGTTAAAGCACTGTAATGTATTTTGATGCAACTAAAAGAAAAAGAAAAAAGCTACTCTTGCACACTATCCAAATGTAAATATATTTTTATATAGGCAAGGTTGGGCATCTGTGGAGTGATTAGAAAAATAATTTCTAATTTGTTAAATGATCCAACACAAAATCATGTGCCTTATCTTGCCCTGTCCATCAGTGTTAACGTCATTTCTGAGCAAGTTGAATTGTCTGCTCAGCATATTACTTGAGAGATTTGTGGCCATTTTCTGTCATGAAAATTATTAGGAAAGTTCATAAGGATGATTGATTAAATTCCTTGCCAGTGAACAGAACTAGCAAGTCATTCAGCTCAACACACAGTGCACAAATTAAAAAAGAGAAGTCAGCCTTCTGTGGAGCTGTTCCGATTCTGTCTTGACTCACTGGTGGCTGCAATGGAAGATGTAGCCATCTCTTGTCTGCAATATATTTTTGTAAAGAATTTTCCCTTTCGTCTGTTGACATTTACTAATCTGAAGAAAAACAGGGATTAGAGAATACAGAATAAAAATGATTATAGAGTTCTTTTGTAGCCTTCACTATATAAGAAGTTTTACATAGGCAATTGTGTCTTCTTTTGAGAGTCAGTTTGATTAGTGATTAAGGCATCAGGTTAGAAAATGGAAGATTTTGATTTCTAGTCCCATTTTAGGCAGAAAGGCATCTGGGTGACTTTGGGCCAATCACTTTTCCTCAGCCCTAGAAAAATGGAGGCAATGGCAAACCATTTCTGAAAAACTTTCCAAGAAAATTGCAGGGATTTGTCTAGGCAGTCTCCAAGAATTAAATATGACTGAATGAAGCAAAAAATTAAATTAAATTAAAAATTTAAAAACATCTCAGCTTTAAACACCATAGTTTTATTTCAAAAGGAGGAAATGTAAAATATCATATTTGGTAAAGAGAAATGTAGGGTACAAATATAAGAAGGAGGATTCATAGCTTAGAAGCACAACATCTGAGAAGGACTTGGACCACTTGCTAAATATGAACCAGCAATGTAAAACATCTGCTAGAAGGGCTAATTAATCTGTTACGGTATTTAATATTGTGCCAAAAAGGCGGCCATCCAAAACAGAATCACATGAGTAGACAGTTCTTTGATTCAGCTGGGTCTAATCTGTGGAAAATTTAAAAGCCCAGTACCAAACTTTGAAATGGGCCCAGAAATGCACAGCTAGCTACTACATTGTAATATAACTCAATAACTTTGCTGCAGTTACGATATAAATAGCCACATTCTGGAGAAAGTGATGTTTGTTCCCTACAAAGAGTAAATTCAAAATTAGGCCTGAAAAAAATTAAAGCATGCCTAACCGATTCTAGTTCAGCTTTCCCCATATACGGTCACAGCCAACATGCTAAAAAAAGGTTGGTAAAAGACATTAATTAAGGCTTCTAAGGCTTCTGTTAATACAGAAAGGAAAAAAACTCAAAGGAAGATTGGAATAACCCCCGACTTGGCTTTTCAGAAGGAAAAAAAAATTCTTCTAGCCAGATAAGAACATTACCCAACATTTTTGTTCCTTTCTAGAAATATCCCCAAAAATCTATGCAGGAATTTTACAGCAGGCCTAGGAATTCTGGGAGTTGAAGTCCATAGGTTGTAAAGGGGGCATAGTTGCTCATCCCTGTTCTAGAAGATTAATATGTGGAAATCATATAGAACTGTATGTTGTTTTCACATTGATGATACTGCCCCTCATACTTTCAGATAACTCTGTGCAATGGTTGCAAGCAGACAATTAATGACAAAGGATATAATGTAGACTATTATGTCAGATATAAGACTATGGGGTACAGCATAGGTTTCCAAGCCCAAGCTCCTGACTAACCAAGAATGATAGGATATATCAGAAGCCTATTTCTCTTCAACTCATTCCAGTCAGCCATGCCTTGAAATGCACAGTGGTTTTTAGACAATTACTATAAATTAAGACAATAAAAGCCACTGAAGGTAAAGATGCAATGTGTGCAATTAAATTTTATATCATGATACCCCCCCTTTAGTAAAATGATTGAAAAAAATCCCGCCATTAAATACTGGGGGTGGGGGTAGGGTTAGATGGAATCCTAAAACATTAGTCATAACAATAACAATGAATACTATTTATTGACATACTATTTAGAAGACTTTATGAAGCAGGCAGCCAAGTAGGCAGCCATTTGGAATTTGCAGCCATTCTTAAAATAACAAGGTGCTAACAAGGTAAGTGGAAGGGTTGTCCATAAGAATGTAAAGCAGCTGCTCAGAGATTAACAGGGGAAAAATTATGGTGGCAGTGCTGGGAACCAATCTGTTATAGAGAAATATCTAAAGGGAAATAACGTAAAAGACCCCTTGTACTAAAGAATCTTTATTTTTTAAAGTGTTTATTTAATTTACCTTGCATTCTATAGACCACTTGTAGAATCCAAAAGAATAATCAAATATACTAGTTGGAGAGAAAATTAACCAGTATTTTTTCCTGATGCAGTGTAATTGCAATATACCCAGTCCAATGAATATCTTGATTTTTAAATGTCTATAAAGAAGTTCTGTAACCCCACTCCTCTTTAGGGTAATCTTTCCTGTTTCAAGTTAACCATAAAAGTCAATGAATCAATGCATGTTTCTACATAAGTACATCTCTGTCTCTAGTTCAAACCAACCCCACTGAGGGAATAAGTTTTTGAATTAAAAAAACATGGGTCCAATTTTTTTTTAAATACAATGATTTGGAAAAACAAACTTACTATCTTCCTAGGAATACTTTTACTCACTATAAAAATCAGCTGGCCTGCTAAAAAGTCAACAAGATTATATTTTGTGAGGAAAATGTTGAGATACCAAAATCATATAGACTGTGGTTAATCTATATGTCTTATCTGTGGAATAGAAATTGTATCATTATGAAGAATAAGCTTCAGCAAAGGCAGGGAAGGAATGACATATTATTCATCTTATCGTTTGTCTAATTCCAAAATAGTTCTTCTATCTTAAATAAGCAAGAATATCTTGGAGAAACATTTTCCCTGCACAACAAATGTTTATAGGTTCACTACTTTTTTAAAACATGTAAATACTTCTACACTTTCATTTTGCAGTAATTCTATTTTCAAGGCTATACAAGTAAGGAAGTGATATTAAAACCCATGTATCTTAGTACCGTGTTTCTCATATAATAAGGCCGGGTCTTATTTTTTTTTGAGCCCCGAAAAAATGGCTAGGCCTTTTCGGGGGTGACTTATTTCCCCCTCTTGCATCTTAGGGCGGGCGGCGACAGCTTGGATGTTGACCTTGGCATTGGTGGGGCAGTTTGTATCAGGGTCAATGCAGGCAGCACCATATCCAGGTGTGCAACAAAAGTACTTCCTAACAGCAAGCCCCCCCGCCATTTCCCCCCCATTTCACATGTTTTAATATAGGCCTTAATTTGGGGGGAGGGGCTTAATTTCATTTCATGCCTATAAAACATGCTGGGACTTCCTATTGGGGGAGGCGGTATTGTTGGAGAAACAGGGTATGTCTGCTCAGTGGCCCTGTGAATGCAAACATACTTCTAAATGAAATGGCTACAAAGAAAACAATTACTCATTTAGAGTTTTTCTGTCTGAACAAGGAAATATGAAATATTCAAAATTTAGCTTTGCTGATAAATATGATATTATAAATGTGGTAAATGACTTCAGATAATTTACATAGATCAAAGGAACTGGAGGTTTACAGTCTACAGTGGAAAATTCCCAACCAACACAGGTGCATATTCTGCTAAACACAATTACATTATATTATTTATTTGACATATTTATATAGTTCCCTATCTTATGCCAAACTCTGGCACACCCAATCAAGAATTAAAGTAATATCAATAATAAAAGAAAATAAAAACCATAATAAAACTATTAATATCATAAAAATATAAAACTAGTGCCAAGTTCATCTTTTGAAGTGCAGTCATTTCATATTAGAGGACAATGCAATGATTCAGACTTAGTACAGATTAAAATGGTAATACCCTTAGTTAAAATCTTATGAGCACATGACCATGGACTGGAATATTCAAGGACATAATCCAAAAAATCAGACATTTTTTGAAAAGACATATGACAGTAACAGTTTTTGCTAATGTTTAAATAAGTTTGGTAATATAGTTTTTGACTTTTCTCATGAAAGGAGCCAAATATGCAAAGAGTCTGCTCAGCCTCAGTAATATATTATTTACATTCAGTAATATTCAGCTTTCCAATATATATACAATGTTATTGCCAACATTAAAATTGAAGGTTAATTTTAATTTTATCAAAAATTAGTAAATCTGGTAAAAATGCATGTTCTAACTCTTTGTTTTTATTGTTTGTGATGCTTACATATATTATATAAATCAAAACAATTTTTAATTTTGATTATTCCTTACTCTGATCCCAAGTTCCACGTTTTCACCTCCATAGATCTCCATGCCTTCATCTAGTAGACCAATTTCTTGGAAATACTCCCTGTCTACTATGAAACATCCGATCAGTGCCGGACTCCTGAAAAAAAAGCAATAATGGAAAAATACAAATTGATTTTGAATGCATATAATTTAAGGCAAGCCCACAATTCATGGACTCAGAGCAGTTCATTGTCTCATCTTCAGCTATAAGATGAATTAACATGAACATGAGCAAAGATGTTCCTTTCTGGGTTAGTTAAAAATCATTACTCAGTTTTAATACTAGTAAGATGTTTCACATTGTGGCATTTATTTATTAATTTCATCAATTTATATGCTGTACCCTCTCACTCCTCTATTAGGACTTACGTATAGAAACATAAATAATGTCAAAATTACTAAAGAATTCCACTATTTGGCCTCTATTTCTCAAATTCTCAAAGCACATTTAAAAAAAATAGAGTCCAATAAAATTAAAGGAAAATCTGTTGGGGAAACTGCATTAAGATCTCCATTCCAATCCCTTTTCAACAATAGTCAGATAGTTTTATTACGTTCTTGTCAAGGTTCCGATTGTAATTGTTCCTTTGGAAGTCTTATTTTTCTTCAAAGATTCCTAGGTAAACACCAATTAAACTCCAGTCTCTCCAATAGTACCAAAGTAACAGAATCAATAGATCTCCAGAATTTTTGCCTTAATTGTGAATGTCATGCAAATCCTTTATTAAGATGACATGCACGAAAATGTGACTGCATTGGAAGCAGCAAGCAAATTTATATCCACAATTTATATATGTGTCTCTCTGTGTGTGCTATGTTTACAATTTTCAATAAAAGAATGGATAAGAGAAGGGAAGAGCTATCAGGCAATCACAATCTTGCTCTCTTCTGTCCAAGATTTTACTTTACTTCCTTTCTATTTTGAGCTCCCACCTTCCTTATGTTTCAACGATCAAGGAAAGCAATAAAAAAAGCAGGAAGGACAAACTGCATTGTGCATATATTATTTCCTATTTGGCTTTCACATGATTGAGAATGAAAATAGCACAAAATTAGCACTTATGTGCTAACATGTACACACTGTTAAATGTATGAAAACTTTAGAGTGGGTGTATTTTCTATATATGTGTGTGTGATAGATCAGTGTGGCACTTCAGATTCAAAAGATACTTTGGAGCACACGGGACACTCATTTTTCAACTCCTTAAAATAACTTACAATCCTTTGCAGCTGTTGTGTAATTCCCTGGAAAGTATGCATTTAGTTGAAAGAGTTGCAGACAGGTCCGATTTGTCCATTCAAGCTGTGTTTCCCCTGCTTATGCCCCTCAGCAACTCATTTCATTGTGCTTCCACTCTTTTGCGGCCATTTCAATTATACTGCCATGCCATGCCATGCCCAAACATATCTTCAGGAAAGACCAGACAATTTGGTAACCAGTCTGATGAAGTCAGCTAAAGTGGGAATCAGGGGCCCATGGTATTTTATATACCAAGGAAGAGTGTTAATTCATTTTTAAAAAATCCTAGTGAATACTGTTAGGGATATGAGTCACCTAACAGGTATTTGGGTTAGAAATATATAAACCAGAATAGACATTTTAATACTGTCTCTTTAGGGGAATGCAAGAGCATACAATTGGGTGTGTTTTTCTCAAATGGCCATAAGATGGAGCCAGAAACCTGGGTCGTTTTAGTCTTAATCTCAGAAGAGAGTGTATCTCTGTTTCCTTCTGTTGGAAAGTATTGCAGTTCCTCCATTTCTTCTAATTGACTGATACTACTGGATTTAATGTAAGTCTGTTACTGAACTGTTTTTTGACACTGGACTTTGATATTTGGATTATCCCTGGATTGAAAACTGACTGATTTACTTGTGAATGACTTTGGATTGTTTATTTTGGACTTTGCTTAAACCTTTCTGGAAGTAAAAACCTACATTTACTGTACAGTGTATCTGTATACTGTGTGTGTATTATTCAAACACTTCTCTCAAATACGTCTCCCTGTATGCACTCATTCTCCTAATGGGGAATTACCCCAACACATACTTTGACATGCAGAGACAAAGACAGAAATGTCACTATTATCATTATGCGAGCAGGAGAAGAGCATGGGGGACAACTTGATTCCAATTAAAGGAGTTCAAGAGTTGTTAAAGAAGAGAAGAAACAATTTAGCATTCATTATGACAATGGTGATAAAGCTGTGATAAGGTGAGGCATCTGCTCTTGATGTGATCATTAGATTTCCAAAATCACAAGTCCTAAAATTTCTCCTTTCTCCTTATTCAGATCAGACTCTCTGTGATAATAACAAAATTATAAGAGGCTGGAATGAAGAAAACATCAGTCAATCACTAATATTATCCTTCAGGTCTGTAATGAGCCCTCTTCTGATTTCTTTTACTGTACAATAGAATATTCTGAAAAGATGCTAATGCCAAAACATTCATATTTTATTCTATTTATTCCATTAATGTGCCCTTCCCTTTACTAACAAATAATTAAATTACTTTACTAATGTAATTGAATTTTGATAGGAAAAAGTAAACAGCATTAAACAGTTCCTGCTGTTTAAGATGAACATGTCTATCACCTCCTACATTCTATGTGACAATATTAAATCATAGTTAGTGATTATTCCACATATACATGTAATTGATTTGTAAGCAGCTACTATTTCTAGTTAGCATGACTGCAATTTGAAACTAGTTTTATATTTGGCCAGCACACTGAACTATGAAAGAGCCACTAATCATAGTTACTTAACTATTTAGGGGAGACATGGTTTATCTGACCATGTCATGAAAATTATCCCAATTTGTCATGACATAAATATGTTTTTACTAGAAGTGAAAATGTCTCAGTAGACAGTCACAGGGCATTAACTACATTATGCCACACGCTTCCAACCTTTCACATTTCATTTTTTCCGGTCCTGGAGTGAGTTTCTAGACATTATGTAGTATCCTTCAGTCATCTGCGTGATTGATCTCCCTTTAATCTCCCTTGTGATCTATAAGTTAGCATTACAAATCAGAGGTGTCCACAGGATTGAAACCTGATAAGGAGCGCTGTGCCATAAGCTCTGCTGCCACTTTCATGCATGCAACATCATGATGTATATACAACAGGTATGAAGATTCTGTCACACTATCATGATGGTGCCTTTTTTATTCATACCTAACCCTCTGTGGACCTCTCTGTATGAAATCCAGACGAGCCACAGGCAATGATACAAGTACAGAACAGCAATCTTATTTCTTATTGACTTTTAATGCGATGGCAGATTTTGTCCTGCAGTATTTCAAAGTTCTCTGCTGCAGTGAAAGATTTTGCTACTTTATTCCCAGGATGCCCAGGATTCATTTTGAGTTTCTCGCGATAAGAATTTTGGAGCTTACTTTACTGTTGGCAGGAGGCTAATACTGATGTTTTTTGTTACACGCTTTCCTCTCAGGCTGAAGCTTCTCTAGATGCTCAAACTTCCTAAATAAAGTCCTTAAGAAGATGATTCCTTATGATGCTTCCCTTGAGATTTAATGGAAATATAAGAAGACAGACTGCTGGAGGAAAAATTAGATCACTCACATGCACATCTTCTGCAGCTAAATTGGAACTAGAACAAAATATTCCATCCATGCAAATTTAATAAAATACTCTTCTCCTTTGCAAACAAACAAAACACAATTTTTCCATCAAATTGAAATTAAAAATGATCACATATATGATTTTTCCATGATACTATCTATATTGGGATATATAGTACTGTGCTGTACAGTGGCTCCAATTGACTCATTTAAATATTGGCAGGAATCTGTTCCAGGTGTCTTCAATATAGAAAAATATTTTTTAGTTTTCTGCCATAATTATGAAACCAGCACTTCAAATGTGGACTCTTTTAGAATGTTTCAACTGCAGAGCTGACTTTCTTCTTTATAATATAATGTTGTAAGTGGACAAAGGAATTACTAACTGATAGATGCTAATGGACTCAACATTACAACAGTAATCAGTGTTGGCCTTTCAAGTTCTAAACAGCATCAACTTGGTTGATGTCAAATTCACTCTTCTCTTAACATTTACATTTTCCTAACGTTTACACAAAGCCTAGAGATTGTTGCAGAAAACGACATGATACTTCTCCCAGTCAATTTTCTGCTGATATTATGATTGTTGTGGACAACTTATCGAATAATGTCCATGATATCACTTACGGTATAATTTCAGAAGTGAAGACTTCTGCTTCAGTTGTAACATTGCAAAAACAGCTTTAGTGTGCTTGATTGAATAAGACTGATTATTTATTTATTTATTTATTTATTTATTTGATTTGTCAACTATTTACAAGATAATAAGTATAAGTGTATACATAGTTATGAATACACGAAATGGGTACATATAAGAAAAATAAAAGAAACAATATGGATCTATGGATCAGCAACCTTTCAAATACTATGTGCTGTCACAATCTCATGTGATGGCCTGAGTGCTCTCGGCCTAAATATCTGGAGACCATAAACTTTATTAGCAGAACTGACTTCATAAGATTTTAACAATTTTAAATTATTTCAATTTCATTCTGGAGTCTATATGCATGACAATCATGTGGTGCTTATAGACATTGCCTTACCCAATATGATATAGTATATAACCATATTAGAGATCCAAAACTTGGGTATTTTCTTTGATGTATTTGGCCTTTTAATTCTGCTTTTCATGAAAATATATTCACATATGTATATATTACCTTATAGGAGCCGTAGTGTTTTCCAACTTCCACCATGATTTTGGTGGATTTAGATATCGACACCATAATTCCCAATCAAATCCTTGGGCAGATAGTGGGTATTCTTCTAGTTCAAAGTTGTCATATTTGATATTATCAAATGATGGAGATATAACTCGTCTTCTGTTTTCTTTTATCCTGGTGAGTACTGGCTCAGCCCTTAAGAAAAAGAAGATGATCAGTTTGTTTCAATAGTGATAGGTAGCAAATGATTCTTACCTTTGATCCATGCACCCTCCTCAACATACATATACTTTATATTTCTCACATAGGTGAGAAATGAGTAATTACTTACTAAATAAATACTTCTATTCATTTAAAGTCTTACATCAAAATAGAAACAAAGGTGGGGGAAAGGGAAGCTGTTAGTTAAGATGTCTAAATAACAGATGAGAAGGACACAAATAATTAAAGGTAACTGATAGATGCTAATGGACTCAACATTGCAACAGTAATCAGTATTGGCCTTTCACGTTCTAAACAGCAGAAACTTAATTACAAGCTGTTTCAAAGTTCCCATAGCAATGGAACACTAGATGCTATGTAGCAAATGTCACCCTTGACATTATTTTAATACAAAATACAGTATGATTGGTGCTATTAATGCTATTAATTGGAGCTATTAATGAGGAAGATAGACAATAGGTACTGCATTTGGAAAGTGTCTTCAAAGAAAGTATCTTTGATTTGGAAATCAGGAGATATTTTGTTTACTAAAATCCTGCTTCTGGACTATTTCTAAAACTATAGCTTGAATGGACAAATATACAGGAAATATTTACTGATGTAGCCAGAAAGAATGCTTAGAATGTTCATAGATGGAACATTATGACTTAAGCATCGTATTTTTCTGGACCACTTACGTTGAAAAATGAAAACGTATTTTGCAAACTATCTCACGTCCATGGGGAAAGAGTACTCTGGATGAACTCAAGTTAAGAGTCTGATTTAACCAATTAGAGGTGATCAAAAAGGGGGTTCAGCATAGTGGGCAAAGGGGACATGTGATGCCATAAATGCAATGATGTCATCATGCAAATGACAACAATTATGTAATTTGCATTTGCCAAGCTGCAACTTGCACAAGTGACACTACTGGAGGATTTGCATAATTATGTCCTTATACTTGTAAGTAAACATAGCTTCTGTCAGAAGCCTTTGAGAATTATTCAAGCATATTCCCCAGCTTGGTGCCATTTCAGATATATTATTCAGAGGCTTTGGGGTTTTTTGTTGGTGGTTATTTCTAAAGATATGCAGCCTAGCACCAGTGAGAGTTAATTTATGTAAAGGGACACAGGAGAATATGTAAAGAAAAACAACTTTATCACCACCTGAGGATGGGAGAATAAAGTCAGCAGTTGTATACCTATTATACTCATGTACTGACACTTGGAATCAGGAAACCACAACTGGAGGAATATAAAAGCAGACTAGAATAAACAGCTTGATCCCTGTCTTCCTTGTAAGCAAGCTACAGCCCAGCCTAGCTATGGGGAAGTACCCATGTTGGGATGTGAGTGAGTGGTGCTTTGCTTGGTTTTGCTTTTTACAAACTGAATTAATAAAACGTTATTGTTGCTGACTCTCCTGTATTAGTCACAGCATAAGATCTAGTTACCTCTCTCTGGAGGAAGCAACTGGCCCCATCCCTGGCAAACAGTTGTGGTAGAAAGCAAGGGTCTCTTTCAGAGGGGGAATTCAGCAGGTTCTGACCAGTTCTGGGGAACCAGTAGTGGAAATGTTGAGTAGTTTGGAGAACCAGAAAATGCCCCCTCTGACTGGAGATATTACAGTATCCTTCCCCTGCCACGGCCACAGAACTACTGGTAAAAAAAATGAATCCCACTACTGGTCTCTTTCTTGGAGCTGAATTCCCTTGCAACCACAAATATTGTATGGACTGTAAATTGACCTTAGTCCCTTTTCTAATAGCCCTATCTGATGGCTGCAGATATTAGAAGATTGTACTCTCAGGAGTCTTTGCCAGTTTTGTTTAATGCACACTTAATTTAATGTATTGTGCTTTTATCCCTCTGACTCTAGGAGAGATCAAGAGACTTTTGATTAAAAAGATGTGAAAAGATGAACCTTCTATAATATATTAATATAGTAGTACCATGTTTCTCCAACAATACACCCCCCCATGAGAAGTCCCAGAATGTTTTCTATGCATAAGGTTAAATTAAGCCCCTTCCTCCAAATGTAGGCCTATTTTAAAACATGTGAAATGGGGGAGAAGGGTGCCAATAGGAGCGCACCACAGGCAGCCATGCCTCACCACCAGCCGCTCCTAATGGCTGATCATGGCAGAGCATGGAGAGCTCCCTACTCCCTCCAAGTACCTTTCCTGCCAGGGGCTCTTGCGCAGGAAAGACGGGCCGCACCAAGAGGGGGATGATTCCGCTTTCCCATCCGCACAAAGAGCACTGGCTCCCCCTTCCCCTACCACAGCCCTGGCAAGGGTGTGGGAGCTGACTTTAAAATGGAGTCCATCCACGTCCTCTCAAGCATGGCTCGAGATGCCTCTGGCAAGACTGCAGAAGAGTGACACACCCAGCCTGCTGCTGGCGCACCACCCTTTGACCAACACTTCGCTCCGGGCATGAGGGGGCGCAGCAGCAGCCCAGCCCAGCCCACATGGCCTGCTCCTCTTGGGGACTGCAAGCTCACTTGCCCTGCTCAGCCTGGCTTCCAGTGGTACCACCAGCCGCTGTTACCTTACACAGCAGCAGTGCCTTCTCCTGCTGGCCGGCGCCTTGCAGGTGAAAAGCGCAGCCCAGTGGCACCCAAGCAGAGGCTGCACGCTTTCACCCTTGCACCCTGCAGAGCCAGAATCTGCCGCCTGCCACACAAACCTCAATGAGCAGCCTCGCCCATGCTCGGGGGAAGAGAAGCTCCACTCCGCCAGCTCCTTTTCCCCCAAGCACGGGCAAGGCTGCTCATTGGGGTTTGTGTGTCAGGCAGCAGATTCCAGGTTTGCTGGGCCCCAGGGCAACAGTTTACAGCCCCCACTTGGGCTGTGCTTTCGGCCTTCTGAGTGCCTGCAGGCACCGTTGTGTATACTTCCGTGGTGGCTGTTTAAGCAGAGAGTCTGCATCCTGTGCATCTCTGGGAGCACCTGAAGCTTGACAGGGCTGCCTGGGCCCTTGGTGGTCCCATGCCCTGTTGCGAGCTTGGAGTCCATGGGTTGGAAAACAACCACCAGACTCCTGAAGAGAACTTGTTGAGGGAAGAAGTCAGGGCAGGTTGGTCATGGCCATCGCACTGGAATGGCACAGCTATGTTCTTTTGGAAAGGTCTGGCTGACTTGGGAAAATCCCAGGAGGAAGAGCAAGGAGGTTAGGGAGGGTAGAACAAAATTGGCACGTGAGACCGGCTGGCTGGTGTTCGCACTTAGGGGAAGAGGAGCTGGCGGAGTGCCAGAAAGGCAGCCCGCTTGCCTTTGTCTCTCTTTGTCTTCCTGCAGTGGCAGGAAACCAGGTATTGCCGGGGCAAGGGGATCTAAGCGATCCAGCAGTCTTGCTCCCCCTGCTCTTCTCAAGCAGGGCAGGTTAAGAAAGTTAACGGTTCCGAGCACTGCAGCTTGATCTGAGCTCGAGCATGTCCACATGGCATGCTGAATTTGGCGCTTAATGGAGCACTGCAAGTTTGCCAACCCACTGGACCAAGAACTACCCGCACAGGCTGAGCTGGCATGATGCACAGGGTAGAAAGTGGTTGGCTGCATGGGTGTTGCAGGAACACGGCCATTCACTGATAAGGATGTAAATACACACACACACACCACCACCAGGCTGCGCGTGGGGGGGAAATTAAGACATCCTCGAAAAGACAGCCTAGCCATTTTTTCAGGGCTCAAAAAAAAAAAACAAAAAACTGGCCTTATTTTATGAGCAACACGGTAGTATTGTTAATATGCAACCAACAATATACTAATAATACAAGCAGTGGCATGAAGGTCAAAGACTTGAGAATCATTTAAATTTAGAGATCTGGCAATAAAAAAGATTTGGTTGAAATTGTGTTGAAGAAATTATTTGGATGTTTTAATGTATGTTGCTCTCTATATAAAAGCTTTAAAGTATAAACTACCAAATATCCCCCCTGAGGTGATATTGACCCAATCTCTGCTAATCTTAGTGAAATCCCTTAAAACATGGTTGTGTGAAAAGGTCTGGAGATCAAAGGGAATAGTGATCCTGTTACATGGTTCTATTGTTTGTCACCTAATCCTGTCTCTTAGCTTAGGAATGTGGTAGCATAAAAAATGTAATAAATAAATCAAAATGATGTCTCACATTGGTGAGAGGAAAATTTCTCTTAAAGGGGCGACCATGACCCATTATTATGTTTATAGCCCAGGAAGATTACCTCCCAGTTTTAAAAATTGTAGTCAAGTTCTAAATGATAATAAAGATATGCTTGGAGAAAAAAATGCAATATAATTTTTTGAAAGTAAACTCTGGACGTTCTGACTACTTGCTAAGTTTGTAAATGTCTGGATAGCTACTAGATGACAGCAAGAAGATACAGAACTCTTTTTGCTATTAGGTGTCTGGATTTTTGAAATCCAGGTATGATAGCCTTAAGTTTACATGACCAGTCACAACAACTATCAAGTCTTCTCATTCTAAGAATTATGGAACGTGCTGCCATGATCACTCCCACAAAATTGTCTATTGTTGTTTAAGAAATCTATAATATGCACTCAACTAGGGTTTTTAATTAAATTGCTCTTTACAGAAGGTTAAATAAGGACTGAAGCAGCAACACTGAATGAAAGAAAAACAGACATTATTGCACAATGCAACGAACATATTGAATTAACTTATCGCTTCTTTCTTAGCTTTATGCAGTCGATCTGAACACCTTGTATTTGTCCTCCAGTGTTTTTATATGGGGGAAATGCTGATGAATGCATTATGAATTAGGAGGCTAAACCATCTATTGTGTTCATATGATAGGACAATGCAGTTTCTATGCATACTTCCACTATATACACGAAGCTCCTCAACTGCCACCAAAGACGCCTCTTTATCTATATATTGACATATAGCAGTGCCAGTCATTGTCATGCCCCTGTCAGAGTCTGAATCTGAGGAGGAAGAAGAACAGTTGACAGGGAGTGGGAGTATGGCTCCGTTGGCTGTAGAGGAAACTGGGGAAGGGCAAAGTCCAGCTGGGAAGAGGAGGGGAGAGAGGTAGAACAAGGGAGAGGGAGTTCAGAGGAAGACCCAGGCCCACCATCTCTTCATCCTAGGGCCGTGATGGTGAACCTATGGCACGTGTGCCACAGGTGGCATGCGAGCCACAGGCAAACTTACTTCACTGCACATGCAAGTACTTCCCAGCTGATTTTTGGCCTGTTTGAGACCCTTTTTGGCCTCCCAGGGGCTTGAGGAAAGCCTTTCCAGGGCAAAAAATAGGCCTGTTTTGTCACTTCCTGTATTTCCGGACACACTGGAAGTGATGAAATGGGCCCATTTTTTGGCCTGCAAAGGTTGCAGAAGCTTTCCTCAAGCCTCTGGGAGGCCGAAAAAGGCCTCAAATGGCCCAAAAATCAGCTGGGAGGTGCAGTGGAGGTAAGGGGGCATGGGGGGGGGGCATGCACTGCCTTCTTGGTGCTGGCACACGAGTGTAAGTGCACAAGTGCAGGTACAATTTTTGGCACAGGAGCCCCAAAAGGTTAGCCACCACTGTCCTAGGGCGTGCAGGGAGGAATGGAGGAGAGAGCAATGTGTGTGGCTTATGGGGGAGGATAGGTCCCTGATTCCCTTCATTAGGCACACCTGGGAAGAGAGTTTAAAAGAGATGCAAGCTGAGAGTGGTATCTGTTGGGAACAAACGTGAGTTTATCTTGTGATGCCTTTGGTTATCTGCGTTCCTGGCATCCTCCCAACCGTGTTGAATTACTATCGTTCCTTCACATCTGGAATTCCTTCTCTTGCCCTGCCAGACTAATTACCTCATCTTGCCTTGATTGGACTTATAGTTACAGTTTTTGTTGACCATGTTTTGGACTTGAATCTCTGCAGCCAAAAGCTGTTCCTGGGAGAGTTTTTCTCCAGACCAGAAGGTAACCAGGCCATTGGGGGCAAAGTTGGAGCTCATAAAAGGACTCCTTCTTATTATTTGACTTTATTGCCTTTGTGCCATGCCCCGGATCATTGCAGTCATTGAATATTCATGAAAATAGCCTACCTTTAAAATATTCCAAAAGCACATGCCCAACATATATGGGGTTTTACTTTGCAATTCTGTTGATTTCCAAAAGACACTTTGACTATATTGTCTTTAATTTGATAACCCAACGACACTTACAAAGATCTATCTGATGCTCAATTAAATTATATGGAACCCAAGGAAGTTCTCTTTATACAGATGAAAAGTTCTCTTTATACAGATCTTTATATAGATCTTGCATAGTTTCCCATGCAAGATGAAAAATGTTCTTCTGAATAAGGCAGTTCAAATTGTGCAGAGAAGCAATTCAGAAAGTTCATGAACCCTCAGGTTAAAATACCTCTGGCCATTGTCTTTTCAATTCAACTGAAGTTCAATTTAATGCCTGAAGAACAATGATCTTTTATAGTTCTCTCAGGCATTGGATGGAAGTGAAAATGGAGAGCATTAATAGAATAGCCCACACATAGTAATTCCTTGAATCGCTAGTGTACATTTGTTTGAATTTTATCAGTCAAATAAGCCTTAGAACAGATGCTTCAGCATTCTAAATGTTCCAAAATATTCTTCATCACTGTATTGAGACTGGTTCTATTTTACAGAAGTATTTAGAAGTAAAAGTGAGAATGCTCCAAGTGTTTTGGATTGCAACTCTTATAATGCCCCTTGGGATGAAAATTCTCCTAATGTTATTTACCATGTTCCTAATGGGAATTTCAATCCAAAATACTGCAGAGAAAGTCTGCAACACTGGACTTACCATCTGGCTAGGTAATGTTACAATTAATTATTTAAAAGTCTGAACTTTTACATTTGCACTAGATTTCATCTACTGTAATTAGTTGCTCTACTATTAGTGGAGATGTACACATATGACAGTGCTGCACTTTAAACATCTATATGTTTACTTCTTAAACTAAGTTAATATTGGAAATTATATTCACATCCTTCACTTGCTTAGGTATTCTGATTTTTCTGTGTGTTTCTTACTTCAGCGTATTTGTAGCTCTCATAACTGTGGCCTTGGATATATCTGTCCTTTAGATCTGTCTATATGTGTCTATATGTTTAATATTACTTCTGGCCACATGATACCATCCAATTGGTGAAAATGTAGAAAGTTAAATGATGTCATAATATAATGCGATTTTGATTAAACCAAATGTCAACACAGTCATTTCTTAAAGGCTGAAGTCTTCTTATTCTTCATGAATAAAAACATTGTTTTCAACACATCAAAATTATGGAGTCTTCAAATTTAGTTTTTACTTACATTAATACTGCACTGAAACCTATGGCCTATTGACAGCGGATTTTTAACACTAAAAATCCACTAAAATTTAACATAACTGACAATCAAAAGGACTTTGTCCACTAACATTTAAACCAATTTACCCAGTATCATTACTCCATACACAATTAGAATATTTTTCTCATGTTGCAGCCTGCAGCACTTTTTAATTACAAGTCCACAAGAAATGACACAGATCTAGAAGCAGCAAGACGTACCAGCCGACGTTGAATTCTACGTGTGCATCAAAGAGTGCAACTACTGGAGCAGTAGCTGCCCTCCAACCACTAACACGAGATCGAATCAGCCCCTCTTGCTTGCTGTGGCGGACCATCTTAATGAACCCTGGTTTCCGTATGTTCAATTCATCAACATATTCTTTTAGCTTCTCTTTCAGCTCTTCTGCATAAAGACAAAGATGGTTAGCAACATCTTTCATGCTCCCAGTATCTATAAAGGGCTGTCTACAGAAGAAGACTAACAGTGTCAAAATGGGGGGGGGGGGGGGGCACCTGGAGCAATTAAAGCTCTACCTCTTTTTGCATGTGTGAGATGTAAAATTATACATAATAAAATTAATTGCTGCACACATCAATTCAATACCTATTGACCTTCTGATGGACCATCCGGTATTTATATTTGGAACTGGTTTTTATGAAACATAAAGGATCAAAAAGAATGAGATTCTGAAAATTGCTTGGATCCCCTATTTTCAATAAAATCCATTTTCTTTAACATATTAAATAAATGTGCTCACTCTTCATGTAGTGACTGCTCGAAGTTATGACAGACTTCCCCAGGATTACTTAATAGAATAGAATAGAATAGAATAGAATAGAATAGAATAGAATAGAATAGAATAGAATA